>CM047591.1:12312720-12399407 GCA_026184515.1 Peronosclerospora sorghi | reverse complement strand
GACAGTTCGTCTTCACAATCTGTTTGTCTTGTTATATCATGTGCCCTGGCGCCCCTTTGTTGTTGAGTATGAGACCAAGGCCGCATGAGTTTCGTTGGCTTTGCTGCCACGAACGGACCCGCCGTTGTGCTGGTAAGTTGCGCCTATGTCTTGAATCCCTTATGAAATGCTAACAGTTCATCTTTACAGTCTGTTTGCCTCGGTTATTTGATGTGCCTTAGTGCACCTAGTTGTTGGACTTCGAATTAGACAGTTATGAAGCTGAAGACGCTCAACTTAGTGTCCAGCGTCACTTCCATGATGCTAGAGCTAAAGCAACTGTGTCGAAACCTTATAAAATATGGGAAGCATCAATTGACACTAGTAATGAATTGAAGCATCTTGCTAGAAGACAGAAGTTCCGCACTACTAACATCGTGTTACACTAAGTGTTCGTATTGTTCACCTATTAAAGGCATGACACAATCTTTGTCACTAATATTCAGTGTTTGAAGGAATCACCAGCGTAACAAACGTCATCGTGCTAGTATGTAGAGTTGGCGAGATAAAATATACCAAGCATTGGTAACTACCATAATCCATCTTTTATATACTGTAAATATAGCTTCCACCTCACCACATGGAGATATCGTTCGTGGAGTTTGTTACGTTCTCGTTGGATTTCCATATTGGAATATTGGTCTTTTATTCTCGCATTGGTTGGGCTCTACGATCGGTGAAGCGATCTGCCCTTTGGAGTACACTTACTCTGAGTATAATTTGTCTGCCCGGACCCAGGGTGAAGAGTTCCGCCCAGGCTACACTACCCAGCACGGTCTCGCATTTAAGACCCGAATCAATTTACAGCGACGATCCACCAAGTGTGTAACCAGCCCATTCCATCGGGTACACAAGGTGAGATGGAGACGCGAAAATTGGACCAGGCGTCCTATGCTGATGCTTAGTCGTCTGCTAGCAGCGGACGATCAGATCGGATCGTAGGCGAAGGTTCGCGGGGTACCCCCCCCCGTCAGTTGGAAGGCTGGGCACGATTGGGGTCAGGTTCTCGACACTTCGGTGTTCGATTTTGAACTTGACTCCACCACAGTTTCTCGCTCTTGATAGCGCGCAAGGCCTTCCAGCAGGTCTTGTACGGCACCTTCACGCCAAAAGATGCCTGCGTCAAACTCTGGATGTACTATGGTAGCAGGTTTTTTCAACAGAGTTTGATGCTCCGAATACACATCTTTCAGTACCATTGCTCGCGTGGATTTGAAGTCTACAAGGCACTCGTCGTCGTGATCCAAACATGCATTCTTACTAGACTTGATTGTCCCTGTTTTGGATGACTTATAGGGAGTAACTTTGAAGCTTCTCGCCTCAGATGAAGGACAAACGGCCTTAAACTCGTCTGGCTTGTTGGCTACAATTTGTAAGGCAGATTTTTCATCAAACAGAGCTTGATGAACTTGGACTTGAACTTTGGCATGGCGCTGTACTTTTCTGAAAGATCTGGAATGGCGTGAGACATGCTATTGCTAGTATGAGATGGATGTTTTAATTAACAAAGGCTGAAACGGAATTCTCCCCCCATTTGGGAAATAAGTTAAATTTTCTCCCCCTATTTGGAGAAATCCCCTAATTATATTAGTTTTGTAAAAACCAGGTACGATTAAATTTTCGTTTATAGTGTTAGATGGAAGTGCGCTATAACTTAACTCGTATGCATATTATATGTTAGGATATCTAATCTATTGAATAGTATCCTTATCCATGCTTGCACAGAACGTAGGAAACTTTCCCCGTAGATGTAGCGAAGTAACTCGTGTATACTTAAAGTCTATACAGCCAATATCTCAGCAACCAATAGTCGGTTTGCAGCGATAGAAAGACCCGTAGACATCTCAGTAAGTATAAGAAGTATACCAAATCAGGGACTTGATCAATGGAATATCGATTGAGAAGTGGTTAGCTATCCTAACAAGAAAATATGCACGTTGAAGTTATGGCACACTTCCATCTGTCTAGTGCCACACATCACATTAGCTATCAGTGGCTCAAAAAACATATGTACTCAAGTAGAGTACATGACACAGACAAGGCTGGCACGTGGTGGTTTTTTGTTTGGATTTTATTGTGGTTTTATAAAAACTACTTTGTCCAGACGGTTTAAATCCTGTGGTTTTTCAGTGGTTTTAGTAGTTTAGATTGATCAATCCGGGTCTTGACCAATCCGGGTCTCGGCTCGGGTCCCTTGATCAGTGATCAATACTATAATTCAATACTGTATCAGTTCGGTCCTCGGGCCGGGGCGTCCATCATGGCATCATCCCGGGACCCGGCTGCCACATCTGACAGATCAGAAGCTGAAGCCACTGGCCCACCATTATTCCTTCTCTTCCCACCCGGCTTTCTTTCTCGCTATCAATTCCCCCAGCTGTTCGTCTTTTCCTCGCCTCAATCCTTCGATTACTCCCATCTATTTTTTATCTTGACATTCAGTATCGCCGACAGCAACATGGATCAACAGGTCTTGCAAATAGATGAACAGGTAGTCGCTGAGGCGATCCATGACAGTAATGTCAATGAAGAAAATGACGACCAGAACGCGCAGCTGCCGGATGTGAAATTTTCTGTTTGCAAGAAAAGAGGCCGTCTGATATCGGCACTCTGGAAGCTGTTTACCAATGGTCCGGAGCCGCATAAGTCCTCTCAGGCCACCTGGAAGCATTGCCAGACTACGGTTGAGTACCACAAGAAGAGTGAAAAGGTGCAAGCCCATTTGCGTTAATGCAAGAAGTTCAAGGGGAACATGATGAATCTGTTAGCCGACCAACGCCCAGATTCGTTCGCGAATCAGGGCAGATGTGGCAAGATCCAGAAGGTCGTCGATATGTGGACGTCATCAATCGTTGGTGGTAAGCAGAGGGACATTCGTGAGTTCGGCTGCCCTACTCCCTCGAAGACTTTAATCAAGCAATTCGACGAGAAGATAGCGATGCCTTACTATATGACAGGAACCGCGTTCGTTCGGATCGAGGAGCCGTATCTACTTGAAGACGTTCAGCTCATCCGCCCAAGGATCACTTCCCACTCGAAAGGATAAGGCTAAACTGTTGGACGAGTGCTATAAGGCCGTCAAAAAGCGAGTGGATGATCACCTGCGCCGCTCAACCTATAATTGCATAACCAGTGACGCATGGTCGAATGTTAAAAACGATCCTGCGATCAACTACATGCTAGTTTCGCCCAAGTACTCGCTGTTCTTGGAAAGTAATGCTACGGGTGAGCAGGCTCACACGGCTGCGTTCCTAGCTGCTGATTTGATTCGCGTTATCAAGTCGGTTACTGGTGAGGTTTCCGGCGTGGTTATTGACAACACAAGCGCAAACAAAGCTGCCTGGTAAACCCTGAGGGAGTAGTATGTTTATAAAGCCGCCAATCCGTGTTCAGGACTTGAAAATATATAGCTTGCGAGAGTGTTCAGAAAAAATGGCACGAAGGATGCCTTCAACTATAATATTGACACCCCCTATTACCTAGTGCTTACGACATTATTACGATTGAATTTTTATTAACATAGTACCCGATAGCATGTCGTGGTGAATGGTAAACTTTCATCTTTTGAATCATGATTACATCCGTGCAACTTCGCACAAACTGCTTTTTGTCTGTACTTTCTCAGTGAAGCGTGGAGTGGAAACTCAATCCGCACCAGCATCGAGAGATGACTACTCTGTTGCGTGTAGACTCAGTAACAACAAACTTCGTGACGTTAGTGAGCGCCACACCCGAGATCACTGACGGCACTGTTGTGGAGAGTGTTGAGCTCGATGGTCATTCGACTTCGAGCTCGAAAAAAAGGCGCATCGAAATTGCTTTCGTTCTTCCAAGGTTGCGCTTCGCATGGTCTGCACCTGTTCGTCAAGGATGTACGAAGGCTAAGCGTGGCCGGAAATTTGCCGAGTACCCGTCCGGCTATCCGTTTGAGAATCTGCTGATATTCACGACCGAATGCAAGGAGATGGTAAAATTCTTCAAGAACCATCATGTGAGTAAGGCACTGCTTAAGGCGATTCTTGCTGCTGCGAGGCTTCCTGACTTGGTCCTCTCAGCGCCGACGCGCAGGGCACCCTACAAGGAATGTTGGGAAGAATTCTAGCTGCTGAAAAAGTTATTCATGCTCTTGTCAACGCGCGCGACTTCGTGACAGGCACGAATAAGCAGCAGGATTTGAAGATTCAGATCAAAGACACGATCAACCAGCGGGATTTGTTCTAATGCTGCAGAAATGCTTAGCCATTATGAAGCCTCTCGACGCCGCCATATTCTACTATCTATCAGACTCGGTGCCGGTCACGGAAGTGTACCTGACGTTCGCCATGAAACTGCCCGAGGGCATCAACAAAATTCAATCGATTACGCAACAGGAGCGCGAGCAACCTGTTAATGCTGAACCAGAGTCGCTTCGATTTCATGTGTTCGGAGTCTCTCATATTCTTCCGCGTACTAACACACGCGCTTTCCTAACACTCATCGAGTACTAGCGTAAGTTTTTTCCCAAGAAAACGATAGCGGCAGAAGAAGACGTAACACCAGCAATAAAACGTAAACAACTGGTATTATCCACGTTAAAACTACTTGATATATTACGTAACTCCACGCGAGACCTTACGTAATCCACAACCACGAGATAATCCACATAAACTTCCGCTTGGCTCTACAATAGTCACGTGATTGAATTAAATTAAAATCAAAAGTGATTTTATTAGTGCTAAGTTATAGACTTAAACTAATAATATGCATATATGTAAGTTGCTGTACTTAACCTAAGTTATGTACATAACACCATGTTTTCATCGAAAAGTCGCCAAACAAAAACAATTCACGCGACGCACGGTGCTGGAGGAATCGCGCGCCCTTCCAACACTCCTTCTCGACTTTCCGCTGAAAACCGCCTACTCCATCTTGATCGCCGTCAACCCAAGTCCCTCCTGCATGCGCTTCAACTTCTCCGGACCCAATCCTTTTGTAAGAACATCAGCTAACATCGTGTCCTTAGGCACGTAAATAGGAGTAATTAAACCATATTGAGCTTAATATATCAGAAACTTCACACGTATGTCAATGTGCTTCGTTCTTGAACACTTTCACCTTTATCGCCGCTTGGTTATCGCAACGTAACACCATCGGAACTTTCACACGAATTCCAACTTCCTTGGACACCTCCACGAACCCAATCAACTCGCATTCCAAAACCGATGCAGCGTAAAGCTCTGCTTCCATTGTCAACAGCGACACACACGACTGCAGTTTACAGATCCAGTGTAACAGGCTCCCATCCATCATCACGATTCCACCGCTTGTTGATTTCCGGTCATCATTCGACCCGCCGAATCAGCATCCATGTAGCCCGAAATTTCCACTCCACTTCTTTCTTTAGTCTTCCATTCCGGATTCACTTCCATTCGAAATTTTAATCCGCTAGTTCGTTTCAAAAACCGCAGGATCCGTTTGGCAGTCGCCCAATCGAATTTCGTAGGCGCATGCGCTCTGCGCATGGCCTTGTGGACTTCGAACGCAATGTCCGGCCTGCAACAACGCGCAATACATAGCAAACTTCCAGTTAACGATTGGAATTTCTTCACCGACGGTTCACCGTCGCTAACGTTTGTTTTCAACAATTCTTGGTCCTTTAGCGCTTCATTTTCATACTCATCCCCAATTGGGGCCTTCCCAGCGTTCGAATTTTCCATGTGATAGGTCTTAAATAAATACATAATCACCACCTCTTGATCTAGCAGATATCCGTCGTTTTCGTTGTAACGGACACGCATGCCCAATAATTTTGAAACGAAACCGAGATTTTAATCTCCAAATCTTTCTAATCCTCGAAAAAATTCTTGATACAACCCTTCTTGGTTGCAGTAACAAGTAAATCATCCACATATACCCCTACGACCACAGTATCACCTTCAATATTCTTGAAATATAGGCATCCATCAGTAAAAGTTCGTAGCCTCAGTCAATCAACTTGGAATGCAGCAAGCGGTTCCACTGCCTTCCAGCTTGCTTCAATCCGTAGAGTTACTTTTTTAATTTTAAAAAAACTTGTTTCACGCTTTCAGCCTTCAATTCTTCCAATTTCTTTGGTTCAATTTCCATTCCACTTGGAGTATATAAGAAAATATCGTGTTCATCCTCCAACGCTTTTACGTAAGCGTTGGGGATATGTCTCCATGCATCGCTTGGACTCTCCACTTGCGCGCCAGCGTTAGAATGAAGCGAACTGTGGTCATATCCATGACCGCTGCGAATGTTAGCTCATAGTCGACCCCGAAACGCTGCTCGTTTCCGCAGGCCACTAGTCTTGCTTTATAGCGCTTCAAAGCACCATTCGCATCCGTTTTCATCTTAAATACCCACTTCGTGTGAAGTGGCTTCACATCAGAAGGCTTTTAAATAATGTCCCACACTTGATTTGCTTGTAACGATTGAATTCCCTATTTCATCGCTTGAAATCACTTGTCGGAGTCCTTCCGATTAATCGTCTCCCGATAATTGTTCGGGTCACCTTCGGTAATCAAATTTACTTCACGACGTTTATCTTCTTCGTCGTTATCTTCAGTTTTCTCGTCATCTTGAGACTTCATTTCGGCATATTGCCGCGTGACATACCGCTCCTTCGTCCATCGTGGCTTCTGTTTCTTTTTCGAAACACTGGGAATCGCTTGACCTTGACCCTCATCATTTTCTTCCTCCTTCTGCTGGTATAACGCGCCAGCAGCTCTTTCTGACGCTTGACTTTCTCCTGCTGATGCTTGACTTGCTCCTTGAGCTGCATTTTCTTCGTCATTCGTCAAAGCATTCTTGAGCTGTCTGTTCTGCGCATCCGTCAGCGTTTCCACGTTTTTAACGTTCTGTGTCACTGTTACTTTCTGCTCCTTCTTAAGATAGACCTTGAAACCCTTGGTCTCTTCACTCCTTCCAATTATTACGCCGATTTGTGCCCGATGCGCAAGCGTGTTGGTCCCCGGATTTCTGTACACAGTACACGGGGACCCAAACGTCACGATTTCTCCAAGATTTGGCTTCGTCCCTGTCAACACTTATAGCGGCGACATCCGCTTAGGATTCGCGCTTGTGGGGGTGCGATTCATTACGTACGCCGCGTACTCGGCCGCATCCACCCAAAAAGAAAAATTAAACCGCTTCCGAACAGCATGCACCGGGCTATATTCATTAAGGTCCGATGCATGCGTTCCGCATTGCCATTGCTGGCCGAATTACCAGCCTCGCTAATCTGGCGCGAAATACCGGTACTTCGACAAAAATAATCAACATTTCATGAACTCTGCGCCGCCGTGTGCTCTCAAGACGTGTACAATCAAACTTGCGCTCGAAAAATGACAAAAAATGTTAAAACTTCTTGGCCGCCATGTCCTTGGTTTTAGCCAGAAATTCTCCCATAGTTACTTTTATAGTCAATGAAATTGACTAAAAAAAAGGTATCGGTTTCCCAAGAGATCTCTCGGTGTGATTGGACCCTTGAGGTTGGAACAAATCACACCACCGATTCGATCGATCGGCGCATTCTGTCCAGTGTCCTTTTTCGACTGATTAGTTTTGGACTGCTTGCCCTGCGCGCACGTAACACAGTGAATGCGCTTATAATCCGTTATTCGAATGCCATAATGGGGATCTTTCGAGAGTGCAACAATCGTATCAAAATTTAGATGCCCCATCCGATAGTAGAATTGCATGAGAGTTACACTCCGGAAATCTTTATTTGACGCAAAATGAGCGTCGTTCTCTGCGTCCACTGACGTAACCATTTCCTTGTATCGCTTTTTTAGGCCTATCCAACGTTCCTTGAACGGTTAGGATATTACTGTCCATATCCACGTTAACGATTCCAATACCGGAACCACGCTTAACCAGCGTTCTCACTCCATTCAGATAGGATATCATGAGTTCCCCTTCTTCGAAAACTCCATACGAAAAAATATTGCTTGTGAAGACTTCCACGTAGTATACGTTCTTCACCTTCACTCGCGTGATATTTTTCCGCACTCGAAATGGATGAAAAGTGTCCCCTTTTTAGTAATCTCGAACTGCTTACCATCTGCTTGGTAGCACTGATGGGTCACGTTCTTCACATCGATTAAACACGTCAAATCTGACGCCAGCTGCATGCTGGCACCACTATCCAGGACCCATGTATCCGGTAAGATTTCTCCATCGCCGCCGGCGATCATGAGTGCAAAATCTTCCTTGACCGGCTTTTTCTTCGGACAGTACTTTTTAATATGTCCTTCTTCACCACATGAATAACAAATGCGCTTCTTGACCGTCTTTTTCGGCTTGTCAGCCACCAAATTCACGGTTCCATCGTGTAAGTTCTTGATAGGCCTGTCCTTAAACTACACGGCCTTTGCGAACTGACACAGTTCTTCTGCCTGCCACAGATAATCAGGCCGTATGTGATCGTACTTGGAGATGAGGATCTGCCTCATCTCCGGTTCTGCGTGGTATACCACGTTGATGAGCACCAATGACTCACAATTTGACCCAACTGCGTCTGCAATGGCAGTCAGGTACAAAAAGTGGTCAGACCACGACCTCCCAGGCGCTTTCTGTCCCATTCAAATCTTCAGTCCTTGCGCCGGGGTCACTTGTACTTGAAAGACAGATAACATCTTATCCATCACGTACCAAAGGGCTGGTGTTTGTGTGGTGGAGTGTGCCATAAAATTGGTACCAATGTGGGCCTAATTGTGGGTGTGACTGTGGGCACAACCGGGTGAGTAATTGCGTGTACGATTGTGTGTACTACTGTGTATACAGTTTTGTGTACAACTGTGGTGTACATGGACGGTACATAGAAGGGGAATCGTGAGAAGGTACGACTAGGTACAGGTACCTAACTAACAGCGACGGACGACGGGTAAATCAGGTCGACCGGTCGACGGAGTGCGCTGGAATAGGTAGTTCTGATTGGTTGATATTAGGTAATTGGTAGTTCGTAGGATATAAGCGATAATGAAGTTCTCCTTTTGCGTGCGATCGAGCAGATCGTTTCTGGGACGGCACCTTTGCGCCTCCCCCACTAATACACACCTCTACGTCCCGGGCAGGAGCACCTAGTTCGTTTTTGGCCCACCGGTAGGTGTAGAGCGTTGATAACTCGCCCCGCAACTCCTTCCGCTGTGTCAGCGGTTCTTCTTTAAAGGGTTTTGGTCTTGGGAACGTGATCGGGCAGTGCGCTCCCACCTCTTCCCCATTAGTTCACGTTTGGCCCCTAGTAGTTCGGCTGCTGTAAGCGCCCCACGGGAACTCTAGGAGGATTTAGTGAATTCCCCTCCCTCGCAGGTCTAGGCTAAGAATACATATATATTGGGTATTCTGTTAGATGATTAAGACTCCAGAGGCTCCGTGATCGGGCAGTGAAGACTTCCGCTGCCTGAACAAGTACCCCCTTCGCCGACCAACACAAGATCGACACTCTACGATCTGCGACCTGCGTTCAGCTGTTCGCAACTCGCGCCAACTAGTGCCTGATCGACTAAATCTATCAGATCGATCAGAACGATCAGGTCGATCACGATCTGTAATTGTCGACTATTGGCCCTGATCATCGACTATTTACGCCTGATCAAGCCTGATCAAGCCTGATCGACAACAGTCGCTTCATCCCAAGTCATCTCAATCTTGCATCAAGGAATTGTAACGTGACATCCCCGCCACCTGGAGAGCAACCCACGCCCAAGCCGTCGAGTACACAAGGTGAACAGGAACACAAGCAATAACAGGACAACCGGAGGACCCCCTTCGTTAGTCGGAAGTCCGGGCGCCGTGGTAACGCCTGATCAAGCTTCAAAAACTTTGATCAGCCGCTCCACCATATTTCACACCACCATCCTTCCACTTGCCGGTTGTAGTAGGACTCCGCTGGGCCCGCCAAATAATGAACCAGCAGGTCAACCTTCACGTATTCGGACAATTCAAAACCGCAAGACGCTTCGGCAAGGCTGATCTGGCGCAGAAACTTGCGCCCTCAGGCTTGAAATCCATATCCCAGTCCTTTGAACACTTCTTTGCCTTCGAAAGGCTTAATCTGCAGCATCTTTTGTTGGGTGAGGGCGTACGCGCCACTCCAAACCCTTGGGATGGTACATGCCCATGCATTCCATATGCTTGCTAGTACTGGTTCCCGTTGTGCGCTTGCACATGCGGCCTACCAGCACCAGGGTTTCCAAATCGAGTGAAGGCATCCCTGCCATCATGGCTGATGCCTTCAAAAATAATCCTTCCCTGTAGTCCAGTAGCAAAACACCTCTTATCCTCACCGGATAGATAGTGTGGTGAGCGGCTGGCCAAATTTTGAGGCTTGAACAGTCGTTACCACAGCGCCCGGACTACCGACTAACGAAGGGGGTCCTCCGGTTGTCCTGTGACAGGCTTATGTCTTGCTCACCTTGTGTACACGACAGTTTGGGCGTGGGTCGCCTTCCAGGTGACTGGGGACGTAGATCAGTGCAATTCCGATGCAGATCAAGCGAATTCGTAGCAGATCTACAGGTGTCGATCTGGTGGAAAATCGCAGATTCGAGATCCCGGGGAAAAACTGGGGGTCGAAGATCCCAGATCGCAGATCGACCCAGTTGATGTCGTGCGAATTGGCGAGATTTCGGGTCTGTTGATCGCAGATCGACGCTGTCGATCTAGTGGAAATCAGCGAAGGGTTACTTGATCACGTGGCGGAAGTCTTCACCACTTGATCATCGAGCCTTTTAATCCTAAATCGCTAAGGAAATACCCAATATATTGTATTCCTAGCCTAAACTTAAGAGGAAGTGGGTCTATCTCCCCTTTCTATGAGCAGATCGACGGATTTTACAGAAATCCACCTAGAGTTCCCAAGGGGCGCTTAAAACAGCCGAACTTATAGAGGATTGGTGTAAACCAATGGGGGAAGAGGTGAGGCCACTTGGCTCGATCACCCTCCCAGTAGACTTTCCAAAAAGGGGCCGCTGACACAGCGGGCGGAGTTGAGGATGAGTTCTTCGGAACTTTACGTCTGCTGGTGGGCCAAAAAGTGCACTACATGCTCCCGCCCGGGACCTATAAGGTTCGTATGCAATGAAAGGGAGGCGCGAAGTTGTCACTCCGTCCCAATCGATAATCTAGTTGATCGGACGCAAAAGGAGAACTTTATTATTACTTATATCCTAAAATCAACCAATTACCTCATATCGACCAATCAACTCTACCCATCCTGATATGCATCATCGACCAATCAACCTGATATATCACTCGTCTGTCGCTTACCATCATGTACCTGTACCCTGCGTCGCTTTTGATCCGGATGGCCCGTCCATGTTCAGGACATTTGGCCAAAAATCTTCTATGCGCTTCTCCACAATAGTGACTTGCCAGTGGATCCACGGCAAGTGAGACGTCGTATCGCAATCTGGACACTGGAAAATTTACAGGGCACAAAAGTATAGTTGAGCTTTGATGCATTGGAGACGTTGCCACCTCCGAAGAAGAAGACGAAAGTATAAGAGTAAAGACGTAGGCAAGGTGGATTCTATAGTGTTTTTGGCTGTTGCATTTGGAAGACGAAAGAATATACTTATGGACTAAACCGACGAAATAAAAAGTTCTGATGTTGCCTTTTAACCAATCATATAATCATAGGATACAACCTCTAAAGAAGACCAATCAATTTTTGGGGTGGGGGATGAATAACGGATCCCTTATTATAATTAAAGATGGGGATTGTTAAATCGTGTGGGTCTTTAAGACGAAGACGGATGCGAACGGGAATCTGGAACGATTTAAAGCAAGATTAATAACCGCTGTCACCTAGGGAGGTCAGACTCATCTTGGTGTCTCCCTTGGCCTTGGGCAAGACGTTTTCCTGCTGCCCTTCGGTGCTGCTGAAAACTTCCAGCCTATTCAGGCGATCCATTATGGCTCCAAGCATCCGCGCCAGGTCAGCAGGCTTGAATTTATCATCTGATGCTTTACGGACCTCTTTTGGGCTCATAACCTGTTCGGAGTCATTCATATTCCTTCGCGCACTAACACACGCACGTTTCTAACACTCAGCGAGTACTAGCTCAAGTTTTCCCCCAAGAAAACGATAGCGACAGAGGAGGACGTAACACCAGCAATAAAACGTAAACAATTTGTATTATCCACGAAAAACTACTTGATATATTACGTAACTTCACGTGAGACCGTAACGTAATCCTCAAACCACGAGATAATCCACAGAAACTTCCGCCTGCAAACACGGCGTACTTGGCTCTACAATAGTCACGTGTTAGAATTAAATCAAAATAAAAAGTGATTTTATTAGTGTTAAGTTATAGACTTAAACTAATAATATGCATATATGTAAGTTTCTGTACTTAACCTAAGTTATGTACAGCACACCATGTTTTCATCGAAAAGTCGCCAAGCAAAAACAATTCACGCGATGCAAGGAGCTGGAGGAATTGCGCGCCCTTCCAACATCATGTACGAGGAAGCGCACGGGATCGGTTACGTGCTGGATCCACGCTTCCTTGGTTATAGTATGCCGGAAGCGTTGCGCAACCATATCGAGAACCAAATTTATTCGAGCGGCTGTGACGACAGTACTCAAGAAGCCTTTTATACGCAGTACACTGCTTTTCGAATTTTCGCCTTGCAAATGAAGTCGGCGGCAAGCGTCGAGTTCCATATGCTCAAGTAGAGGAACGTGTCTATCCTGGGTTAGTGGCTTGCCCATGGCGACAAGTGGTCCACCCTGCAGCAACTCGCATTTTTCGTTTTTTCAATGGTTGCATCAACGGCATCATCCGAGCGAAACTTCTCAACGATGGTTTTCGTGTTGTGAAGGAGTTGAAAATTGCAATAAATCCACTTAATCAACAACGCAAGGGGTAATAATCCAGTCCTCCCTGCTTTACTTCCCGGGTACTTAATACTAGCGCCCGAACCAACAAATCAACCAAACACACTAGGCACACACTTCAAAAGGTAGTTCCAGGCTTCCCCCAACACTCGCTAGTTCCAAAAGGCTACGCCTCCACTTGCTAGGGCGTTCACTCAACGACTTCTTAGTATTACACTTGGTTTTAGTATGGGAACAGTAAAGAAGGTTTTGTGAGGGCCGCCAGAGATCTCTTGGGTTATGGGGAAATTTGATTCTATTAAGGTGTTACTAACTCTTAAATCAAACTCAACCACTTCTCTCACCCACTACTTCTTGGTTACTTTAGCGCTTACTTCAATACTTGACAGTTACTGCTGAGACCCTCTGTAGTCTGATTAATCATACTTGCACCAACTCCACTCAACCCTCCATAAGTCGATTGAACAGATTGGTCATCGCGAGACGGCCGTCGCGGGTAGCTCCTGATTGGCCAAAAACTCCCACTTAAAACATTACAATATCCCACACCAATTCCACTCAACCCTCCATAAGCCGATTGAACAGATTGGTCATCGCGAGACGGCCGTCGCGGGTAGCTTCAGATTGGCCGAAAACTCCCACTTAAAACATTACAATATCCCACACCAATTCCACTCAACCCTCCATAATCCGATTGTACAGATTGGTCATCGCGAGACGGCTGTCGCTAGGCGGCCGTCGCGGGTCACTTCTGATTGGCCGAACAATCCCACTTAAAACAAAACAATACAATATCCCACACCAATTCCACTCAACCCTCCATAATCAGATCGAACAGAATGGTTATCGCGAGACGGCTGTCGCGAGACGGCCGTCGCGGGTCACTCTTGATTGGTCGAAAATACCCGTCCACAATTAAAATATTTGGCAGTGTGAGAATAATCGGGGACATCGCGCTAGTAATGTGGGAAACCGAGGGCGCATGACTTTTCGTTGGCTTCGCCGCCATGAATGGACCCGCTATACTTGTAAGTTGCGCATGTGTCTTGACTTTCTTTGTTGATGCTGACGGTTTGTTTTATAGTCTTGTTCACCTGTTATCACACGCGCCCTAGTGCCCCTAGCCACGGAATGTTAAATATAGCTGAGGGCGCATGACTTTTCGTTGGATTCACCGACCTGAATGGACCCGCTGTTACGCTTGTAAGTTGCGCCTGTGTCTGGACTTCCTTTGGTTATGCTGACAGTTCGTTTTTATAGTATTGTTCACTTGTTATCCCATGTGCCCTAGCGTCCCTAGCCACGGAATATTAAATATAGCTGAGGGCGCATGACTTTTCGTTGACTTTGACACCATAAATGGACCCGCTGTTATTCTTGTAAGTTGCGTCGATGTATTGAAGCCTTTTGATGATGATAATGGTTTGTTTGCATAGTCTGGTTAACTTATTACTTCATGCGCCCTAGCGCCCTAGCCTTTACTGCCATGATGCTAAAATCCACACGACTGTACTGAGACACCGTGTGGAGGCAAGATGCATTACCTAAAGACGGACACATCGCACCACTAGCGACATTCCACACTAAGTGTTCGCAATGTTCATAAGATTAAGGCACAACACAATCTTTGTTGTCCATGTTCAATGTTTGCAGACACCACATCAAGTCAAGGCAACACCATGCTAGCATGTAGAGTTTTGGCATGGTAAAAATTATACCATGGATTGATAACTAGTTCAGTAATCTCCTATATGTTGTAATTAAAGATTCCACTTCACCACAATCGCCCCTTGATTAACTTCAGCGTATGCGAGCAAAAGTCACGCACACACACATCTTAATGGTTATACCTCAAATATTTCCGTGCAGAATTTTTATCCGTAATTGTAGCGAGAACCGGAACATCACTTTCCTTGAATATGTGTATCAATCTTCCCCAAGTACTCTCGCATTCAAAAACATGCCGAGATGCAACTATGAAGAGGTAAACGAGGGATCTGCTGAGTGTTACTAATGATCTTGATGGGTATCCTTCAAGGAATCCCAGTATATTTGATCGAACCATAGACACAATAACGATCTCTGCTTCACGACCTTGACTAGAATCGGTCGTAGCTACCTCAATGACCAAACACTCGACATACACAGAGCCCATGTATTTCAAATGTCTTTGTATAGCCTTGACTTGACTCGGATAGGGCGAGATGACTAACAATGATTTTCTTACGGACATATTTTTTCTTTTCATTTCACTTTCCATCATAACGAATATCATCTCCAACAAGTATATGACAATAGCCAGCTCAATGATATTATCATGCCTGTATTCTTGACGTTCCACTTCTTCCATTCACTCTGGAGAACTAATCCATACAACTCGATCACCCTTGAGACCTCGCCTTTCCGAAGGATTACGATTAACTGGCTTACCCCAATCCATCACGTCCAAACTATTGAAACGCATTCCATCCAAATAATCTTTTGATGTAACTGCTCTGTCTCGAATTGTAAACGGATAACACACTTGTAAAAATCTCGTGATCTTCGGATGGATCCTGAATTATGCAGTCATAGTGATTCCGGGGAACACTGGTGATAGGTTGTGAATTGCGCGATAATGTTCTATGGAGTGTAATAACCCCCAGGTGATTTTGTGACGACGAGAACCACTATGAAACCGATGCCTCAACTTTTCATCAATAGGAGAGTATGCAAAAAGCTGATAGGGGTCACCCACGGATACAAGAACCTCCACTTTGGGTCTAAGAGCTTGTAATAACGCCACTTCTGCTGTTTGGGCTCCTTCATCATTGATAATCACGTTATAAGACACCGATTGGAAGTCCGGCCACCCTAATTGTGCCAAGGTAAAAACAATTAGACGTGCTTGTTCTAATGTCTCCATATCCTTCACTCTTATTCTTGCGGAAATGTATTTCCGCGTCACATGACCCTCCCATGAACGCCGCTCCCGCTGCAATATTTCCGAAAGAAACTGTCGTCTATATGGTTCAGCATCCGATAAGGTCATCGTCCCCTTTATTTCACCCAACCGCACTATTTCTTTATCTGGTATCACCTTGGAATCCATCAATCTTTTAAGGTCCTCGTCGATGGCTGCATTAGTCTCCGAAACGATAGCAATTCGAAAATGTGGAAACACCGATAATAACGTCAACGCAACGGCAGTAATCGTAGATGTTTTCCCACATCCATAAGGACCACGAGCCAGAACAATTCCTTTTGTCTCCACAGCTTCTCGTACCACTTTTAACTGGTCCATGTCTAGCGTACGTTGAAATTCTTTATACACTCGCGTCTGTTCGATCTTCATCATCACTGATGTGGTTCTCAACGACTCAACCGTCTCTCTTTTAGTTATTAATTAAAATAATGGAGATGGAGGCTCTCTAGTAAACCTATCCACCATACTGAATCTTCTGATATAATTCATGATGTTGGACTCGGGTAACCATCGTAATGCAGAGATGTTTCTATGTATGTACCTTATACTGGAATTGATTATAATAATATATCGGAATCCAACGGAAAACACTACTCCCCAACCCACAAATATCAACTCATGATGTTGCACAACGCAGAGTCTTTCATAATCTCATCTCCTCAAGTGGACAGTACCTGTGGTTGCATATTAATTCTTGAAGTCCCCAGTCTTTTGAAGATACAACACCCCTCGCATTAATGGCATAATATGATCGGGATTATGGCCATTGTCGTATGTTTTCCATCGTTTGGATAAACATTTTCCTGTTCTATAGGATGAAACATGAAGCTCTTTTGTTAATGTAACATCCTTTGGATCCCATCCAGACTCGTATTGAATTGGATCAGTAGCACAAAATGCCTCTAAATGTGTTATTAGACACATAGCGAGAAGATAATCATTCACTGACGCGAACTTGTCCATACACCTCCCGAGACTTGAAATACAACCAATGTATACATTGCCCTTGGTAGCTAAATTGTGGTATAGTGACATCATACTTTAAGCAGCATAATTCATCTTTGCATAACCCATAACTTCCACCCCAGCACTCCCAAGGAAAACCACTAGAGATTCTGAATCTCTCAGTAGGAGCGTAACCACGAAGAGTACATTTCTTTCATCTTCTGAGTTGATCGATTTGAGTTGTTGCCGTCCACCAATTTCGCTATGAAACTCCAAAGACTTGGCGTCATTGATAATAATCCCTGGCTTAACACTAACATTATCGATCTCTTGACACCACTCTCTTTCAACATCCGCCACACGTGTGTATACTAGCCTTGCCGTTGACACTAGTTGACACTTATTCTTCCATAATAAATGTGGTTTATCCTCTGGAACCAGGCCCCTGTCAAACCGGCATGGCCAATATTCGTTTAATCTCTGATCCCTTGTTTGAGTCACCTCTGTATCAACATCAGCCACTGGAGTGAGATAACTTAAAACTTCTCCACATGACTCTTCACATTCATTCGTTCCAATTGTAGATGAGTTCACACCCTGTATAGCACTTGTATCCTTCTCTTCCAATATTTAACAGCCTGTGTTGTATGGCAGCATATCTTCTTTTGATACCAAGTCCTCGTTTTCTTTATTACTTGCACTGGATTCTGAATCTTCCGTCGACTCGACCAAATCAATCACTGTTGGAGGGGATGGATTTTCTTCTTCCTCACATTCTATAGTGCGTCTAGACTCTTCATCGAGTAGTGGCACTTCTATTGTCTGTCCACTAATAGAATCAATTTCTTGAGTCACCATAATGTGAGGATCCATATCTGCAGCATTTACTTTCATATCTTCATTTTCCACTAGCGGTTCCTCTGTTTGATGTGGTATAGACCCGACTAATTGTCTTAATTTATCTTCTTCTTCTAATCCCAATTTTGCACTTTCAGATACTATTTGATCGACTACCAGTGATACTGTTTGGTCAATCTCTAACGGAGGAGCTGGATTCTCTTCTCCCGCACACTCTACAACGCGTCTAGATTCCTCATTATTTGATGGGCCCCCCGCGACATCTAAATGACGTGACTTGTCTTCTTCTTATGGATCATCTCTGATTTTCAGACACTGTTTGGTCTGTACAACTTTGATCATCATCATTTTCTGCGATACTTTCTTGATCCGATGTGGATATTGACCGTAAAGATGAATGTGTGGTGCTACTCAACTTGCTCTTTAATCGAAGAAGCCTACTCTCTGTTCTTGGCATTTGCTTATTTCCAGTCGATTTTGCGATGTCATACAATTTTTAGCAATAACTTTTGTATCCACATTTCCAAGTTTTATCGCTTCCAGCAATATGTCATCTTCTCGTTTCATCCATCTTCTGGGATTCACTTTAGTTGTACGTTGTTTTTTTTCCTCGACTCGCTGGTGTTTGGGTTTTGCCTTTCTCAGACCGACACATCCTCTGCATCCTCCTTTTCACAGCCGCTACAGTGTGTATCTTCTTAGATTGCGGGAATTTTACTGGATATTGCTCAACCACTTCTGCGGCAGTAGATTCCCGCTTTATCATATCCGTTAACCACTTCATTTCATTCTCATCCCAATCATCTCCCCTTTTTCGCTTAACTCCCATACGCCCTAACTTGGACACGACCCCTCTTTTAGTCCTTATGGTCCATCCTTTAGCATGACATTGTTGAATATACAAGTCATAAATGTCTTGCATCGAAGTGTTCATACTTTTGCTGACCTGTTGGATCGTTAATAATTCTTTCTCCTCCTCGGTCCATGATGGGATAGGCATAGATGTTGGTGCTGTTGTAGTTGCCGAGAGGTTCGAGTCTGAGGCTGTATTCTTACTAGCGGGAATATCCTCCTTGTCACTCTCTGCTTTATTCTCTTATTGTCCTATCGCTCTCAAGCGTAGGAGGGTTTCCACCATATTTATATTGTCCATCTTACGCTCCCGTTGCAGTCGTAATCAATCACTAATTTTATCTTCTTCTTTCAATGAGTTATTTGTACGTTAACTCAGCATGGACGTAATGTGTGCTCCTGGTGGGTGTTGCACTAGCCAATTCTTTATCTTGACTGTTTGTGTATTGAGATCTCGTCGACCAACTCTGACTTAACAGGGTTCCAGGACACTCAGTTGGAATTAGCCTCCACTAGGCCTTAACAAGTAGAAAATTGTAAAATGGTAACATCACACACCAACTTCACTAAAACCTCCACACTCAGATCGAACAGATTAGTCATCGCGAGACGGCCGTCTCTGGTTACTTCTGATTGGCCGAAATTTCTTTTTACCAAACTCCAATATCACACACCATTTCCCATCTTGCTGTAGTCATCCTTCACAGGTAGTGCGCGCACTCCCATGACTCAAACATGTAACCTCTCGTCTCCAAACTAATCATCGTATACGACCCATACCTTAGGCATCATTCATAACCAACATTTCAACTTCTGTCTCTTCTTTTTTTCCATATATCCTGTCTTTCTTAATAAGACATGTATTTCACTCAGTGGGCTCAGCACACTGATAGACCAACTTGTACTCTCCGGGTCTACCCTCCACACCGTACGTTCTGTCTTGCTTTCATCTTATCCACCCAACTTATTGTATTACCACCCATTCTCTTCTGCTTCCTCTGACCATCATACAGATTCTGCACCTCAAGCACCCCAATTGGTACCCTTCCATAATGTCATTATCGACACTCAGGTTGGTCGCCCCATGACTTATTTTCTTTCTGAATAACATCTCGTGACTCTCCGTACAGATTTTAGACCCGTTAGATCCCTTTGGATATCTCCCGTACAGTCTCTCTAGATGCCCAAGTTTTCTTCGTTTTATCTTACAATGAACGTACAGATTTCATACCTTTAGTACACTGACATGTTTCTCTTCGTACGATCCTTGTTGTTGTCGCACAAGTTTCACACCTTAGTACCCTGACAGGTTTCTCTTTGTACGATTTTGGTTGTTGCCGTACAGGTTTCAGACCTTTAATACCTTGATAGGTTTCTCTTCGTACGATATCACTCTTGGTATATATATATATATATATATATTGTGGTTGGCTGATATTATATGCACAGGTTTCACATCTTTAGTACCCTGACAGGTTTCTCTTCGTACGATCTTGTTGTTCCCGTACAGGTTTCACACCTTTAGTACCCTGCAGGTTTCTCTTCGTACCATCTTGTCGCTACCGTACAGGTTTCGCACCTTTAGGACCTTAATAGGCTTCTTTTCCCACGACTTCCATCTTACACGGATTCCACATCTTATTATTAATTCATAGAGCGCTCATAGGCTCAAGTTTCGTTACTATTCGTAAAAGTCAAACATGTCGCGCCAATAACGTTAGCTTGAGACTTGGTTATTCCGCATGTTCAAACAAGTTCCAGTTCTCGCTTAAACATGTAATTTTTTGTTGTATTTTGTTTTTCTGTTGTTATGCCACCTAATGCAACCAACTCGGGTCCGCATTCTACTTATCACAACCAACATGGATCCGTGATCGGGATGTATTACATCTTCCGGGGATTTGTCTTCTTTATTTTCTTTTCTTGTCATTTTCTTGAATGTCCAGATAATTTCATCTTTTGTTTCTTATTCCGTAAAGCTTCTACAATTCAGGCTCAAAAATGTCCTCTTCTGCCGTCTGAGCAGCATAGTGCCGATTCTCCCAAGCCCGCTGTGAATCAAACTCATATAATAAGACAGTGCATGAAAGGTGGTCCTGGTTCCCAATCCATCTCGTCGGTATATTTCCATTTAACACAGTTTTCCTTCGTTCGGCGTCCGTTCCTCGTTCGTTGCTTGACTCGGCAATCTACAATTCTTCCCACCTCCCACTCGTCATCTTGGCCAGGTTCATACCATGAATCTTCAGGGAGTAACGCCTCATCCAACTCCAATGTATCATCAACTTGGAGTCTCTCCCGAGGTCGTCTCATTTTATTGATATATGGCTTTAATCTTGCAATGTGTACAAGTGGGAATATTCGACTTTCAACGGTCGGTATCACTATCCGATACACCATGTCATTAATCCGTTCATCCACCACATAAGGTCCATGTCACAAATGTGCCAACTTCCTGACCAACCCTGGCTTAACTAAATCATGATACAGCCAAACTAATTCACCTGACCGGTAATCCGTTTTGGTAGTTGACCAAACTTTAAATGCCACTGCGTCATTATGACGTTGAACTCTATCCTTCATCACTTGCTCTTTAATAATGGCATCCTGTGCTTGCGCTTTCATATACTTCTCAGTCTCAGACAACCTCCACTCTAATGCGTCTTTTTCTATGATTAATGTGTCTTTAGTTGGTATCATCGCTTCCAATGTTTTCCTGGGTTCCCACCCATGTACTAAGTAAAACGGAGTTTGATGCTGAAGATCTACTGAAGTATTCAATGCAAACTCTAAGGGGGCCACATATTCATCCCAATCTCTCTGTTCCGGATCCGTGATGTAACACTTGATTGCCTTGATCACTGTTTGCACAGATATTTCTTGTTTCCCATTGGCTTGCGGTCGATATGCTAACGTAGGTCTCTGCTTCGGCTTCAGAATTCGATTGAATCTTCTGAAAACCGAACTCATGAATCTTGGATCTCGATCATGTCTTAACATTTCTTGGTCTCCAAATATCTTATACACTCCCACCATATAGGCTTCTGCTACATCTTGTGCTGTGGTGGTTCTCATTGGAATTAAGATCACATACTCAGAGGACATATGAAGCACAATAAAGCCTCATGCCCCATTGCAGTCTGTGGAAAGGTAATGCGAAATCCATCGCTAAAATTTGGAATGGTCGAGATGCCACAATATTCCCACTAGTGCGCCCTGGTATCTGGGTCTCCCTTTTGCGGTGGCACAATCTTCACACGCTGCAACATAGTCTTCAATATGGGCATACATCCTTCTCCAATAATACTTGGACCTCAACCGTGCAGAAACTTTTCCGACTGCTTGATGTGCCCCGCTTCCGACTTCCACATGATATGCATGTAATATGTCCTCTTGTAATATGGCCGGTACCACCAATCTCCACACGTATTCTTTAGTTTTATCTTGAGCTTTCGAGACATAATACATGACACCTTTATTATACAAGACGTAAGTGAGCGCATGCCGGGCTATCTTCTTACATTCACTGGCGGAATTATTTTGATCATCATCTACTCGCAAATATGCCATGACCTTGCCACACCACTCATCCTGTATCTGGGATGTTCCAATTCGTTCAATTCGGATAGCTGGTGCACGTTCATATGGGTCGTTATCTTCTTTATCCTGAGGTTCTTCAAATCTGGCCACATCACTGTCCACTGAGTATGGATTAACATTATGTCCGCCCCTTGTCCAACAGTAACATTCTCTTGGTGTTGGGGTTGCCCATTACGTGTTTTGCCATGCTTCTAGTGAGCACAAATACTTGTGATGACACATAATCAACATCCTACCATATATCGTTCTGTTTTGTGACAAGTTGAGGCTCATCTGCATTGGCATACACCAAATATGGCAAACGATTCAACAGCTGCAGATCTGCTTTTCTCTCCTCATTGATAATTTTCTCTGCCTGCTGCTCTTTCATAGCACATTGAGTCAAAAAATCAGCTGCCTGATTATACTTGCGAGACACGTGTATCAGACTGATTGCTTTGAATTTCTCTACCAGCGAGCGCACTCTGCCCAAAAAAACCAATAGTGATGCATTATTGCAGAGTACATCTCCATTGACTTGTCCAATAACCAATCTAGAATCCCCAGACACAATTGATTTCGTTACATTATGGTCTTGCGCGAGTTGTAACACATGGATTAGTCCATGATATTCATCTCATTCATGGTAAGGTTATCTTGAATCCCATATTCCGCTGCCACTACATCCCAAGTCGGTAACTCCCGCACTATCATGCCAAAAGCTCCTTTCGGGTCATTCTTAAGACACACTGCACCATCAAACGACAAAACATATCCAAGTGCTATGACGCTGTAGACTAGAAATTGGCTTAAAGATCGGCACATCTTCCAACAATTTTAACGGAGCAATGTCTTCTAGCACTTCATTAATCTTTTCTGCAGGCACAAATGGACGTGGCTAATAAAGAAATTAATCCCACAGATTCATTATTCGTTCGTATGATTTTCAATGACCACGGAGACAATGTGATGCGGTGCCATTAAATAATTGATATTCAAGTTAGAATATCACAGTTTAATTTCAGACGCGTTGTCTGAAATTTAAATAAGAGATTATAAGTTATTATAATCTAAGAAGGAAAAGTCGATTCGGTATAAATACCAAATCTTGCAGGTTAACTAATAGTACAGTTAGTTAAAGACTTGATATTATTATATTAATTAGTTAGTTACTATACTATTAGCCTCTAAACCACCCATTAAATAAACACTCTTAATTTTGCGTTCTAGATAACAAGTGAATATTAATATATTTACTTTTATTATAGGATTAGTTGTTACCAACTAATCCTGCCCTATTGTATTGCGCGCTTCCTCGCAAAATACAGTGTAAGCCTGTAACAGGATCAGTCCTGTTACACCTGGTAGCACTTTGTGGTCCGTCTTAACGACCACAGTTCCGTTCTGCTAGTTAACTAGCGGAGCAAAGATTAAGAGCCGCTCGGCATCATGTCGCGAGACATGTCGGCTGCCGAGCGAGAAAGAACGATGGAAGAGGTGAATAAACACTTCCCTCACTTCTCGTCGTGTAGTAAAGACGCGACGGTGGAAATGATTCGGTCTATGGGGACCGACATCATTACCTTCCTCAAGAGCAAGTCTCCGGAGGAAGTGGTACAGGTAGTGAACCGCTTTAGGCTAAACCACATAGAAAAGTCAGAACGGCCCGCGCCAGAGGCAGCGCGGACCGCAACTGCACCTGCAACGCATAGCGTTGAAGTAGTAAAGGCGCGAGTACCGCCCTTTACCGGCGAAGGGGGCGAGCCCCTTCGTAGATGGTTCGCAGAGGTGGAAGATGCCATCTCTGCGCAAAATATTGTTGACGAACGTCAACAGGCGTACTTCGCCACAACATGTCTGGGAGCCAGGGCATGGGCTATGAGTCGCAGAGCCACTGATGACTCTGCGTTCCTTACTTATAAGGAATTTAAAGCTGAGCTAAAGCTCAACTTTGAAGCTCCAGAAATGGAGCTAAGTAGTCGGCAGGAGTTTATGGAACTCCGGCAAGGTAAGCTTGACCTCCAAGCTTACGCTCAGAAGACGCAATATTTGCTGTCAAATATTGTGTATGAGCCGGTGCCCCCTGCTATGCAGATCACTGGCTTCATGAAGGGACTCAATGATGGTCCCGTCAAACAGAGTCTCTATCGGCACCCGCCAGAGACTCTAAGGGATGCCATTGATATGAGCATCCGTGAGGAGTTCAGCATGCGATGACGCTGATCGCATGCTGGGTACAGCCGAAGGGCTCCACAGCCCTTCGCTTTTGACATGCCGCAACGGCATGTCAACAATCAGCAGTCAGGCAGACGAAGCTCACACTTCGTCTCAAGAAACAGCCACCCGCTCCAGAGCATGGGCGGTGGAGGTCCAGAACCGATGGACCTATCGGTTGCGGTTGCTTCGAACACGAAGCAACCGAAATTTAAGAAGAATATTCGCTGCAATAGATGCGCGAAAATGGGGCGTTTTGCTTATGATTGTATGGCACCACGTCCGGTGCCACGCTGTCAGCGGACGAAACCGTCCGCTGCACGGCGACACCAACAGGGACATCACCCTGTTGGTGCAAAAACGTAGAACACCAGTAGGGGCGTGGTGCCCTACTGGGAATGTTATCCCACACGCCGACATAGGGCATGTGAGGGTAATAGCCCCAGACGGGAATATGTCCTGTCAAAAGGTGCAGGGTGATAATAAGCCTCTTATCACCCTGGAGGTTAAGCCGCACGGGAGCGATGTCCCCATGCGAGCTTTGTTTGACACAGGAGCGTCAAACAATTTCGTTAGAACTCAGAGTCTAACGCTGTTGAGCTTCGTGGAGGTATAAACCCCACGAAGTATGTTGTCAGTCCGGTTAGCAACAGGTGCAACCGTGACTATTCCAAAGCGTGTGATTAAAACACGCTTCGAGTTGAATGATCTGTCATTCGAGAATGAATTCATCGTCCTCGATTTAGATGACAAGTTCGATGTGATACTTGGAATCCCATGGATGTCCAAGTTTAAACCTTCGCTCGACTGGGTTAACCTATCGATCGACTGCGGCGGACGCAGAGGATCTGATCACCCTGTGTGTAATCCGGCTGTATCAGAGGATACAACCGCAGCGTCAGACAGTCTGGTGGATAGCGATGACACCACCAGGTCTGTTCTGACACGATCAGCGGAAGGTACCTCAGCTGGTGAGAGTCTAGAGGGACTACCACACGCAACAGAAGAGTCGTTGCGTGTTGGAGAGAAACATTCCACGGGTGATAAAGACCACCGTGAGAATGAAGTGATATCCACGGTGGGAAACACCCACCGTTAGAATGAAAATGTATCCACAGTGGGAAACACCCACTGTGCGACCGAAGGTTCCAACACGACGAAAGAATTCCGTGTAGATGAGAGTGAACTCACGATCGAGTGCAATCGTGAGCAAAACTCCGTGGTGGCCAGTGCCCACCACGTTGCGTTAGCCATGCGCACGGGTGATAAAGACCACCGTGTCGCAGAAAAGGCGGCCGATCAGACGAGCACATCTGATCGCCAAGAAAATTCCATGGTATGCAGTGGCCACCATGATGATGAGTATTCGCACACGGTGAATCGTAATCACCGTGTAGCAGTCAATCAGACGAGTGCGTCTGATTGCATGGGCAGTTCCGTCGAGACGATCAACGTCTTGACGCAAACGGAGACAGGATTAGCTACCCAGTCTCTGTTGATGTAACACCCTCCGAAAGAAGGCTAGGAGGTGATGGCTCTTCCAGCTTAGCGCTGGAAGAAGTTTGTGAGAAACTTGCACGATGGTCAGATCGAACAGATCTGTATCATCGTTGCAACAGATGATGTAGTGGATATTCGTGAACGAATATCCACATTAAAAGTGGAAAACATTGGGAAAGAGGTTCCCAATGATCAAACGAGAGTTCAGCGCTTTGAAGCGCAGATCTGGGGGTCGCTTAAAGCGAACTCCCCATTTTATGAGGTACTTCGGGAATACGCTGACGTATTCCCAGAAGAAGTACCTAGCGAGCTCCCTAAGGATAAGGGAACTCGTCATGAGATTGACCTCGTGCCAGGCACGAAGTATTGTGTTACGCGGCAATGGCCGTTGCCGCGTGATCAGGTAAAAGCGATCGAAGAGTTATTCGAAGCTCGTCGTAGATCAGGCCAAGTGCGGGAGTCTACCTCACCGCACTCTACCCCCACCTTTTGTGTGAAGAAGTCCACAGGTGGTAGGAGAATCGTTCACGCTTACAACAAGCTGAACGCAGCGACAGTACCGGCACAGACACCGATACCGCGGAAGGATGTCATCATAGATGGCATGTGCGGGAGCACCATCTTTAGTGCTCTCGATCTAAGAGATGGATTTTATCAAATCCTAATGCGTGAGAAGGATATCCCTCTCACGGCGGTAAGCACCCCAAGCGGCATTCTTTGGGAGTGGCTTGTTATGCCGCAGGGGATTCGAAATGCCCCTGCTACGTTTAACAGATGCGTAACGCATCTATTACGCCCGGTGCGAGAATTCGCACCGAGTTATTTCGATGACGTGTTCATCCATAGTAAGGGTGAACACGATAAAAGCGATGTAGATGTCCATAGGGAGCATCTACGTCGAGTGTTAAAGCTTATGCGTAAGCATAAGCTCTATGCAAATCTGAAGAAGTGCACCTTTGGTGCACCTGAGATACCTGTTCTTGGATGCTTTGTGGTCAAGAACGGGTTGCGTCCTGATCCAGAAAAGATCAGGGTGATCGTTGAATGGCCTACGCCAAACAACGTTAAGGAACTTCGAAAGTTCCTTGGGTTGGCAACATATTTGCACAAGTATTCTTGCAACTATGCTGGGTTGATACGACTTCTTTCTCAATTACTTAAGAAAGATGTCGAATGGCATTGGGATACCCAATGTCAAGATGCTTTTGATGCAGTCAAGCAAAGCTTGACTGAAGCGCCTGTATTGGCTATAGCCGATAACGAGCGTCCGTTCCACGTCGTTTGCGACGCGAGCGATTTCTCTATCGGCTGTGCTTTGATGCAGCGTGATCACGATGATCGTGATCGCGTAATCTGCTACCAATCGCGTCAGTTGCGCCCAGCCGAGCGCAACTATCCAGTGCATGACAAGGAACTCCTTGCCATTAAGTACGCACTGGCTAAGTTTCGGATCTATCTATTGGGAGAGAGACCGTTTGTGGTTTACACGGACCATGCGTCGCTACGCACGGCCTTGAATTCACCACACATTTCTCAAAGAATGGCTCGATGGCTGTCATTCTTGTCTGAGTACAACTTTACGGTTGAATACAAACCCGGAAAGTTAAACGTGATAGCGGATGCGCTATCACGAAGGCCCGATTACGAGACGAAACCGTCCGTAACCGAAGGGGACAGTGCAAACGCGATCCGTTGCACTGCTTTGTCGTCGTCAATTGTACGACAAGTACGCGAGGCGTACAAAACAGACGAGGAGACACGTCTGTTGATTGATTACTTACGTAATCAATCAAGTGAGAAACGCGACGAACTCCCAGAGTTCCTCCGCGCTTGCGTTTATCGATATCGACTGCACGATGGGCTGCTGCTTTACAGCACAGACCAAAAAAAATGAAAGTCGCATCGTCGTTCCAAACGACGATGATCTCAAACATCAAATTATCTTTGAGTATCATGATGCACCCATTTCGGGGCATCAAGGTCGAGAGAAGACATACGATTCTCTTGCACGTGACTTTTACTGGCAAAACCAGTACAAGTGGTACGCAAATACGTACGCGCTTGCGAGATTTGACAGCGCGTTAAGCCTGCGCAGTCTGCACAGGCTCCGCTGCAATCTCTGCCGGTTCCGACAGAGTGTTGGAAGTCCATTTCAATGGACTTCGTATTCGGTCTTTCACCCGACAATAGTCGGAAGACCGGAATAGTGGTCTTTGTAGACCGTTTCAGTAAGATGGTACATCTTACTGCAGTATCAGCGAATGTAACCGCCGCTCAAACAGCGCGGATATTCGTTGATACGGTATTCCGTTTGCACGGAATGCCGGAAGACATTGTCTCGGATAGAGATCCGAGATTTACAGGACGTTTCTGGCAAGAAACGTTCTCATTGTTGGGAACCCATTTGAAGATGTCAACTGCGGACCATCCGGAAACGGATGGGAAGACGGAACGGGTTAACCGCGTTCTCGGAGACATGTTGCGATCATACGCACATGCCTTTGAACAGTGGAGTGACTACCTGTCACTCACTGAATTGTCGATTAACAACTCGGTGCATGCTTCAACTAAGCATACACCGCTCTACGTGAATTTCTTAAGGCATCGACGAACCCCAGCTTTACTTGGCGGTACGTCAAATCTAAGTGGGGGTGGGACCCGCTCAATTTTGAGCGCGACTGCAACTTGTGAACAAAAAGATGGCCCTTCTACTGAAAATACAGTAGAAGCGGAAGCAGCTTCAATTAAAACTGAAGCTGCATACGATGAATATGTGTCTGCAGCAATGGATGCAGACAACGAGGACAATACACCTACTGCTGATAAAGCAGTAGATGAATTCATATTACAGCGCCAAGCTGTAATACGCTATGTAAATGATGCACTTGCCTCTGCTTTTGATAAGCAGAAGCAAAATGCAGATAAACAAGGAAGGAAGAACAAAAACTCCTTTCTTAAAGGTGAATTAGTATTGCTAAGTACTACTAATTTGCCTACACATGCAATAAGCAACTTCTTTACACGGAAGTTGCTTCCTAAGTACATTGGACCCTTCAAGGTCCAAGAGATTCAGGGGAAGGCGTATACCTTAGACATTCCCACAGCAATGCGGCTTCACCCAACATTCTATGTTGGGCGGCTCAAGCCGTATCACTCGTCTTCGTCTTACGACGAGACGCAGAACCACGGAAGATGCCGTGCTTCTCCAAGTCTCCCAAGAGAGACTTGTAATCGGCCTCCAGCCGTTGGTGAGCAGAGCGGAGTGTCGTTACCTCCGCCTTCGACTGCTCGAGATCAGCCGTGCGCCGATCGAGCTCTTCCTTACAGCGGGAAAGCTCAATGTACAGAATATCATTCTTCTGCTGAAGGGTAGTGTGCGCCCCGAGGATGTCGCGGACATTATCGCGAAGATACCGATATGTCTTCACAGAGTGAGAAATACCGCTGCTGAAGGAGGAATAACCCTCCTCGATCTTGCGGAGCAAAGAACCATGCTCCGCAACAACAACGGCGAGGGAATTCTCAACCTCCGCCGCCCCTGATTGATAACCAGGGAAACAAGCGATACATTCTCGAGCGCTTGATCTCGAAGCGCTCGGTGCCTTCGAAGAAGGGGCAGCGTACCGAGTACTTAGTACGCTGGCTGGGATATCCCCAAGAGTTCGACTCTTGGGAGCCGATTGAGGTTCTGAGGGCCGACGCCCCAGACCTTTTGACTTAGTTTGAGAAGAAGTCTCAAACTCATAATGCGAAGTAGCATCAACAGTAGGTGTTGATGCATTCAGGGTATCAATAAACCCTGAATTTCGGCGGGTACGGAAAAACCACCGTACCCCCGCAACTCCTCCTCTAACAGACGAGGAGCGCCCTGCGTACACCACGGGCAAACGAGGTGAGAAGGGACACCACACTTTAACCCTTCTTTGATGCAAGCAAAATGGATGTATTCCATTTTGCCTGTTCTTGAGTGCTTTAAAAAGCGCTCGCGCATTACTTGAACTTTATTCACGTAATCATCTGGGCTTTTGTTGTAGTTGTCAACAAAAGCATTCCAACTCTGAGTCAGGGCATCTTTGTCGTCCCTGTTCTTCCTTGACCCTTTCCGGCTCGAATAATATCGAACATGGAAAAAGAGGTCAATAATGTACAGACGTCTATCGTCTGTACTTCGATCGAATCGACGTGACTGGATGTCTTCGCAGTTATACAGCACGTTGATATCGAACAACTCATATTGGCAGTCCCGCTTACGGTGACCGCCAATGTTGGGGGCAATAGACCATCCAGGGGTCCAAAACCCCACTCTGTACGGAACATGTGGTTCCGTACGATGATACGCTTCAGAAGCGGCAGGCTCCGCTTCTGTTCGTGCTCTCTTAGCAGGCGGAGCACCGCCTGCTTCAACACCACGCGCCGGGGATAAATCACCCCGACGTGGAGAAGTACTTGGTCCAGGTGGGGAGCTGCGTTCCCGCAACCACCTGTGATAATCATTGTCGCTGTCAGCTATGACAGCGACACCAGAGTCATCATCGCTGTTAAGCGATGAGCACCTAGCGAGTTTCGACTCGCTAGATCCTTTAGTGGGGATACAGTTGAACGCCATTCGGAAGTTGCCATCGTGCGAGATGTTGCATTAGCAACATCTCCCTGTTTCTTTCCAGATGCCGCCTTAGCAGCATCTGTGGTCGAAGACGGTACGTCTTCCGACCTTTGAGTAGTTGACGCTGCTAATGCAGCGTCACCGTTGTCACTCAACACCTCAGCACCTAGTGCTGAGGCGGAGGAAGAAGCTCCTTCATTGTTTTCATCAGCGCTCTTTAGAGCGCCGTCGCCGTGTGTCTTGACCATCGAGTCGATGGTCAATCATTTGGTGAATGAGAAATTCTGACCAACAAGTGCTACCCATGATTGGCCAAAATAAGAGTTATTATTGGCCTACCACCTTAAGTGGGGGGTAATGTAATGTGGTGCCATTACATAATTGATATTCAAGTTAGAATATCACAGTTTAATTTCAGACGCGTTGTCTGAAATTTAAATAAGAGATTATAAGTTATTATAATCTAAGAAGGAAAAGTCGATTCGGTATAAATACCGAATCTTGCAGGTTAACTAATAGTACAGTTAGTTAAAGACTTGATATTATTATATTAATTAGTTAGTTACTATACTATTAGCGTCTAAACCACCCATTAAATAAACACTCTTAATTTTGCGATAACAAGTGAATATTAATATATTTACTTTTATTATAGGATTAGTTGTTACCAACTAATCCTGCCCTATTGTATTGCGCGCTTCCTCGAAAAATACAGTGTAAGCCTGTAACAGGATCAGTCCTGTTACAGACAACATTACTGCCCATTGAATTCCTCTGCCTGTCAAACTTTTCGATGTGAACAACCATCGCATTGTAGAATATCTTGCATAAACCGTCATATTCTGTCCAAACAAAATGTGACTGGCATTATACAACGTCTTCAGCAACGCTAGCACCTCTTGTTCCGCCCCTGTATATCTCGTTTCAGCATCTTTAAAAACCTAGCTAACGTAACGCACTAGGCGCAGTATTCCATCATACTCTTGACACACCGTTGCTCCGAACGCCCATGGATTGGTATATAGCACTATACTCAATGGTTTCGATTGCTTTATATGTAGTAACAAAGGTACATTCACCAGACGGTCTTTTAGCAACGAAAACGACTTTTCAGCGTGCTTCACTTGGGTACCATCTTTTAACTGCAGTACGGTTAACTCATACAGAGATGCGGCTAGTGTTGCAAAGTTGTCAATAAATCGTAGATAGTATATCAAACTACCAGTGAATCTTTAACTACTTTCAATGTTCGTGGGAAATCCGTTTTGACAATTGACTCGAAATTGAGGGGGAAGATTTAACCCCTTCTGCGGATATACGATGGCTCAAAAACTCCACATTGTGTTTACCAAACGAACTCTTTGGTAACTTATAGTGATTTGAGAATACTTAATGACTCCAGGAGATTCTTAAGCATGACTCACAATGTATCCCAACTGCTTGCACCAAAAGTAATATCATCAATATATGATCGCCTCCCAATAATAGGTTGTTCATCAGTCATCACTACTTGGCCGTTATGAAACACGTCTTGAGTGATGGATACGTCTGTTCCCAACACCTGTGCCTCTTCATTATCATTATCCATGACTTATGTGGTGAAGCGGACCCAAGAATTTTGGTCGCCTTGCGTCAGCAGCACACCGATCGGCTTGTCGGCAATCGGATTGGTGGAAATCAAGGAGGCTTTTGGGCCAATCGTGTGCGAGAGGTGTCAAGAACACGGATTTTGGTGAGTCACATGATATGGCGTGCACTTACATATTTTTATGTTTTGTACATATTGGGGACCATAGGGGATATTTTTACTTAGTCGTTAATTTTCAGCCTTAACACTCAACAAGAAGTCGTTTCGTCGCTTTGTACACCAGTCGCCTCTGCACGCCGCAGAGTGTTTGGAAGCAGAGGGTCGAGCAATCCACTCCAGCTTATTATACCCGGCCGGGACGCGTTACAGGCGCACTTGGCCCGCCGGAAGTCCCTCGACGGGAGTACACATTGGTCGGCTTTTCAAGCGCAAGTTGCACACGTTTGGAACGTGTTATCAAGTTATTAGATTATTTCGTGGAGATATCGTTCGTGGAGTGTCTCACGTTCTTATTGGATCTCTATATTGGAGTATTGGACTTTTATTCTCGTATTGGTTGGGATCTACGATCGATTGAGCGATCTGCCCTTTTAGGTATATTTACTTGGAGTATAACTGGTCTGCCCGTACCCAGGGTGAAGAGTTCCGCTCAGGGTACACTACCCAGCACGGTCTCCCACATTTAGACCACAAATCGATTTACAGCACTGATCCACCGAGTGTGTTACCAGCCCATTCCATCGGGTACACAAGGTGAGATGACAAACGAATCGGACCAGGCGTCCTATGCTGATGATCGGTCGTCTGCTAGCAGCCGACGATCAGATCGGATCGTAAGCGAAGGTTCGCGGGGTACCCCCCTTCGTAAGTTGGACGGCCGGGCACGATGGTGGTCAGGTTCTCGACACTACGGTGTTCGATTTTCAACTTGACTCCACCACAATGGTGCGCATGCCCGGATCACTTGGTGATCGTGGATATCACCGAGATGATATCTCGCGAAGAATCGACTATAATGAATATATGTTGAATCGTTCTGGAGAGGACATAAGGAACGTCTATTCCTTTATGTTCTCGTTGTTGACAAAGATGGCGATGTCCGATCTGGCCGGGTGGAGGACCATATCGGGATTAATAAGTTTTTTCCTCCCTATAAGGCTCCCACCGGAGCCTATCGGGACTATAGCAAGGCTTGCTATATTTCTGGAAAGGATCAGGACAAAAGTCCTGATCCTATGCATTTAATTGGATGTTTTGATGAAAAGAAAATTAAAGATGAAAACGACTTTGAGGATGATCGGAACGATCCGATCCATTTTCCCAAGGTCTCCAACCATAGGCTCAGAATGCCGTCCGAGGAAGACGACTTGAAAGAAAAGTCGCAGGTCGGGGATGAGGTTATCAAGGAAGAAGACCTGACCAGGATGTATTACATCCACGAGTTAAAGCGATTTACTCGCGAAGACCAGGTCATGCGAATTTTAAACCTCCAGATCCCCGATCGCCTTCTCGGACCCACCACCGAGCCGATCCAGAGCGATCGGCCTTTGGTAATGGTAAAGAACCTGCTGGCGATGTTGGATGAGGTCGGCATAAAAGTGAATAACCTCACCAACGTGCAGAAACTGTTCGATCTGGACACTTGGAAGCTGGAGATGTCGATGTCGACCCTCCATGATAATTAGGTGCCGTTTGTGGGGGGCGGTTCGCCGCCAAACTCCCACCGTGGCATTGAAGGTCGCTGAGACCATGGCAGCATACGATGATGTGTGCTCCGACGATAAGTCGTTGTATCAGTCTCCACCTGCCTCTAATAGCTCATCGGAGTTGGAGGTCGGTGTTGAGCGGATGACCATAGGGGTGGACAATACCCCCATGGGAGCATAAAAAGGACGTGCGGCAGCAAGGGGCTGCATGCCAGTCGGGGCCCCAGGAGCCACCACGGGTTTCATTACCTCCAAAGGAGGATAACAACACGCTGCCCATGACCCAAGCTAACGTCCAAGCCATGGTTGAGGTAATGATGGAGCGTTTCATGGGAGGCCGATGCCGATCGCCTCCGCGCCAGCATGCCCAGGAACGATCTGCCCGGCAAAATGTCAATATTTTCCGGGATGTTGATATGGAGTCAGTGGCATCAACGGATAAGGATACCCGAGGTGTCAGACCAGTTGGCAGAGGAAGACGCAAGCCGCAGCCAGCCCGACCGCGCCGATCAAGCAAAAACAGCGATTTCGACCTGTAGTCGATCGGCGATCCGGATGTCCACTATGGGTAAGACGGTGCAGGTGCGGGCAGAACGCGCAGGGCTAACCTAGCCTCTACGACCGCCTTTGATTTTGGGTCTAGTGCGATCCCACGCATTCGCATGGCTGCGACCACTGATCTCAAGGATTTCACTGGAAAGGACGCCGACGAGGAGCAAGCCAGATCGTGGTTTGTTCGGTCAAGTCTGCTTTCTTACGGGATCAGACACCAAAAAAGGAACGGTGTTTGATCTTCTGGTATCTGCTGAAAGGACTGGCTGCGAACTGGATCCAAAAATTGGGTCGGGATGTACGATCTGACTGGGATCTGCTATGTTCAGAATTTGAGGGGCAGTACAGCAACTCCGGATTCTCTACCGCCCGCAAATACCATCATATGCGGAAGCGGGGCGACGAGACGCCGATCGAGTACCTGCACCGCCTGAACGTGGCTGCAATTCGCGCCGGTATAGTGATCAAGGAAGGCAACCCGCCGACCGGTGCTGCTATGGAGCACGTGGGTCACTACATTAGTACCCTTGATGACCAAGAGCTGGCAGATCAGCTCACTCTGCTGCTCCTAAAAGATGTGGGGGAAGTGGAGCATACGTTGTGTACGCTGCAACACTCACGCAGCATGAGGGCGAAGGTCGCCGTTGGATCGGGTCGCTACAGATCGAAGACCCAGACCTACCCTGTGAAGAGGCCCCTAACCAGATTTGCCCGTGCTGTTAAGGAGATCGTGACTGAAGAGAGCACTGGATCGGAAGAGGAAAGTAGCGGCCTGTCCAGTCGGGAATCAGACGAAGACCAGTATCGCCACGTTTTCGTCACGGAACCGCCCCAAGAACCAGATCGACGCCTAACCAGGCAGATAGAAAGGGCAGGAGTGGGAACAAGTCCGACCGGGACCGACCTCGCAAGAAGTGTTCTCACTGCGGGTCAAGCAAGCATGATGGTGGGGACTGCTGGAAGAAATTGATATGCAAGAAGTGCAAAAGACGCGGTCACCCCACCGATCACTGCCTTTTCGTGTGCAAGTCATGTGGATAGATCCACGAGGACGGCCAGTGCAAGATCGAAGAGTTCTTCAATCTGATGCGCAAGTGGTATGTGCCGGGTAAGCACGCGGGGATGCTTCCACCGGACGTGGAATAGATGTTAAACTAGAACGCTCGCCAGGTTGGAATCTGGATCGAGCCGAGCGATCTACGTTTGGCATCTATGCATATGTCGGCAAGGAGAATAAAACCGACAATACATGTTCTGTTCTCAATTGCTTCGATCGGGATCATCCGGTCTACAATCCCACGACCGATGAATATTCCCGATCGAATGTGGTCATTAGTTGGATCTTTTGCCTGGGGAGTCTCGCGGATACTGGAAGTATCATGCGCCCGACAAATGGTTCAAGCAGGAGAAAGCCTGTGTTAAGATAAACAACCAGAAGGCAACGATGTTGTTCTACTCCGGGGACGAAGTCTTGATTATCGACTCCGCCTTTGCTCGTATGGTCGGATGTCGTATAGACGACACCCAGAGACAAGAATGCGTCGGAATCGGTGAAAACTCTTACATGACCGAAAGAAGGACGCGCGTGAAGATCACCTTATCGGGTTCGTCTACTTCTTCAGCGCTTGGGTTGGCAAGCTGGCCGGTCAGGATGCCCTGTTAGGCATGTATTTAATGGTGCCGGTGGTTATTCGCCTTGATCTGTCTCATGGAGTGCTTACACTCCCGGATGAGGTCCAGATCCAGTTAGCTGGTCGGCGGCCCCTATACGAATCGTACACCGATCTGGTCAGGTGGGACCAAGATGTCACCATTCCTGTCGGCCAATCCGCTGATACGCCGGTCGACAAAGGTTTTCGATCAAGGAAGTTATGGGTGACCAGGGGCGATCGGTGGGTGCCGACCTTTGCGAAGAGCGCCGGCCGATTTGATTTGGTCCGAGTCACTAATATCGGTGACAAGCCGCTTACGCTCGACAACAGTACTATTGTTGGCATGAGGCTGGCGGAAGGGAAGGTGCCAAGAAAGATGGGGTTCGTCTCGATCGGATCGAGACGGTATGTTGAGTGGCAGAACTTGGCATATCAAGCGACCACCGATCTTATCAGCGATGATAGATCGGTGGAAGAAGATACCTCACCTATGGTGGTACGGCCCAGCTATGTAACCCCAAAGAAGATGTTAGTTCGAAGAAAGGCACCGCAGTCGCCGGACACGGTAGACCATCAAGCAGATGGGCCAAGGTTCGTTAACATGGTGGCGTCACAAGAACAGGTGACATCGGAGCCGGAAATAGAAAAAGGGGAAGATGGGATTGCTGGGGCGGACCACGATGGAACGCCTAAGCAGATCGACGTCGTTGAAGAGCAGCCACCGATCGGGAACAGCAGTGTGCAACCGATCAGGACGTTTTAGGTGATTTTGCCCCAGAAGACGATCAAGTTTGTATACATGAGGGCGGGGATCAATACATTCAGGAGCTGGAGAGCCAGATGGCAGTCCTCCCTGAAGTGTCTGCCGATCCGTCCGAAGTCACCTTGGACGATCTGCAAGTGGGTGATCGGGATGTCAACAGTCCCGACCAGATCGATAAGCTAAAGAAGATCGTATGGAAGAAGAAACATCTGCTGATCGGAAAAGGCAACGCCTTACCCCCTTTTGCTCGCGGAGCAATCTGTGACATCGATGTTGGTGATGCCAAGCTGATCCCCCTAGCGATGCCGACGCGTGGCACCACAGTACCGCAAAAATATTGTCTGATATTATTAAAGGACTGTTGGCTACCAAGATCATTAAGCCGTCAACCTCGCCGTGGGCCTCACCGATCGTGATTTTTATCAAGAAGAACGGCGTCGACATCAGGTTTTGTATCGATTATCGGTTGGTAAATCGTTTGACCAAGCTTATGGTGTACCCGATGCCGCTGATCAGCAATCTGCTAGAAGATCTTGAAAAGACCCTATGGTATTGCTCACTGGATATGGAAAGTGGATTTTGGGTGTGGTTTCGATGACCGATCGGGCTCGCGAGATTTCCGCATTTGTTACGCCGTTCGGTCTGTTCGAGTGGAACCGTATGCCGTTCGGGTTGAAGAACGCGCCCCAGATTTACCAGAGGCTGATCGACAACGCACTGTATGGACATTTCAAGATCAGTATCGATCGGGACCCCACCGAAAAACATGATGTACTTACAGAGGGTGAACCCGATCGGTATAGGAGACCGTCCGTTTTGGGGAGGCGATCGTATATCGACGACATTCTGATACCTGCTTCGTCATGGAGCGATCTGTGCGAGAAGGTCGAACGGTTGTTGGAGACATGAGATCGCTGGAACGTGTCGATCAGTGCTGTGAATAGTTTTTGGGGCATGTCCAAGGTCGCCTATTTAGGCCATGTGGTGTCGATCAGTGGGCTGGAGGCCAATCCTAAGGATATGGAGTCACTGAGCAACCTCCCGTTTCCCAGATCACTGAAGGCAATGCAGTCCTTCCTAGGGAGCCTAAATTACTACAGCCGCTTCATTGAAGACTTCTCGATTTACGCGGTCGTGCTGTACGAGCTCCGGGAAGTCGACTACCATATGTTGCGCGAAGGAGATCGGGCAACTTTACGAGAAGGCTGCGAATCTGATCTGCCCGCAGATTTCCCGCAGGTGGAGGCAGAGGATCACATGAAGCGTGCACAGGTTTCTTTTGGTATGATGAAGTCCAAGATGGCGACGGCGCCGATTCTAAGACACTTCGATCCGGAAAAAAATGCCGATCGTCATTGTGTACGCTAGTAAGTGAGCCATTTCTGCCACTCTAGTGCAAGAAAATGATGGTGTGTACCATCCGGTCACTTTTACGAGCCGGACGTTGAAGACGAATGAAGTTAACTGTGGGATCGTCGAAAAGAAAGTTCTGGCTTTACTACGGATTTTGGATGTGTGCTACAACCTGCTGGTCGGCCGACCTGTAAAGGTCCTATCAAGAAAGTCGACATTGGCCAGGCCGTTATCAGCCAATGGGATGGACGGTCGGCTCGGAAGATGGTCAGCCATCTTGTCACAATGGTCCCTCGAGGTCGTCAAGTGCACCAAGGGAGAGGAATAGATATTGGACACATTGGCTGCCAGTATCACCCCTCGGTCTGAAGTGGATGAAGCTCTGGTGGCGATTGCCCCAAGGAAGCAACCTCGACAGTCAATCTCACTGCCGCCACCGATCGTCGATCGGGATGCGGAACTCCTGTTATTGAGTTTCGACGGATCGGCTAGCGTGAAGAAGAAGGTCGGCTCCTATAGTGCCATACTGTGGAAGTTACCACATTGGTCTATATTAGCATCCGCCGCTGATTTCACGCCTGACATAACGGTCAACGAGGCGGAATATCGGTGGCTCCTTCTATGTCTCGATATGCTGTCATCACAAAAGAAAGGTCGGATCATCATATGTGGTGACTCCAACCTTGTGATAAGGCAGATAACCGGGGAGATCGACTGTAAGGCACCACGGCTGAAACTGTTGAATGATCGGGTGATGAAGGCGTTGAAAGACCATCCCAATCACGATCTATTGCACGTGAAACGGGATTGGAACAGAAGCGCCGACCACCTCGCGACCCAAGCCATGCGGGACCAGATCGGGGTGACGATCACCGAGGAGGCCGTTCTACATGAACTTATGGATATAAACAGGCTCCCGGAGATAATCAAGCCCAAGGACAGCCCCTATCAGGTGCATGTGATGGAAGCGACTAGATCGCTAAATCGGAAGTCTCGCCGATCTTTCCCAAAGGAAAGGCTGAGTGAGAACGTTGTACAACAGCTAAGGGCGGAACGGATCCTCAAGGCTCAGGACGAAGAAAAGTGGATCGTCAACTTGAAGGCCTGTCTGCGCGGTGAACTGTCCAAGTTAACAAATGATCAGGCGAAAGAATTTACCAAGATCGCGGACAGTTACGATGTGGACGAAAATGGATTGCTGTATTAATGCCGTGACACTGATCAAGACAGTGCCGATCGAGATAGACTAGCGAAACTGGTGATCCCTGAGTTGCTACAGCCAGATGTCCTTCATCAATACGATGTGAGTCTAGAAGGGGGACATCAAGGCATAGGCAGAACATATCACAAGATCAGGGCCGACTTTCACTGGAGAGGACTTTTTCGAAGCGTGCAGAAATATGTGGGCTGCTGCAGGATTGCGAGACCGGAAAGGGCAGACCGATAATCAAGGGCTGATCGCCCGGAAATATTGATGCTACTTACCCTTTCCAGGTGATAGCAATGGATCACATACCGTCGCTGCCCAGATCGACACGCGGCAACACTGAGCTGCTGATCTGGATCGACCTATTCACTGGTCTGGTGATCGCATAGTCTAGTGCATCCCGATGTGCGGATCAGATCGCCCAGAGTTACGAGGAATGCGTGTTCAGAAGGTTCGTCGCCAGCGAAGTTATTAGACACGATCGGGAACCCGGTTTTATGGCTGAGGTGTTCCGATCGTTCAATAACATGCTAGGCCAGAAGAAGAGCGTGACGATGGCATATCGTCCGCAAGCAAACGGATCGGCTGAACGCATGGTGCAGACAATAACAAGGGCGATCAAGATGTATGTGGCCGATCCGGACCAACGTGACTGGGACTAGTATGCAGAGAGACTGGTATTCGCACTCAACTCTTCAACCGATCGGGTCCGAGGAGAAAGGCCTTTATATCTGGCGTATGGATGGGACCCTCGATCGACACTTGAAGCGTCGATACCGATCGGCTGCACTCGGACCCGCGATCGCGATGCCCGTCGTTGGCGCATGTAGGTCCAGAAGCATTATCAGCATGCGAAAGAAATCGTCAATTAAAAGTTGCGTCAGGCCACGCAAGATCGAGCAGATCGGAATAACGATCAGGTCCGCCCTCATGGTATTGAACCAGGGGCGAGGGTATGGTTATACCTCGATCGGGTCAAGGAAGGCTATGCAAAGAAGTTGGCTCATATGTGGCACGGTCCTTTCCGTGTAGCAGAGCTGATCGGTGAGCATGCTGCCCGTCTGATCACGATCGGCACGGATTATACAGTTTTTCCGATCGTGCATGTGTCCAAGCTTAACCTGGTCAGAGAATTCCCCGCTCGGCATAAAATACCCTGTCTGGTGGACGAAGCGGAAAGATTCGATTTTGACGAAGCTCTGCTGCCGGAAGACAAATGGGAAAGACCATTGGAAGAGGACGAATTCGAGGTGAAAAAGTTGATAGATGTCCGATCGGTCAAGAAGACACGTTTCGGTCGCACCCACCGAGAATATCTGGTCCGCTGGAAGGATCATGACGAAGCAACTTGGACCGACGAACTTGATCTAAATTGTGGAGCACTGCTACGAGAGTTCGAGCGAGAACGAGTCAGTCGGAATCGCTTTGCAGTGATGCAGACTCATGAGGATGAAGATCAAGACACACAGTAGCACCGATCAGTATATCGATAGGTGTGAATATGTGTAAGGTCGGGATTATTGTGAATTTATGATGAACTGTGATGAACTGGAGTAGTGGAGTGACAAACGTGGTGATAATTTTCGCGATGTGGATGGAAACTGTGTGTGATAACGTGTTGGTGCAAGTTTGGAGAAAGTGATGAGCTTTGGTTAAGGGATCAGGTGATCAAGAATTTTGGAAAATGATGACATGTATTATGGATTATCTGGTCAGCTATCTGACGTATCAAAAGTCGCAATCACCCCACAAACTACCGATAGTCAGCGCCGGATGGTCTCCGATCTGGTTCTGGTGTTGATTGCGTCAGAGCTCCTTCCGATCGATCTGGATAAAAGCGTCCTTCAGGTCTGCGATTGGCTTGTCACAGTGAAGACCGGGATACCAGACGCCGTCTTCAGCTAATACCCCGGCTTTCTCAACCCGACGCTTGGCCATATGGAGAACCATAGGATATAAGAAAATGTCAATGTCGCACTCGCGGGCCAGCATCCCTCCCAGAACGAACTGGCATAGGGTCTGCCAGGCCTCGCCCGCCCGACTCCGGCGCTTCTTCCGGTTTTTCTGAAATGAGATCAGGCCTGGATCATGTTTCACTCGATCAGGAGGGAGCACTAGATAGTGCGTAGACTCCCAGATTGCTTGGCTGTAGGTTGCATTGAAGGCCTTCACTCGACCTAAGAACGAGTCGATCCACGCAGTCGACGCAAGCATGGACCCCAGCTTGGGGCAGACGAACACTTTACATGGCTCATCTGCATACAGACGGGCGATTTGTGGTGCTAGTACCAGGTCCGCCCGTCATGCAGAAGAGGCAGGAGCCTTCGAAGCTGGAGGAAAAAGTCAGGAGTCTGGACGCGATAGAGATCGGGCTAGTATCTGCTTGGTCAGGGCTGATTGGTACAAGCTACCGATCTGCCACGATGACCATGGCGAAGTAGCATCCGAAGTCAGCGGTGGGAGAGGTCGATCTCCGGTCAACAACCCTTTCAATCGGGCGTGATTGCGAGCCTCGGATGTGCCGGGCTGGAACGATGGCACCGATACGGTTGACTCGCGCGTCCGTGCAACACCATCACCCTGGGAGCTGATCACCTTATCAGCCCCCGATGCAGGCTTCGCTGGAACAGGACCTCGGCGTTGATCGGATTGGGACTTGGACAAAGCAGTGAACAAGAACTCAGAATCTCCCGATTCGATCCCGAGTCCTCTCCGGAGGAGATCTCTATACGCTTGATGTGTGCAGCTAGGGGGCGCAAGGGCGCATACGATTTGGTGATGATAGACTTGTCACCTGCATCCGATATTGAGCTTGGGATATGCGCGAGCGTCTTGGCTTTCTTCTGAGGCACCGCTCGCTTCTCCTCGAGTTCGGAGTCGCGCGCTACTCCCCTCTCCCTTGATCCCTTCGACGCGTCCTTACGCTTCTTGGAAACTTTTGGGATTTTGGAATATTGACTTTTGGCCAATGAATGGCGTCGCTTCCGATCTTGGTGCAGATCGATCAGAGCGGCCGATGCAGATCGTTCAACGCTACAGCCTGCAGACGGAATCCGGTACAACAAGTCGGTCAACTGTTGGTAGCACCGATTTACGGCCGACCAATGACGGTTTGACTCCTGGGTCCAGGCGTCTGATCGGCTCTGGAAGGACTCGACCTTCCCGATCTGGTCCCTGAACACGACCTGCAACTCGCCGATCTGCCTCTCCAGGTCACCATGTTGGGTGCGGAGTAAAGTCCGATCGGACTGATCCTCCAACCTCTGCCGGTTGACCACCGCGAGCTGTTCCCCGAGGTGTGACCTGTAGGCCTCCAAACGAGACAGATCATGCCGTGCGCCGATCAGCCCGTCCAAGATCGGTCGGAGCTGATCGCAATGGTCATGCGACTGCCGATCAGCCGCGAATAAACTGTCGAACGTTTTGGCGATGTCGGTGGACAATTGATCTGCGCACAAAGGAAGATTAGACCAGACCAAGACGGAAATCAGACCGATCAGCTTACCTGGCGTGGTTTGTTGGGCGATCTGGGCCCGGAGATTTGCGTTTTCAGCGGTCACCTCCTGCAACTTTGTGGATATGGGAATCAAAGTGTCTACCTCCTTCCGGTCAGCCCAAAATTCACTAATAAAACCCTAAATCCACTGATAAAACCCAAAATCCACTGATCATGTGATCTTGATCACGTGATCATTCTTAACCGATTTGGAATCATTAGTCGTAAGTACTGCCCAGGTCCAAAGCGACATCTCTTTATTCTTACGATGCCGGTTCTCTATTTGAGACGGCTAATGGCCACGCACTTTTTAATGTGCACGATAAAGCCATGTTGGCAAGTGATGATGATGTGTTCAAGCACTTGTATATTCGTATCTTAATAATTAAATACATAACCGGTTCTTTCCCAACACTCATAGCACTATTGTTCTTCGCACGCTTGATCCGCGACGGTCGATGAAGCTTCTGTCGCTCTTCAAGAGTCAGGTCAGCAAACTGGTTTACTTTCAGATGATACGGTATCCTCTATAGCAGGTTTGCAATTATTCAGGTCAGTCAATCATAGTTAACTGTTTTGTGTTGAAAAGGTCCTACCTTCCCGTTCTCTGTGTTGATAAAGCAAAGATTGTGATGAATGGTGCACGACGATGAGCAACCTATGTGTCGTCCTTGTACACCTCTCGATGCTTGGCGGGAAAGCTATCGAAAACCGCCTTTTTGTTGCTAGTCCTTGCGGCATGAGCATATTAATCTATCCATCACAATAAGCAGTGTACATTTTAGACAGGTATACAAGAAACAGGCAAAACAACTTAAGTACATCTTTCTTTGGAAGAGCGGGGCGGACTCCCGTCATTTCCAGACATTTCAGTGCAATCCATCTACGCCGGAAGCGAAGCGAGGAAAACACATCCTCATCCACGGGGCCTTCACGGACGTGTATGTAGTCCTCCACGGCACGCGAAATGGATAATGCAGCAATAAATCCGAGGATACCCAACGTCAACGCAATGATAGCGCACCATATTTTTCGTGACTTGCCGCGTTGACGACTGATGGCAGCGCTCTTATGTCTCTTATGTTTAGGACACTCAGTTCTCGAGCTTCGTTCTAGAAAATAAGAACTCGATACAAGTTAACGCTAAATGCCGACGTGTAGCATGTAGCATAGGAGGACGCGAGTAAATAGTGAATGCTTACGAGGTAGAAGTCTCTCCGTGGACGTGACCTCAACATCTTCACTCGGAATATCCATCACAGCTCTTTTCCTGATATGGAGATCACCGACTTGAATACTCGAATTTGATCCAATCGCATACACAAATGGATTATCACGTGATCATGATCACGAGATAAGTAGATTTAGGGTTTTATCAGTGGATTTGAGGTTTTATCAGTGAATTTTGGGCTCGTCCTCCTTCCGAAGTTGCAGGAGCGATGAATCCTTGATGGCCAACTGTGACTGGAGCTTCCTGAATGTTTTCTGGAGCTGATCGACCTCGATCTGATGCCCGTACGGTGTGTCGGACTCTAGAGTGTCGTGATGGCTATCAGATCGGGCCGATCTGGTCGGTGAATCGATATGGGGCGATGAGGAACCAGGGCACCTGCAGCAACGAACGTTAAGAGTGGTTACAAGACGATCAGGTGTACAAGTAAAGTACCTGGCGAAGATGTACTCGAAGATCGGTCCATCGGTGAAGCCCGCTTCTGCGAAGATCTAGGATGTGGTGAGATCGGGTCGTTACCGTTGCGCGGCTACGACCAGACTCAGGGTGGCTGTGGTGAATCGGACTCAAGAATTTTGGTCGCCTTGCGTCAGAAACACACCGATCGGCTTGTCGGCAATCGGATTGGTGGAAATCAAGGAGGATTTTGGGCCAATCGTGTGCGAGAGGTGTCAAGAACACGGATTTTGGTGAGTCACATGATATGGCGTGCACTTACATATTTTTATGTATTGTACATATTGGGGACCATAGGGGATATTTTTACTTAGTCGTTAATTTTCAGCCTTTAACACTCAACGAGAAGTCGTTTCGTCGCTTTGTACACCAGTCGCCTCTGCACGCCGCAGAGTGTTTGGAAGCAGAGGGTCGAGCAATCCACTCCAGCTTATTATACCCGGCCGGGACGCGTTACAGGCGCACTTGGCCCGCCGGAAGTCCCTCGACGGGAGTACACATTGGTCGGCTTTTCAAGCGCAAGTTGCACACGTTTGGAACGTGTTATAAAGTTATTAGATTATTTCGTGGAGATATCGTTCGTGGAGTGTATCACGTTCTTATTGGATCTCTATATTGGAGTATTGGACTTTTATTCTCGTATTGGTTGGGTTCTACGATCGATTAAGCGATCTTCCATTTTAGGTATATTTACTTGGAGTATAACTGGTCTGTCCGTACCCAGGGTGAGGATTCCGCCCAGGGTACACTACCCAGCACGGTCTCCCACATTTAGACCACAAATCGATTTACAGCACTGATCCACCGAGTGTGTTACCAGCCCATTCCATCGGGTACACAAGGTGAGATGACAAACGAATCGGACCAGGCGTCCTATGCTGATGATCGGTCGTCTGCTAGCAGCGGGCGATCAGATCGGATCGTAAGCGAAGGTTCGCGGGGTACCCCCCTTCGTAAGTTGGACGGCCCGGCACGATGGTGGTCAGGTTCTCGATACTACGGTGTTTGATTTTGAACTTGACTCCACCCACTGACCTGCCACCCAGCAATTTACAATTTACCCCCATCTTCCGTGACCGCCGTACCATTGTCCACAAAGCGTTATCCACTATACGCTGATATATTCGAGGAGCGTTCTTAATACCTCGAGGCATCCGAAGCCATTCGAAATGTCCTAAGGGGCAAATAAAAGCTGTGATCAACCGAGCTCTCTTGATCATAGGTGTAGCCCAATAGTCACTCGAATTATCCATCGAACACAACCATTTTACTCCTTCAAAATTGTCCAGTAGATCGTCAATCAATGGCATGACATACACCATCAATCTCGTCTTCTCATTCACCGACCGATAATCAATACACATCCGAATATCGGTTTTGTTCTTTTTTAGTACTATGACAATCGGTGATGCCCAAGCAGATTCCGAATACCGGATTAGCCCTGCCTGTAATAAACCTCGTATCAATTTATACAACTTAGGCAACAGGGTAGGCGGTACTTTTCGTGCTCTCTGCGCAATAGGTGCATTATCACCAACGTCCACGTCACAAACTACACATTTAGCTGGAGGCGGTAACGCATTACCACAACTTATAAAACCATCGGCATACTCAGACAATAAGGCACGTAGATTATCTTCTTGTTCTTTAGTAGTAACTCATGGTTCTCCTATGTCTGCAGTAGTCATATTGGTGGTTCAATTGGACTCTTCTCTACTTCTGGAATGAGTGCTAGCTGTTCTTCCATACCTTCGGCCGACATTTCAACTCATTCGTGTGTAAATACACCTCTCTTTCCAATTTCGTATGGTCCACCTTCATTGGATCTATTGCATCCATTACATACACAGCAGGAGGCTTATCTCCAACAGTCTTCACTGCGTGTACGTTGGTCCAATTGATCGGCATGTTATCACTCTCCATCACTTGAGTATGTACATGTAGGTAATCCACCGACATTAAATCTTCTCGTTTCATCAGTGGTAATGGTTCCTCCCTGGGAATTTTACAACTTAGATCCTTCATGTTCAGAATTATACCTGCCTTAACCGAAAAGTCTGTACCCAGTATTGCTAATGCATGCGTGTCAATACTAACGACCCACATCTCACAGGTGAATACCACTGATGCACCCATGCGAACTTTGACTGTAGCCACACCTATTGCTCCAATGGTACTATTCGTCACACCACAAAAGCTAGTTGGAGTGTCAAACATCCGGACTTCTATTTGCAACTTCCGTGCCACATTTGCGTGCAAAACTGATATATTCGCACCCGAATCCAACATAAATGGTAATTCCAGATCATCCACAGCCCCATTTACATAAACTTGCTTTGCAGGCTGTTTTACTTCCATTGGATGTTGCCATCCATCTCGTTCCCCCCACATTTTTATCCACCAGTGTGACACATGCTTAAATCTCTGTTACTTCATCACTTATCGTCAGTTTAGCTTGAGTTTTATCCTCACTGTAGGTAGCTCGCTTTCTTATTTTTTCTTGCGTTTTCTTACTTTCTTGATCCTAGTCCAAAGTGAGTGATCCATCCATGCAACATGTATTATTTTTTTAGGTTTTGTTTTTTGTGTAAGGTGACAGCGGTGTCGGTTCAATTTCACTTGACAAAGACCCCCCCCCTTTCCTCTTGACAGCGGTTGCTATGCACTGTGGGGTTAGTCGTTTAACTGCTCCGCCACCTGAGCCTTAGTCAACTCTACTGCCTTCAGCTTAGTACGCATCTCGGCCATATCTTCAATGAACTTCCGACAATACTTTGCATCATTCACAAAGTTATCGCAATGATCACACTTCACCAGTTTCCAACAGTGGCTCTTATCATGTCCCCGTCGGTTACAGTGTTCACATATCACAACATGGTCAGTATTAGGGTTTGTTGGCGTTCGCGCACTCTTGTCCTCATACGTCGGTCGCACCCGCTGTACTGCATGTACTTTGCCGCCCATCGTATGCACGCTAGGTTGCGGGTCTTCATACATAGCATCAGCATTCTTACGGGTAGATACCTTCTTTCCAGGCCTCATAAGACGCGCTTCATGTTTAATCAATAATTTTTCTAGTTCTTCAATGGTTGAGAAAGTGATATGTTGATACTGCATCTGTATGGTTCGATCATGAATGGTACCAAAGAACTGTTGAATGTGTTCTTCCAGTAGTGAAGCGTTGAATGCATTTATAAAGTCCATCCCTTCTCGCAACGCTGCTGCATTTAATCGATACAAATATGTGCCAGCTCATCATGTTTCTGTGTCAATCTTGAATACATAACTCGGGGCGACACTTTATCCACACAGAACTTCTTTTGAAAAAGCGCAATAACCGTACCCCTGTCATATTTTACCTAATCTGCCAATTGTTCATACCACCATGACGCCGTGCTTCTCAAGCTATCAACAAATATTCCCAGACGTTGACTATCATTCCAATGTGATATATTAGCTACGTGTAAGAATCGGGCGACCCAAGCCCGTGCACTTCCAGCATACTGCCTATTCCCATCAAAAGATTTTATCTCGGTATTCTGAATGATGGCTGTAACTGGTTGAGGTGAAGGTTCCCATGCGTTGCACTTCCACCAGGTATACCATACCCCAAAGTACTATGATGCATTCGTGGCTGCGTGGCTGGTGTATGATATGAGGTACTAGGCGCCCCTCTCGTTGTATTGGGTGCGCGACTAGCTGACAAGGCTGCCGTGACGTTAGTTAATTCCTCCAACTTAAATGCCCATCTTGCATCATCTTTACTAAATTGGCTACCACTGGATCTTGTTTAGGAGCAGCCACCCCTGGAACCTGCCTAGGCGCAGCCACTCCTGGATCCTGTCTAGGCACACACACCCCTTGCTCTTGTTTAGGCACATCTAGTTTGGGTGTGGACATGATTTCATCATCATCTGGTGAGAATTCCAATTTCTTTTTTGTTTTAGTAATTGTTCTGGGTAGCAATTGTGGCATTTCTTCAAACTCATCTCTATCAAAGAGCTCCAACATACCCGGTGGCTTAGATTCCCTCACCGGTGTATGTACTGCTATTATGTAGTAGGTGGGAATGATATTGTCAGTTTCTTCTCGATATACAATTAATGATGTCTCCCACTGATTTTTTTTTGGCGTATTCGTGTTTGATTTGGTATCTAACGTGGTGTGCTGTTATCTTTAGTTGGCGCTTAAGCTGCATCCGGAAAAGAACAGTGCCCCGGGAGCAGAGGATGCGTATAAGGCGGTTGGGAAAGCGTTTGCCGTATTAAGTGATCCTGAAAAGCGTGAACACTATGACCGCTATGGTAACGATGCACCTATACTAGAGTAACAATCAGGACGCAGAAACGACGATGACATCACCCTAGAGAAATTTTCAACACGCAGTCTATGACTGCAAAAAACTCCTTTCTTTTTCATTCAAATTAAATGTAGATATACTGTAGTTTCAATTACCTTTAAATGAAACAGTTCGTCGGAACGACGGTACCGTCCCCTAGTCTATATAATAACAGAATTCATGTCGTGCCTGCACGCTTCCGCACCTAAGCGAATATCTTGATCTAAGTATAAAATTCAATTAAGTACGCGATACCGAACCTAAGCGAAGTCGAACTGTACTATAATTCGTATTACAAATAGCGCTTATAAAAATGATCATTTGCTCGTACGGTCTTATAGCGAGTATAGTAATTGATCAATACCCTGCCAGCTACCACATTTGCTCCCCCCCCAACGCAAGACGAGAGTCCGCCTTCACGAGTGGCGTGCTCGACAACACACTGTTGAGACGCAAGAACAAACGCCAATGCCACCGCAACCAGAGAGTCCACGTTCACGGCGAAACCGAATGTGTAGCCGGTGCGTACACGCACGGTGCGGCTAGCGCACAGACAAAGACTTTCTTTAAGCGGCGATGTGCCGCTACTTAGCCGATACGCCCTTGTAAAAGGGCATAGTAGGAGAGTTCTCTCCTACTCGGGGCCAATATTTCCCTTGGTTTACTTGTTAGACTTAACTAACACCTTGAGACAAGGCTTACCTTAGAAAGGGAGTAGCTAAAGGAGGTATTTCTTTTGGCTACAAACACTCACAGCACGCGCGACCGGTCGAGGTCGTGCGTCTAGCTGGATTGGCGTGTTTTGTAAACTTAATGTATATTTAATATGTAATTAGCCTAAATTAATTTAAACTGATGTAAGCTATATGTAATACTAAGTAAAAATTACTAAATTCGTACCTAGACAAAATGTAATGTACACCACCTGTGTACTAACACGTGGCTGGCTGCCACGCCTCCACCAAGGGCTCCTGCCCTGATTGATTAAAATAACCAATAGGTCCAAACCTTTCGGACCGGTAAATACTGACCCCAACTGTAGTGTACTTACGTACATAATATAACTAAATGTAACTAGAACGTAACCCTGTTACATCCTCCCCCATCAAGACTATTGCTTACGCAATAAATCAATTTTAGTTGGAGAACTCCAACTGCCAGAACTTGTGGCTACACATGAGCACCTTTAGTGGTGCTGAGGATTCACCTCGGGAAGAGGATGAAACTATTCCGATAACGCGGAAGCGGATGCCCTTGGGGATATCTCCCCAAAGGCTGACCGCTCCGACAACGCCTAACGGCGATGTCAGAAGTTTAACTCGTTCCCCACACGTGGGGAAAACGCACTAACTCGTGCTCCACCTCTACCAACTGCGGATGATGCATCCGGGTCGCCGAAGGCGACCATCAACAATGAACCGGACACGATTCATGAAGCCCGACATGCCGTACCGGCACGGAAGGGTCCCCGTGACCCTCAAAAGAAGGCTAAGAACGAGGTGAAGAGGTGTTTAGCCTCCTATGTCCCTGGTCCTGCGGCTGTACTGCCTCGTGAAATCGCGCGCCGGAAACAACTCCGGGCCAAACTGCTAACGCCGAAGCAGTTCATTGTCAAGTCCTACCGAGCGCGCCTCGGGAAGCAGGCACGTGGTGCCGTGGTTGAGATCCTCCGCGAGGTTCCCTACGTTCTCCTACGTGACGAAGGTGTCGAGGAGGAAGAACGGGCATTACGCGCTTGGGAGGAAGAGGAGAAGCGCCTCCCCAACTTAGATGAGCTGTACCACAGCTATTCCGAACCCGAAGTTCGGGTAGAGAGGGCGTTGCGCTTGGCGTATGCCCAGGCCAAAGCGCTGGGGCAATTACCTGCCCCTTATTGCACGCGCCCTGCTCTCGATGTGGTGCCGGAGAGAAATGCAAACTCTTCATCTGCCTCCGGCAAACTCCCAGCTACTGGGAGTGAAGGGGATTCTTCCGCCCCTTTGGTCGTTGACTCTCAGCGGGGTTCTCCCGCTCGAAAGCTTCAACGACGTCACGGCAATCCTGCCGCAGGGGAGTCTCGGACTCTCACGAACTCTGTGAATGTGGATAGCCTTTCAACCTCACCAGGTACTGGGTCTCACCACGATGATGGCGTCGTGCCATCAGGCGCTCCACATGGTAATGTGGAATACCATCCGTATCGAGAACTGGCGGAGGATGTCGCACTTTTGCGACGTGAGTTCCACGAGCGCTGTGATCGACACAGCCGTCGCATCCAGGATGTCCAGGAGGGAATCCACGACGAGGGGAGTGCGAATGAACGCATCGAGAAGCGGCTTGCCTCTTTCGAATCCGCCGTTGCGGAGTTTCATGGTCGCTTTTCGACCCTGTCGGCGCTATTCCGACCTGTCGTGCCTTTCGGCTACCCGACTTCTCAACCTCCTCCAAGAGGGGACCCGCCTCCGGGTTCTGGTATGGCTTAAGCATACCCACATAAAAGGTTGGATGCGTACGCATCGCCTTCGGGATATCCAAGGATATATGCCAAGCCCTTTTGGGCTAGCACCTTGAAAGTCCCCACAAACCTGGGGCGCAGGTTGTTCCGTAACACGTTAGAAACTGCATGTGTAGGAAGGTTTTTAGTGTTTAATAAAACACTGTATCCTACTTTGTACGCCCTTTCGTTACGCCGACCCTTGCGGTCGGCCTGTTCCTTTTTCTTGCCTTGGCTTTCCCCCATGGCACCGCAAACGTGTCGTAAAACACTAAGGCGAGTCGATAAAAACTTATCGATGTGCTTGCGCACAGATACAGGGCTGACATCATGGAATACTCCCCCCTTAAGACCTGGGCCACACACACGTGGCGTCAACGGAACCCTCGGATTTACCAATCCGTTCACGTAAAACGGGGTAAACCCCGTAGATGCATGGACCGAATTGTTTATAGCAAATTCGGCCATAGGAAGCATCTCACTCCAACTTTTTGGAGAATCCGGACATAAACTCCGGAGAATATCCTCCACAACGCGATTAACGCGTTCCTTCTGACCGTCCGTCTGCGGATGATCCGCAGTGGACATGAGGAGCTTGGTGCCTAGCACCTTAAACAACGCTCCCCAGAATTGTCCCGTAAAACGGGGATCCCGATCCGACACAACGGAATCGGGTAGACCATGCTGTCGAAAGACACGGTCTAGGAACTCTTTTGCTGTTCCTTGTCCATCTATGGACTCTGGCACCGCTGCCAGGTGAGCCATCTTGCTCAAACGGTCTACAAAGACCAAAATGCAGGTGTTGCCGGCCTTATCCTTGGGAAAACCGAAGATAAAATCCATGCTAATGGATTTCCAACACTCCGTTGGAACGGATAAGCTCGCCAAAGGCGCAGCTGAATCTGCAGATGGGTTGACCCTCTGACACGTCTCACAGGTGAGAATATACGCACCGACCCACTTATACATCTTGGGACACCAATACAAAGCGCTTAAAGCGCTGTAGGTCTTATCCCGACCTAAATGACCCCCAGTAGGGGCGTCATGTGCCTCAAAGAGGACTTTGTACTTCAGTTCCTCATCATGAGGAACAACCGCCCTCGGAGTGTCCTCCGCGTTCGTGCTATAAAATAGCAGACCGTCACAGTACCTGTAACGGTGTAACCGAGCTTTAGCTCGACTTGGCAGGGTAGGCTCAGACGAACCAAGTCCCTTTCCACCCAACGCGCTGATAAGCGCCGTACACTGTGGGTCTTTCTCATACGCCTGACGTATTAGATCCAACACAGACGAGGTGATGAATGTCGCGTGAGCGAGCTCGTAATCGAGACGACGCGATAACGCGTCTGCAAGCACGTTCTGCTTGCCAGTTTTATACTTAACCTCAAAATTGTATTCCGCAAAGAAGGAGAGCCAACGGGCCATCCGTTGGGAGAGATGAGGCGACTGTGTCGCTGTCCGTAAGGACGCGTGGTCAGTATAAACCACGAACGGCTTTGGGCCGAGTAGGTGAACCCTAAATTTGACAAGGGCATACTTCATTGCAAGTAGCTCCTTGTCATAAACGGGATAATTCCGTTCCGCAGCTTTAAGCTGCCTCGACTCAAGCGCAATAACGCGTTCCCTTCCTGCATCATCTGCTTGTAACAAAGCACATCCGATTGCGAAATCGGAGGCGTCGCAGACGACACTAAAAGGTTTCCCAGAGTCTGGGAGAGCAAGAACGGGATCTTTTAACAAGCTCCCCTTAACCGCTTCAAAAGCGTTTTGGTGTTCAGTTTCCCAACACCAATCTACGTCCTTGTTAAGAAGATCTGTCAATGGCTTCGCCATTTCAGCGTAGTTCTCGCTTTACTTGTGGAGATAGTTGGCTAATCCTATCCACTTCCGTAAATCTCTAAGATTTACAGGCGAAGGCCACTCCACAATGGCTTTCACCTTCGCGGGATCCGCCCGCACTCCATCCTTACCGATGAAGCATCCGAGGAAAGGAATTTCCTCAGCACCAAAAATACATTTGGATGCGTTTGCATAGAGTTTATGCTTATGCTCTCGCATAAATTCGAGCACCGCTCGAAGGTGTATCAGATGCGTCTGAACATCAGACGAGTCGCCTTCCGCACGACTATGAACGAATATATCGTCGAAGTACGTCTGAGCGTACTTTCTATGAGGGCGGAAGAGTTGAGTCACCAAGCGATTAAAAGTTTCTGGTGCATTTGAAAGCCCCTGTGGCATAACTAGCCACTTCCCCAGCATGCCACTAGGCGTGATGACCGCTGTAAGCGGAATATCGGATGCTCGCATGAGCACCTGATAATACCCGTTCACCAGATCTAAGGCACTGTACACCGTACACCCCGCCATATTGTTCTGGAGGACATCCTTCCGAGGAGTCGGAGTCTGAATGGGTACAGTAGCTGTATTCAGCTTGTTGTACGCATGCACAATGCGCCACTTTCCGTTCGGTTTACGAACACAAAGGTGGGAGATAAATGGGGAGACTTGCTCTCCCGTACCATCCCTGCCTGTTTCTTTCCCCTTGAAGAATGCGTTGATGACGTCGCATTGCTCCTTGGCTAGAAGCCAATGCCTATTGACGCAGTATTTGGTTCCAGGAACCAAATCAATTTCATGTCGGACTCCCCGATACGGTGGTAACCCCATCGGCGGATTGTTACTAATGACATCTCCAAATTCCTTTAGTAAGGAATGGTAAGGGTCCTCAGGATCCGCAAGGATCTTGAGACCACTTCGGGCATTCAATGCCTGTTTTGTTTGCACCAAAACTGACTCATCCATTGTGGATGAGGAGTTCAACTCCTCTTCAGGACGCAACACGACAATCTCGTCGAGTTCACCTTCTTTTACAGCAGTCTCAAACTCGTTGAAGGACATCTCCTCCAACGACAACAGTTCGCCTACCCCAGGCAAACGTTCCAGACTTACGCCTTCTGTGACCACACCTGTCACACTATTCAGCATCCGATAGGATTGCTGACTACTGGCCTCGGGACTCATCCCGGGACCTAGATGGGGGGAGTCAATTGCCCCATCTATTGGAAGCGCATCGCGCCTACCCACAAAGGTCTTTACCTCTACCACCGGTGACTCGCCGGTCTCACCTAATACGGCGTTGTCGGAATCATTTCCGACGTACCAAAGAGACAAACTTCGGGTCTCTTCACTTGGAAGCGACTCGCGCTTAACCACAAGGGTCTCTACCCCTACCACTGGAGTCGCAACTGTTCGCCGAACACGGCGTTGTCGGAATCAATTCTGACCTGCAGAAGAGAGAAACTACGGGTCCCTTCTCTAGGAAGCGCCTCGCGCTTAACCTCAGAGGAATCCACCTCTACTACTGGCGACTCACCAGTCTCTCCTATATCAGCGTGGAGATTAACCGCCGAATTCTCCTCTTCAAGGAACTCTTCCTTTACCTCATTGGGACTGATCATTTCATACATCCCAATCTCTGGCGTCTCACGCCAGAATCGCTTTTGCGATCGGGCAAAGGTGGGTTCATGACTCGCCAATGCTTCACCCGACCGCGGGTGCGTTGAGCCAATGGACTTAGAATTCCAGTCTATCCATGGATCGTGGCGTTCCAGCCACTTCATGCCCAGAATAAGGTCATACCTCGAGCCCAAACCCAGGACTAGGCAACGTTCTAAGCTGTCAAAGTCTGCAAACTTCATCTTAAGGTCAATCGAGACCTTGGGTACAGAAACCTGTACGCCCGTCGCAAGACGGACCGTGACGACGTCACGAGAACGTGCCTCTAGGGCCTCGGCATATAGCCGACTCTTCTCCAAAGAAGCCCGTCTGACATAATTGTCAGACGCTTCAGAGTCTATCAAGACTCTCCAAGGCTTATCAAAGCCTTTCACGTCCGCAAGGACAACCAGCAAACCGGGCTGGTACACCAACTCGGTGCTGGAAAGCACCGTTTCCCTCGGGGCTTTGTGCTGTCGTCCCCTACCCTGGGGCTTAACAGCACTGAGGGATCCCCCAGTAGGGCGCCCCACACCTACTGGGAGCCGTCGTTTCCCGACGGCTTGGGCAAGGGCTTTTTCCCAACCATTGTCCCCTTATAGCGAGTGTATCGCTGGGGATTTTTCGGACATCTGTTCGTCAGATGATCCGTGCTTCCACACAGGAAGCATCTCAGCGGCCCATGCCGCTGCAACATAGCTAAGAGCTCCGCCTCGAAGCTCTGCGAAGAAGAGTCAGAGTGACTCTTGGCGGAAGGTTTCCCCTCCACTTCGACCTGACTCAGGTCCATGGGTTCAGGACCCACCTTAGAGGAACAAAAGTTCCTTTCGGCGTTGAACGCCATCTTAAACGCCTCCCCCAGGGATTGGAGTCGGCATCGGAAGAGCTCCAAACGTGCTGGCCCTTCTTTCAGGCCTCCCATGAACACGGGAATAGACACATCGTCCGAATACGCTTTCGCGTACATCCCTGCCAAAAGGGTCTTCAGTTCTTGAACGTATGTCTCCAAGTCCCTAGCGCCCTAACGGCACCTCAAAAACGCCAGATGATTCTGAAAAACCAGATCAGGCGTGGCGTACATGTCCATAAGCCTTTGCTTAAGGACTTCCCAGGTTTGGAACACGTTCGTAACCGAATCCGGACACGTAAACGCCCATGGACGGGTTTTTCCCGTAAGATGGGTCAGTGCAAGTCCTACTTGCAAGTGATCAGCGATCACATTCGCTGTGGCGAAGGCCGTTTCGACCTCGCGTAACCACACATAAAGGTTATCACCCTTTTCACCGGTGAACTTCTTTATCTTAAAGGATAACGAAGGACGCACCGCCATGGAACGACCTCCACCTAAACTCGCCTCATGGGTGATGAGGGCATTGACCCTTTCCTTCACGGCCTCAAGGCCCTGCTCCACTAGGAGCTGCATGCCTTCATCACCCAGTAAGGATAACAGCAGTTAAAGGCTTCCTGCTGGACGAGGGTTAACCTTTCCCAATCGTCCTGATTCATCCCTTGCAGAGGATGCCGTAGCCTACCAACACAGGTGTTGGAATGACTACAAGTGCTACCAGATGTAGCCGGTGCGTACACGCAGGGTGCGGATAGCGCACAGAGGAAGACTTTCCTAAAGCGGCGATATGCGCTACTTAGCCAATACGCCCTTATAAAAGGGCTTAGTAAGAGATCGCTCTCTTACTCGGGACCAAGATTTCCCTTGGTTTATTAGTTAGTATAAACTAACGCCTTGATACAAGGCTCCCTTAATAAGGGGGTAGTTAAGGGAAGGTATTCCCTTTCACTACCACACTCACTGCGCGCGACCGGTCGAGGTCGTGCGTCTAGCTGGATTGGCGTGTTTTGTAAACTTAATGTATATTTAATATGTAATTAGCCTAAATTAATTTAAACTAATGTAAACTATATGTAATACTAAGTAGAACTTACTAAATTCGTACCTAGCCAAAATGTAATGTACATAACCTGTGTACTAACACGTGGCTGGCTGCCACGCCTCCACCAAGGGCCCCTGTCCTGATTGGTAAAAAAAACCAATAGGTCCAAACCTTTTGAACCGGCCAATACTGACCTCAACCGTACTGTACTTATGTACACAACATAACCCCGTTTCCCTCGGGGCTTTGTGATGTCGTCCCCTACCCTGGGGTAAATGTAACCAAATGTAACCCTGTTACAGTAAAAGGGGTGACTTCATTTGCCTAATTGCGGATCCATGGTGGTGTGGTGCCCGAAACGTTCAAGGCGGCAAGCGTGGCCGTCGGATTATACGAGAATGACGAAGAGTGGCTGCAATGACTTCGTGAAGCTTTCGCAATGCAGAGCGGGGCACAACTACGATCTTTGTTCGTCACCATTCTCATCCATGGGCCACCCGCAGATCCACTACAGTTGTGGGTAGAGTTTGCAACGGACATGTCATACGACTGCGTACACCGGCTGCGCCAACAGGAAAATGCAGAGCCGTCAGAGAAGCAGATCAAAAGTCTTGCACTGAAGTATATTGCGCAGCTCCTTCTTCCGTTTTAGAAGACGCTGGCAGACTTCAACCTTCCGGATCCTGCGTTTGCGATGGATGAGCTCAAAGGCAACCGATTTATTGTGGAGCAGCTTTCGTTTCATGCCAATGAATTGAGACAACAGAGCGAGCAGGAGGTACACATGCTGAGCGCAGAGCAGCTCACCGTCGACCACGAGGTGATGCAGCTGGATGGCGCGTCATCTTCATTGACGGACCAGGCGGGAAGGGGAAAACATTTGTGGTGAAGCCAAGTTCAAAATCGAACATCGTAGTCTCGAGAACCTGACCACCATCGTGCCCAGCCTTCCAACTGACGGGGGGGGGGGTACCCCGCGAACCTTCGCCTACGATCCGATCTGATCGTCTGCTGCTAGCAGACTATCTATCATCAGCATAGGACGCCTGGTACGATTTCTGCGTCTCCATCTCACCTTGTGTACCCGATGGAATGGGCTGATTACACACTTGGTGGATCGTCGCAGTAAATTGATTCGGGTCTTAAATGCGAGACCGTTCTGGGTAGTGTACCCTGGGCGGAACTCTTCACCCTGGGTACGGGCAGACCAATCATACTCAGAGTAAGTATACTCCAAAGGGCATAACGCTTAACCGATCGTAGAGCCCAACCAATGCGAGAATAAAAGACCAATATTCCAAGATGGAGATCCAACGAAAACGTGACAAACTCCACGAACGATATCTCCACGTAACAATCCAACAACTTGTTTACACGTTCCAAACGTGCGTGACTTGGGCTTTCGAAGCCGACCAATGCGTACTCCCGTCGAAGGACTTCCGGCAATCCAAGTGCGTCTGTAACGCGTCCTAGACGGGTATAATCAGCTAGAGGGGATTACTCGACCCTCTGCTCCCAAACACTCCCCGGCGTGCAGAGGCGACCAACGTACTTTGCAAAGATTCTAACGAATTCCTTGTTGTGAATCAAAGGCCAAAAAAATAACTAACCAATCCTATCTCCCTACGGTTCCCAATATGTACAAACATGAAATATGTAAGTACACGCAATATCATGTGCTTACCTCAAATCCGCGTACAAAACACTCCAAGCACACGATTGGCCCAAAATACTCCGTCCTTTCAGCCAACCAGATCGATATGCCTTGAAAACTGGTACACTGGTAAAAACTGGTCAGCAATTTTCACTTGCACTTCACCGCAGCCGCCCCTGAGTCTGGTCGTAGCCGCGCAACGGTAGCGACCCGATCTCACTACATCCCAGATCTTCGCAGTAGCGGACTTCACCGTGGACAGATCTTCGAATCCGCCTTCGCCAGGTACTTGTCCTTGCGCACCTGATCATCTTGTAACCTCTCTTGACGTTCGTTTCTGCAGGTGCCCTGTGTTCCCCATCGCCCCATGTCAATTCGCCTCCCATATCGGCTCGATCGGACAGCCCTCGTAACACTCCAGATTCCGACACACCGGATGGGCATCAGATCGGGGTCGATCAGCTCCGGAAAACAGTCCGGGAGCTTCAGTCGCAGTTGGACGTCAAGGATTCATCACTCCTGCAACTGCGGAAGGAGTTGGATACCTTGATCCCCATGTCCACGAATTTTCAGGAGGTGATCGCTGAAAACTCGCATCTCCGGGCCCAGATCACCCAACAAACAACGCGAGGTAAGCTGATAGGTCTGTTTTTAGTCTTTGATCTGCTCTAAGCTTCTTTCGCGTGCATCTCGGCTGCCCACTGACATGGCCAAAGCGTTTGACGCTTTACACGCGGCAGTCGCATGACCACTGCGATCATCTCCGACCGATCTTGGACGGGCTGATCGGCGCACGGCATGATCTGTCTCGTTTGGAGGCCTACAGGTCACACCTCCGGGAACAGCTCGCGGTGGTCAACCGGCAGAGGTTGGAGGATCAGTCCGATCGGACTTTACTCCGCACCCAACATGGTGACCTGGAGAGGCAGATCGGCGAGTTGCAGGTCGTGGTCAGGGACCAGATCGGGAAGGTCGAGTCCTTCCAGAGCCGATCAGACGCCTGGACCCAGGAGGCAAACCGTCGTTGGTCGGCCGTAAATCGGTGCTACCAACAGCTGACCGACTTGTTGTACCGGCTTCCGGCTGCAGGCTGTAGCGTTGAACGATCTGCATTGGCCGCTCTGATCGATCTGCACCAAGATCGGAAGCGACGCCATTCATTGGCCAAAAGTCAATATTCCAAAATCCCAAAAGTTTCCAAGAAGCGTAAGGACGCGTCGAAGGGATCAAGGGAGAGGGGAGTAGCGCGCGACTCCGAACTCGAGGAGAAGCGAGCGGTGCCTCAGAAGAAAGACAAGACGCTCGCGCATATCCCAAGCTCAATATCGGATGCAGGTGACAAGTCTATCATCACCAAATCGGATGCGCCCTTGCGTCCCCTAGCTGCACACATCAAGCGTATAGAGATCTCCTCCGGAGAGGACTCGGGATCGAATCGGGAGATTCTGAGTTCTTGTTCACTGCTTTGTCCAAGTCCCAATCCGATCAACGCCGAGGTCCTGTTCCCGCGAAGTCTGCATCTGGGGATGATAAGGTGATCAGCTCCCAGGGTGATGGTGTTGCACGGACGCGTGAGTCAACCGGATCGGTGCCTTCGTTCCAGCCCGGCACATCCGAGCTGCGCCATCACGCCCGATTGAAAGGGGTGTCTATCGGAGATCGACCTCTTCCATCTCTGACTTCAGATGCCACTTTGCCATGGTCAACGGGGAAGATCGGTAGCTTGCACCGATCATCCCTGACCAAGCAAGATCTAGCCCGGTCGATGTCCCGACCAGATTTCTGGCTCTTCCCTCCAGCTTTGAAAACACCTGACCCGTCTTCGTGGCGGGCGGATCTAGTCACAGGACCGCAAATCGCCCGTCTGTATGCAGATCGTCCATGGGAAGTGTTGGTCAGCGCCAAGTTGGACTCCATATTCACGTCGACTCCTTGGATCGATTTGCTTCTGGGTTGACTTCGGGCCTTCAATACAGCCCACTGCCAGGCGATCTGGGAGTCTACCCATTATCTCATCCTTCCCGCGGGTCGGAAATACGTGACCAAGACCTGATCCTGTTTCAGAAGCGTCGGAAACAGCGCCGGAGTCGGGCAGGCGAGGCCAGGCTGGCCCTATGCGAGTTTATTCTGGAAGGGATGCTTGCCCGCGAGTGTGACGAGAGTGCGACATCGACATCTTCATGTATCCGGTGTTTTTTCATATGGCCAAGCGTCGCGTTGAGAAAGCCGGGGTATTAGCTGAAGACGGCGTCTGGTATACCGGTCTTCACTGTGACAAGCCAATCGCAGACCTGAAGGACGCTTTTATCCAGATCGATCGGAAGGAGCTCTGGCGCAATCAACACCAGAACCAGATCGGAGACCATCCGGCGCTGACTATCGGTAGTTTGTGGGGTGATTGCGACTTTTGATACGTCAGATAGCTGACCAGATAATCCATAATACATGTCATCATTTTCCAAAATTCTTGATCACCTGATCCCTTTACCAAATCTCATCACTTTCTCCAAACTTGCACCAACACGTTATCACACACAGTTTACATCCACATCGCGAAAATTATCACCACGTTTGTCACTCCACTACTCCAGTTCATCACAGTTCATCATAAATTCACAATAATCCCGACCTTACACATATTCACACCTATCGATATACTGATCGGTGCTACTGTGTGTCTTGATCTTCATCCTCATGAGACTGCATCACTGCAAAGCGATTCCGACTGACTCGTTCTCGCTCGAACTCTCGTAGCAGTGCTCCACAATTTAGATCAAGTTCGTCGGTCCAAGTTGCTTCGTCATGATCCTTCCAGCGGACCAGATATTCTCGGTGGGTGCGACCGAAACGTGTCTTCTTGACCGATCGGACATCTATCAACTTTTTCACCTCGAATTCGTCCTCTTCCAATGGTCTTTCCCATTTGTCTTCCGGCAGCAGAGCTTCGTCAAAATCGAATCTTTCCGCTTCGTCCACCAGACAGGGTATTTTATGCCGAGCGGGGAACTCTCTGACCAGCTTCAGTTTGGACACATGCATGATCGGAAAAATTTTATAATCCGTGCCGATAGTGATCAGACGGGCATCACGCTCACCGATCAGCTCTGCCACACGGAAAGGACCGTGCCAAATATGAGCCAACTTCTTTGCATAGCCTTCCTTGACCCGATCGAGGTATAACCATACCCTCGCCCCTGGTTCAATACCATGAGGGCGGACCTGATCGTTATTCCGATCTGCTCGATCTTGCGTGGACTGACGCAACTTTTCATTGACGACTTCTTTCGCATGTTGATAATGCTTCTGGAACTGCATGCGCCAACGACGGGCATCACGATCGCGGGTCCGAGTGCAGCCGATCGGTATCGCCGCTTCAAGTGTCGATCGAGGGTCCCATCCATACGCCAGATATAAAGGCCTTTCTCCTCGGACCCGATCGGTTGAAGAGTTGAGTGCGAATACCAGTCTCTCTGCATACTAGTCCCAGTCACGTTGGTCCGGATCGGCCACATACATCTTGATCGACCTTGTTATTGTCTGCACCATGCGTTCAGCCGATCCGTTTGCTTGCGGACGATATGCCATCGTCACGCTCTTCTTCTGGCCTAGCATGTTATTGAACGATCGGAACACCTCAGCCATAAAACCGGGTTCCCGATCGTGTCTAATAACTTCTCTGGTGCCGAAACTTCTGAACACGCATTCCTCGTAACTCTGGGCGATCTGCCTCGAAGATCGGGATGCACAGTCCTTTGCGATCACCAGACCAGTGAATAGGTCGATCCAGATCAGCAGCTCAGTGTTGCCGCCTGTCGATCTGGGCAGCGACGGTATGTGATCCATTGCTATCACCTGGAAAGGGTAAGTAGCCTCTATATTTCCGGGCGATCGGCCCTTGATGATCGGTCTGCCCTTTCCGGTCTCGCAATCTGTGCAACAGCTCACATATTTCTGCACGCTCCGAAAAAGTCCTCTACAGTGAAAGTGGGCCCTGATCTAGTGGTATGTCCTGCATATGCCTTGATGTCCCCCTTCTAGACTCACATGGTAGTGATGAAGGATATCCGGCTGTAGCAACTGTGGTGAAGTGGAGTCTTTATTTACAGCATGAAGGTGATCTGCGGCATTTATTAATTCTTGGTTTATTTTTATCTTACCAAAATCTACTGTGGTGAAGTGGAAGCTATGTTTACAGTATATAAAAGATGGATTATGGTAGTTATCAATGCTTGGTATGTTTTATTGACGTACGCGTTCATGACGGAGAAAGAGTACAAGGATCATAACAAACAGCAAGAAGCGTTGGTTTTTGTCTAGAAAGCCTTTGCAGAATGTCCGAGCTACAACGCACTGATTGCAGCGTTTTACGAAGTGCAGAAAGACGTGCGCTCAGCTCCATTTCTCCGCGTGAAAGACTTTGCACTGGTTGCGAGCAAGTGTGTACTGACTCCTGGTACACCCGTGTCTCCCATGCTATCTCGACCAACCAAAGCATACGCGGCTGTGTTTGATCGTTTTGAAGGGAAACCATTCACGTGCGAATACAAGTATGATGGTGAACGCGCCCAGATCCACATCCTTCCAAATGGAGAAATTGCCGTCTTCTCGCGCAACTTTGAGAACTCGACGGAGATATTTCCTGACGTCAAGATGGCCATCGCTGACGCTGCGAAAAAGGGCGCTTTCCAAAGCTGTATCGTTGATGCAGAGTTCGTTGCTGTTGATCGTGCTACGAACAAACGTCTGTCATTCCAGATTCTCAGTACGCGCTCTCGAAAGAACGTAAAAGTTGAAGAGATTAAGGTTCCTGTATGTATCTACGCGTTCGATCTGCTCTTCCCGAATGGCCAATCGTTTCTTAGCACGCCGTTAGTGACAAGCCGTCAAAAACTGCGCGAGATTTTTGACGTACATTGTGGAAAGTTCGAGTTTGCGAGGTCGATCGATCTTGAGAATGCTGTAGATGAAAAAGATAATTCCGAAGCGATGGAAGAAGCGGTGGACAAGGTCCACTGCTTTTTGGAGGAAGCTGTGCGTAAAAATTGTGAAGGTTTGATAGATAAAACGCTCGAGAAAGAAGCGACGTATGAGCCAGCAAATCGCTCTCACAAGTGGTTAAAGCTCAAGAAAGATTACCTTGATGGTATTGGCGACTCGGTCGATCTTGTGCTTATTGATGCGTTTTATGGAAGGGGAAGCGCACTGGAATGTACGGAGCCTACCTCCTCGCATGCTACGATCCGGACACTGAAATGTACCAACCGATCGCAAAGCTGGGTACGGGTTTGTCGAAGGACGCGCTGAAGAAATTCTACGACCAACTGAAGGAGAAAGTCGTCGACAAGCTTCCGAATGAGTATGATATTAGTGATGGCGTGAAGCCTGACGTTTGGTTCGAAGCGAGTTGCGTGTGGGAAATTCTTGGTGCCGATCTGTTGATCTCGCCAAAATACACGGCAGCGATTGGTCTTGTCGCGAAAGACAAAGGCATTTCTCTGCGCTTTCCTCGCTTTCTTCGTATCCGTGATGACAAGGAAACGATCCACGCAACCACTTCTTCTCATATTGCCGATCTTTACGGAGCTCAGGATCTCACTTCCGTAAATAATGAGGATGAAGACGAAGATGACGAGATACTTATCTAGATGTTTATGGGGATCATGTGGTCGACTGTGAGAAGCTGCCTGTGGTTACAACGAATGCAGCATAGTGGCTGTGGCGCTACGCATTTCTTCATATGTATCATGCGGCGACGCTATATGTTGTTTCGGTAAGAACCGTAGCGTTTAGACCGAAATTTCTACTTTCCCAGATACGAAGCAACAGAGCATCGAAACTTTGGTGGACCCAATTCTAGCAGCAACAATGCTTTCGACACTGCAACAAGATGTATCAATCTTCGGGCACTGTACTTCAAGTTGACGTTTGTCACGTCATAGACGTATAACTATGTAGGAGCTGCATACGTCTCTGTGCACCCAAGTCCAAATTGCGCACGAAATTAATACCCACATTAATCACCGTTTGATCCATCAAATGGTGCTAGGGCACATGATATAACGAGGAAAACAGACTGTGAAGATGAACTGTTAGCATTGCATAAGGGAGTCAAGACATAGGCGCAACTTACCAGAACAACGGCGGGTCCGTTCATGGCAGTGAAGCCCACGAAAAGTTATGCGCCCTTGGCTGCTTGGTTCGATCGCCTGGATGCTCCTGAATGTTCTCAAGTGGTTAAGTATTTTGATTTTGGATGAGCGATTTTGACCAATAATCAGCAACCTGCGACGGACAGATCGCGACGGCCAGATCGCGATGTCAAATATGATCAATAAAGTTTCAGAGGGTGCGACGGCAAGATCGCGACGGACAGATTGCGACGGCCAGATCGCGATGTAAAAACTGATCAATCAATTTCCAGAGGGTGCGACGGCCAGATCGCAACGGCAAATCTGATCAATCAAATTACAGAGGATTGCGACGGCCCAAGAGTCCAGTATTGAAGTCAGCGCTGAAGTAACCAAGAAGTAGTGGGTGAGAAAAGTAATTGACTTTGGTGTAGGAGTTGGTAACACTTAATAGAAAGAAATTTCCCCTGAACTACGAAGATCTCTGGAGGCCCTAAACAACCTTTCTTTTTTTACTCTATACAAAAACAAAGTGTAACACAAGGAAGTCGGTGAGCGCACGCCCTAGTGAGTGTAGCAGCAGTCATTTGAAGTGCGCTAGTTTTGGGGGCAGCCCGGAACAGACTTTTGAACTGTACCCCAAGTGGGTTTGACTGATTTGTTGGTTCGGACGGAAGTATTAAGTACCCGGGTAAGTAAAACAAGGAGGACTGGCTTATTACCTCTTTGTGTTGTTAATTAAGTGGAATCATAATAACAATTTTCAACCCCTTCACGACACAACTCAGGGATCACATGTTTCGCTAGTCGAACTCGATCGGCACTGTCTTGATCAATGTCACGGCAGTAATACAGCAATCCATTGTCGTCCACATTGTAACTGTCCGCGATCTTGGTAAATTCTTTCGCCTGATCATTTTTAACTTGGACAGTTCACCGCTAAGATAGGCCTTCAAGTTGACGATCCACTCTTCATCGTCCTGCGCCTTGAGGATCCGTTCCGCCCTTAGCTGTTGTACAACGTACTCACTCAGCCTTTCCTTTGGGAACGATCGGCGAGACTTCCGAGTTCGCGATCTAGTTGCCGCCATCACACGCACCTGATCAGGGCTGTCTTTGGGCTTGATCAACTCCGGGAGCCTGTTTATGTTCATAAGTTCATGTAGAACGGCCTCCTCGGTGATCGTCTCCCTGATCTGGTCCCGCATAGCTTGGGTCGCGAGGTGATCGGCGCTTCTGTTCCAATCCCGTTTTACGTGCAATAGCTAGTGGTTGGGATAGTCTTTCAGTGCCTTCATCACCCGATCATTCAGCAGCTTCAGCCGTGGTGCCTTACAGTCGATCTCCCCGGTGTTATGCCTTATCACTAGGTTGGAGTCACCACATATGATGATCCGCCCTTTCTTTTGTGATGACAGCAGATCAAGACATAGAAGGAGTCCCCGATATTCCGCCTCGTTGAACGTTATGTCAGGCGTGAAATCAGCGGCGGCTGCTACTATAGACCATTGTGGTAACTTCCACAGTATATCACTATAGGACCCGACCTTCTTCTTCACGCTAGCCGATCCGTCGAAACTCAAGACCAGGAGTTCCTCATCCCGATCGACGATCGGTGGCGGCGCGAGATTGACTGTCGAGGTTGCTTCCTTGGGGAAATCGCCATCAGAGCTTCATCCACTTCAGACAGAGGGGTGATACTTGCAGCCAATGTTCCCAATATCTCCTCCTCTCCCTTGGTGCACTTGACGACCTCGAGGGACCACTGTGACAAGATCGCTTACCATCTTCCGAGCCGGCCGTCCATCCCATTGGCTGATAACATCCAGGCCAATGTCGGCTTTCTCGAGAGAACCTTTACAGATCGGCCGACCAGTAGGTTGTAGCACACATCCAAAATCCGTAGTAAAGCCAGAACTTCCTTTTCGACGATCCCATAGTTGACTTCGTTCAACATCAACGTCCGGATCGTAAAAGTGACCGGGTGGTACACTCCATCATGTTCTGGCACTAGAGTAGCAGAAATGGCCCACTTACTAGCATACACAATAACGATCGGCATTTTTTCCGGATCGAAGTGTCTTAGAATCGGTGCCGTCTCCATCTTGGCCTTCATCATACCAAAAGAAACCTGTGCACGTTTCATGTGATCCTCTGCCTCCACCTGCGGGAAATCTGCGGGCAGATCAGATTCGCAGCCTTCTCGTAAAGTTGCCCGATCTCCTTCGCGCAACATATGGTAGTCGACTTCCCGGAGCTCGTACAGCACGACCGGGTAAATCGCGAAGTCTTCAATGAAGCGGCTGTAGTAATTTAGGCTCCCTAGGAAGGACTGCATTGCCTTCAGTGATCTGGGAAACGGGAGGTTGCTCAGTGACTCCATATCCTTAGGATTGGCCTCCAGCCCACTGATCGACACCACATGGCCTAAATAGGCGACCTTGCACATGCCCCAAAAACTATTCACAGCACTGATCGACACGTTCCAGCGATCTCATGTCTCCAACAACCGTTCGACCTTCTCGCACGGATCGCTCCATGACGAAGCAGGGATCAGAATGTCGTCGATATACGATCGCCTCCCCAAAACGGACGGTCTCCTATACCGATCGGGTTCACCCTCTGTAAGTACATCATGTTTTTCGGTGGGGTCTCGATCGGTACTGATCTAGAAATGTCCATACAGTGCGTTGTCGATCAGCCTCTGGTAGATCTGGGGCGCGTTCTTCAACCCGAACGGCATACGGTTCCACTCGAACAGACCGAACGGCGTAACAAATGCGGAAATCTCGCGAGCCCGATCGGTCATCGAGACTACCCAAAATCCACTCGCCATTTCCAGCGAGCAATACCATAGGGTCTTGTCCAGGTATTCCAGCAGATCGCTGATCAGCGGCATCGAGTTCACCATAAGCTTGGTCAGACGATTTACCAACCGATAGTCGATACCTGATGTCGACGCCGTTCTTCTTGATTACAATCACGATCGGCGAGGCCCAAGGCGAGGTCGACGGTTTGATAATCTTGGTAGCCAACAGTCCTTTAATCAGATCAGACAATTTCTCACGGTACTGTGGCGCCACACGTCGGCATCGCTGGGCGATCGGCTTGGCATCACCAACATCGATGTCACAGATTGCTCCGCGAGCAGCAGGGGGTAAGTCATTGCATTTCCCGATCAGCAGATGCTTCTTCTTCCAGATTATCTTCTTAATCTGATCGATCTGATCGGGACTGTTGACATCCCGATCACCCACTTGTAGATAGTCCAAGGTGACTTCGGGCGGATCGGCAGACACTTCAGGGAGGACTGCCATCTGGCTCTCCATCTCCTGAATGTACTGATCCCCGCCCTCATGTATGCAAACTTGATCGTCTTCTGGGGAAATATCATCCAAACCGTCCTGGTCGGTTGTACACTTCTGTTCCCTGTCGGTGGGCTGCTCCTCGACGACGTCTATCTGCTTAGGCGCGCCATCGTTGTCCGCCCCAGCAATCTCATGTTCTCTTTTTTCTGTTTCTGTTTCCGGCTCCTCTGTCTCCTGTTCTTGTGAGACCACCATGCTGACGAACCTTGGCTCATCTGATTGATGGTCCACCGTTTCCGGCGACTGCGGTGCCTTTCTTCGAACCAGCATCTTCTTCGGGGTTGCATAGATGGGTCGTTCCACCATAGGTGAGGTATCTTCTTCCACCGTTCCATCATCGCTGACCAGATCGGTGGTCGCTTGGTATGCCAAGTTCTGCCACTCGACATACCGTCTCGATCCGATCGAGACGAACCCCGCCTTTCTTGGCACCTTCGCTTCCGCTAGCCACATGCCAACAATAGTATTGTTGTCGAGTGTAAGCGGCTTGTCATCAATATTAGTGACTCGAACAAAATCATATCGACCGGCGCCCTTCTTAAAAAAAAAGGTCGACACCAATCGATCGCCCCTGGTCACCCATAACTTCCTTGATCGAAAACCTTTTTCGACCGGGGTATCCGCGGATTGTCCGACTGGAATGGTGACATCTTGGTCCCATCTGACCAGATCGGTGTGCGATCCGTATAGGGGCCGCCGACCAGCTAACTGGATCTGGACCTCATCCGGGAGTGTAAGCACTCCATGAGACAGATCAAGGCGAATACCAGCTGGGACCATGAAATCCATGCCTAACAGGGCATCCTGACCGGCCAGCTTGCCAACCCAAGCGGTGAAGAAGTAGACCAACGAACCCGATTAGGGTGATCTTCACGCGCGTCCTTCCTTCTTTCATGTAAGAACTTTCACCGATTCCGACGCATTCTTGTCTCTGAGTGTCGTCTATACGACATCCAACCTTACGAGCAAAGGCGTAGTCGATAATTGAGACTTCGGCTCCAGAGTGAACAACATCGTTGCCTTCTGGTTGTTTATCTTACCACAGGCTTTCGCCTGCTTGAACCATTTGTCGGGAGCATGATACTTCCAGTATCCGCGAGACTCCCCAGGCAGAAGATCCAGCTGCATGACCACCTTCGATCGGGAATATTCATCGGTCGTGTGATTGTAGACCGGATGATCCTGATCGATGAAATTGAGAATAGAACATGTATTGTCGGTTTTATTCTCCTTGCCGACATATGCATAGATGCCAAACGTAGATCTCTCGGCTCGATCCAGATTCCAACCTGGCGAGCGTTCTAGTTTAATATCTTCTCAACGTCAGGTGGAAGCATCCCCGCGTGCTTACCCGTACCACTTACGCATCAGATTGAAGAACTCTTCGATCTTGCACTGTCCGGCCTCGTGGATCTCTCCACATGACTTGCACACGAAGAGGCAGTGATCGGTGAGGTGGCCGCGTCTTTCGCACTTCTTGCATATCAGTTTCTTCCAGCAGTCCCGATCATCGTGCTTGCTTGACCCTCAGTGAGAACACTTCTTGAGAGGTCGGTCCGGGTCGGACTTTTTTCCACTCATGCCCTTCCGATCTGCCTGGTTAGGCGTCGATCTGGTTCTTGGGGCAGGTTCCGTGACGAAGATGTGGCGATATTGGTCCTCGTCTGACTACCGACTAGACTGGCCGCTACTTTCTTCTTACGATCCAGTGCTGTATTCAGTCGCGATCGCCTTTACAGCACGGGACGATCTGGTTAGGGGCCTCTTCACAGGGTAGGTCTGGGTCTTAGATCTGTAGCGACCCGATCCAACGGCGACCTTCGCCCTCATGCTGCGTGAGTGTTGCAACGTCCGCAACGTCTGCTCCACTTCCCCCACATCTTCGAGGCGCAGCAGAGTGATCTTATCTGCCAGCTCTTGGTCATCAAGGGTACTGATATAGTGACCCACGTGCTCCATAGCGGCACCGGTCGGCGGGTTGCCTTCCTTGATCACTATCCCGGCGCGAATTGCAGCCACGTTCAGACGGTGCAGGTACTCGATCGGCGTCTCGTCGCCCCGCTTCCGCATATGATGGTATTTGCGGGCAGTAGAGAATCCGGAGTTGCTGTACTGCCCCTCAAATTCTGAACATAGCAGATCCCAGTCAGATCGGACATCCCGACCCAATTTTTGGATCCAGTTCGCAGCCAGTCCTTTCAGCAGATACCTGAAGATCAAACACCGTTCCTTTTTTGGTGTCTGATCCCGTAAGAAAGCAGACTTGACCCGAACAAACCACGATCTGGCTTGCTCCTCGTCAGCGTCCTTTCCAGTGAAATCCTTGAGATCAGTGGTCGCAGCCATGCGAATGCGTGGGATCGCAGTAGATCCAAAATCAAAGGCGGTCGTAGAGGCTAGGTTAGCCCTGCGCGTTCTGCCCGCACCTGCACCGTCTTACCCATAGTGGTCATCCGGATCGCCGATCGACTCCGAAATCGCTGTTTTTGCTTGATCGGCGCGGTCGGGCTGGCTGCGGCTTGCATCTTCCTCTGCCAACTGGTCTTCCACCTCGGGTAGACTTATCCGTTGATGTCACTGACTCCATATCAACATCCCGGCAAGTATTGACATTTTGCAGGGCAGATCGGTCCTGGGCATGCGGGCGCGGAGGCGATCGGCATCGGTCTCCCATGAAACGCTCCATCATTGCCTCAAACATGGCTTGGACGTTAGCTTGGGTCATGGGCAGCGTGTTGGCACCCTCCTTTTGGAGAAACGTGTGGGGGCTCCTGGGGCCCCGACCGGCATGCAGCCCCATGCTGCCACAGGTCCTTTTCATGCTCCCATGGGGTATGATCCACCCCCATGGTCATCCGCTCAACACCGACCCCCAACTCCTATGAGCTATTAGAGGCAGGTGGAGACTGATACAGCGATTTATCATCGGAACACACATCATCGTGTGCTGTCGTGGCCTCAGCGACCTTTACTGCCACGGTGGGAGTTGGGCGGCGAACCTCCCCCACCAACGGCACCAAATGATCATGGAAGGTCGACATCGACATCTCCAGCTTCCAAGTGTCCAGATCAAACAGCTTATGTACGTTGGAGAGGTTTTGAACTTTTATGCCGACCTCATCCAGCATCGCCAGCAGGTTCTACACCAATAGCAACGGCCGATCGCTTTGGATAGGCTCGGTGGTGGGTCCGAGAAGGCGATCGGGGATCTGGGGGTTTAAGATCTACATGACCTGGTCTTCACGAATAAATCGCTGTAACTCGTGGATGTAATACATCCTGGTCAGGTCTTCTACCTTGATAACCCCATCCCCGACCTGCGACTTTTCTTCCTAGTCATATTCATCGGGTGGCATTCCCAGCCTTTGCTTGGGGACCTTGGGAAAGTGGATCTGATCGTTCCGATCAGCCTCCAAGTCGTTTTCATCTTTTATTTTTTCATCAAATCGTTCCTTCAAATGCATAGGATCAGGACGAAAGTCCTGATCCTTTCCGAAACTATAGCAAGACTTGCTATAGTCCCGATCGGCTACGGTGGAAGCCTTATGGGGGGGGAGGTAAAATATTATTAATCCCGATCTGGTCCTCTACCCGTCCAGATCGGACATCGCCATCCTTATCGACAACGAGAACATAAGGCGATAGCCGTTCCTTATGTCCTCTCCAGAACGATTCCACATTTAATTCATTATAATCAATTCTTGACGAGATATCATCTCGGTGATATCCACGATCACCAAGTAATCCGGGCACGTGCACCATTGTGGTGGAGTCAAGTTCAAAATTGAACACCGTAGTGTCGAGAACCTGAGCACCATCGTGCCCAGCCTTCCAACTGACGGGGGGGGGGTATCCCGCCACCCTTCGCCTACGATCGGATCTGAACTTCCGCTGCTAGCAGACTATCTATCATCAACATAGGACACCTGGTCCGATTTCTGCGTCTCCATCTCACCTTGTGTACCCGATGGAATGGGCTGGTTACACACTTGGTGGATCGTCGCTGTAAAATGATTCGGGTCTTAAATGCGAGACCGTTCTGGGTAGTGTACCCTGGGAGGAACTCTTCACCCTGGGTACGGGCAGACCAATTATACTCAGAGTAAGTATACTCCAAAGGGCAGATCGCTTAACCGATCGTAGAGCCCAACCAATGCGAGAATAAAAGACCAATATTCCAATATGGAGATCCAACGAAAACGTAACAAACTACACGAACGATATCTCCACGTAACAATCCAACAACTTGTTTACACGTTCCAAACGTGCGTGAATTGGGCTTGCGAAGCCGACCAATGCGTACTCCCGTCGAGGGACTTCCGGCGGTCCAAGTGCGTCTGTAACGCGTCCCAGACGGGTATAATCAGCTAGAGGGGATTACTCGACCCTCTGCTCCCAAACACTCCGCGGCGTGCAGAGGCGACGAACGTATTTAGCAAAGATGCTAACGACTTCCTTGTTGTGAGTTAAAGGCCAAAAAAATAACTAACCAATCCTATCTCCCTACGGTTCCCAATATGTACAAACATGAAATATGTAAGTACACGCAATATCATGTGCTTACCTCAAATCCGCGTACAAAACACTCCAAGCACACGATTGGACCAAAATACTCCGTCCTTTCAGCCAACCAGATCGATCTGCCTTGAAAACTGGTACACTGGTACAAACTGGTCAACAATTTTCACTTGCACTTCACCACACATTCCTTGAGAACATCATACTCAAGTCGGCGCGAGACCAGGGGAATATTGCACTTGCGGTCGCATCGTCCGGCATTGCAGCATTGCTTCTGAATGGGGGCCGCACAGCCCATTCAAGGTTCAAGATTCCCATTGACTTTAAGCCCTTGGCAGTGTGTTCAATCGGCAAGCAGAGCAACCTTGCTGATATGATTCTCCTGACAGCGCTGATTCTGTAGGATGAAGCCCCTATGATGGGTAAGTTCGCTCTTGAGGATTTTGACTGCACACTCCGAGACATCATGGATCGATCCGATGCTCCTTTTGGCGGAATCACGGTCGTGTTATCGGGAGACTTCCGGCAGGTTCTTCCTGTTGTCCCAAGGGGCCTGTGTCCTTACATTGTTGCAACATCTATCAAGGAGTCCTACCTGTGGATTTGCGTGCACGTCTATCGTTTACGGCAAAACATGCATGCTGTGAACGCCCAGCCAAAATTAGGACCTTGGGAACCTCACCTTTGCGGATTGGCTGCTTGCACTTGGAGAGGACCGGCTCGAAAAAATCGACGCAGGTCGGATTTGTTGTCCGGAGTTGATGGTGATACACAACCAGACATTGAATGGACTGATCACCACGATTTATGATGGTATTGCTGATGCCACAAGGAACGCGCGTGCCTACTTTGACCACCGTGCAATTCTTGCCGCCCGCAATGACACTGTGGACGAGATCAGCACAGCCGTCCTGACCATGGTTCCGGGGGAAGAACAGTAATTTCTCAGCGCCGACAAAATTGACGATGAGGAGGGTGCAAACGCAGTTCCGGCAGAGTTCTTGAACCGGCTTGACGTGAATGAACGGCCGCCGAATCAACTGGCGCTGAAGGTTGGTTCACCAATCATGCTCCAGCGGAATCTGGATCCATCCAACTGTCTTTGCAACGGGACGCGCCTCATTGTCCGCCGGTGTTCCGCACGTGTGATTGAGGCTGAAGTCTTGACGGGTGATCATGAAGGGTATGTTTGTTTATCCCGCGTATTGGATTAACATCTGAGAAATCCGGCCTGCCATACATGGTCCGTCGGAAGCACTTTCCTGTGCGCTTGGCCTATGCAATGAAGATAAACAAGTCACAAGGACAGACACTTCACAATGTCGGCATATGTCTCACAAGGGACGTGTTCTCGCATGGCCAGTTGTACGTCGCCTTTTCACGGTCGACAGCACTAGAGAACATCTCCGTCCTTTTTGAAGCTGAGTCTGCAGAACTACGAGTAATGCGTAGCGTCGTTTATTACAAAGCACTACGTTGAATGAGTTTGGCAAATCTCATAAGAATAGAAGCGGCCAATTTTCGAGATTGCACGCAGACGTTAACACAAAACAACTAAAATATTTCTTCTTTTTCAAAGGTTAATGTAGATATACTATAGTTTCAGTGATATTTCAATGACAGTTCGTCGGTACGACGGGTACCATCCCCTAGTCTATATATCTAATAAAATTCGATCCGACTTTTGGTGTACGTAGCTCTCATTTTGATTGGATGAAATTGACTGACTTACGTAGAATATCATCCAGTCTGTCTTACTGACTTTACACATGGCAGATAACACAGAAACTGTACGTGAGCGGAAATATCGCCTTGCAAGAGAGCGAAGGTAGCGTCATACACTTAATAAGATAAAATATAGAGTAAATTGTATATCTATTTGCCGTGACTTCGCATTTTTCTCAGGTCAACCCTAATTTACATTCTGCAGTGTTACAAATATTAGATTAATTGCCCGTTGGTACAACGGGGCACTATGCTAGTCTATATATTCTATATATATAAGAATGCATGTCACGCTGCTCGACCGTCGGAGCGTTCTGATTGGCCAAATTACAACCTAGAACGAGCGGTGGAGTACCTGATGACTGGCATCCCCGACGAAGCTGCTGCTCTTCCGCAGGTAGCTGTTCCTGCAGCTGGCATAGACACACGATATGTAGCTATCGGTGGTGAGACTGACAACACTCTAGAAGCGCTTAGTAATCACCCTCAAATTGACGCGCTACGTCAATTGGTGCAATCTAATCCGGAAGCTTTGCCAGCAGTGCTTTTATGTTACTTAAAATTATAAGTATATTTTTTAATATTATTATTATTTACTGATATTAAAAAAAATAAACTTGCTGGCCCATTATGCTTCAGCAGATTGGTGCACAAAGTCCGGAGTTGCTACGTCTGATCAAACAAAACCAGGATCGCTTTGTGCAGATGATAAACGAACCTATTGGAGCCCGAGGGGTAGTGTCAGCATCAAGTACTGCTTTTGCGGCCCCGTTCGACTTGGGAATGGGAGGCGATGGTGCTGTTCCAACCCCACAACAAATTCAGCAGTTAGTGGAATCTCACACCAGAACAGCAAGGCCAGATGGCAGCACAAATGGGAATGACTCCGGAACAGCTTCGTGGACTCTATCAAATGCTTAGTAACTTTTCGCCTGGAGCGATGGAACACATGATGGCTTCAATTAGTGGAGGGGGCCTCGAAAGTCTTGATGGAGGAGCAAGAGCTGGTACCGGGGCTGCCGGTCACCGCATTATGTTACCTGAAGAAGAAGCAGCAGCAGTCGATCGGCTGTGCGAGTTAGGCTTTGAACGTTTAGACGTGATTCAAGCATATATGGCATGTGACAAGAACGAGGCGTTAGCAGCCAACTTTCTCATGGATAGCGGAGACAGCTTTGGCGGTGGCGCTGCTGGAAGTGCAGGAGGATAGCAGGGCGAAGACAATGATGACATTTACGGCTAAAATTATCACACGCGGTAGCTGGTTAGCATGATACGCGATACTTCCGTTGCTTGGTGCTATTCGTACATTAGGTGATCAGGACTGGAAATAGCGACGGACTTTTGACGATAAATTGTTAGATTTTCGAATCGAGGAACATATCACTTCTTAAAAGGACTGTCTTTCTTTTAAGTGTAGTGAATTTATCTATTCCAACGTATGTCAGCGCGCCAATTTTTTTTCGTGTAGGTTGTAGAGTAAATACATTTTTCGACTAACATGGAAGGCGATCTCATCAATAATTTCTTTTATTGCCATTCTAAGATTTTTTTTTCTTTTTCCTCCCCTGACCCGTTGGTACAACGGGTACATTATCTAGTCTATATAATAACAGAATGGGCGCCACTATTTTTTTTGCCACAGACTTTTGTCTATTGCCACAGACACCACCACCACAGCCAATCGGAAGCCGCCGTCGCATTGGTTATAAACGTAAGTTGATATTTTTTTTGTTTCTTGACATAAACTTTATCAGAAGCCGAATTAGAAGGTGGACGACGATGTCGAGTCCGCGGCAAATGCCATCAATGTACGTGGGTATCAGTGATTACCATAATGTACTTACTTTCATTTCCTATTTCTCATTTACATCCTATGTATAATACTTGTGAACACAGTCGACGAGTAACCATAGAGGCACATGAGAAAAAGCAGAGTCATTGGCACCTTGAAATATTTGTCCACGATCAAGATGAGCGTGGGTAGTCCCAGGAAAAATATTACGACGATTGTTTATTAAGCGGAAGCGAGACGACTACAACCATACGACCAGTCTTCTGTTTTTCCATTGTAATTAAGGAAAGATGCCGCATTGATGCACGATGCCAAAGAAAAGATGAGAGTCGTTGAGAGCCAAAACGGCCCATACGCATCTGGTGACTTCAATGCTAGCTCAGCAAATGTCGGATCTTTTCTGAACGGCAATATTACTTTTATCAGACGTTGCTGAATGTCCGACGTATCGTCCAGTCCTGTTGTCTTAAGAGCCAATAAGTGTACTAGTATCTCGAGCCTTTGGGGACATAAGTCCATCCTCTAACTCGTCGACATCGACTACTGAAACCTATACTACTCAGAAATACTCAAAACCAACGTTACGGCACGAATAATTTCTGCGTATATATATACCGAAGTCCAGGTTGACAACTCGGTCCTGAACGGAAAGATAAAAAAGACGAGAAAGTATTATAAATAGCATGTAAATGAGAAATAGGAAATGAAAGTAAGTACATTATGGTAATCACTGATACCCACGTACATTTATGGCATTTGCCGCGGACTCGACATCATCGTCCATCTTCTAATTCGCTTCGGATAAAGTTTATGTCAAGAAACAAAAAATAGGGACCGTCTAGGTGCAAACCCCCCATTTGCTACGTGCACCCCCCCTATTTATTAGTTAATAATTTAGTTACGAAAGCGCTATTTGCCCCCCCCCTAATTTAAACTAAAATATAAACTGACTATTCTATTACGATCAAAAGTAAGGATTTTGCACTTCTCGACGAAGCGCAAAAGTTGCATTTAGAGGATCAAATTGTCCCTATCCCGGGCAACCTTGCGCAACCGGTTTTAGGTATTCCTCCCGATACGTTTAAGGTGTTGGCGACTGAGATCGATGCAATGGTGCACAACGGCGCGGATGTTAGCTTGGTTAAGCTATACGCCGCTTTAAAGATCTTGAACGTGTTGGGAACGCAGGAAGTGTTGCGTCTCGCGGTAACCAATGGATTGGAAAAGACGTACGCGTGTGAAGCCTGTCCACTACATATCAACCGGTGCGATTTTCCCATCAACGTATTCTGCACCTAAGTTCATGGAGGTTGCTGACTTGAGCAAGGTATCCGATCAACTCGACAACGGGTATGCACAAGCAAGTGGTAGTCCGAGAAAATGTGCCACTAAGCAGCCCAACGTGGCCTCCCAGTGTCAATTTTTCGTCCGGGTAACATGTCTCCGTCTTCTTTCACGGGCCGGTGGAACACTAGCTTGACTTCTACTATTTGTTGCTTAAGGGCTGCGTGAATCTGGGCTCCATACCAGATAGTTCCGACTGGTTCTTTGACATGACTCCAGTAGACTACGCAGCGCAGGAGAACGAAGGGAACCTCGCGGAGGTTCCCAAAAACGGCACCCTGTGCCTGTTTCTCGAGGTGCGCTCGATATGAGGTACCAGTGAACTGCCATTGGTTATTTTAACCAATCAGGACAGGAGCCCTTGGCGGTGGCGCGAGCCATCGTGCACTTTGCTGCTAGTCGACCAGTAGAGGCACTCGGCCAAACGCTGCAAATCCAAAACCCCTCGCTACCAGTGAAGAGCGACGACTTTTTCTCGTACTTTACTGCTACAATAGCCAACAAGAAGTTAGCAACGACGTATTTTACGGAATGGAAGCGCAGTCTGCTCCAAGGTGCCACCATAGAGACTTCTCCATTGAAGTTAAAAAACTGGCGGCGGGTATTGACTCGTTCGAAATTTATTTGCGGAGCGACAAGGTGTTTGACTCAACGCTTTCATCGGAGCTGCTACAAACCCCTGGCTTCTCCTACCCAAGTGATAAGAAGGAAATATTGGTAACGTACACTGCGCAGTGGTGAACGCGCTCATCACCCGCTACGAGTGCTTTGGGGATTCGTAGTCAGACTAAGCCAATTGTGATTGCATTCGAGACGTAAAACTGTAAAACGTTAGAGCGTGTATTCAATTTGTAGTTGTTTGCAAATCGAATATCATGCGGTAGACGATGTTGGTTTATTTCCATGGCTTGCTGGGTGATGCTGCGATGCACGTCAACCTCCTTGATATGAATTGAGAAAAGCTGCCCATGCGCAAACACGGAGATTCTAGATACATTCCCACGGATTGACTGCGCTTGAGATTGCTTTTTTTACAGTTTGCGAGCGCCCTACAGATCATTTCACATTTTCTTTCGCCCTTACTTTTGATCGTATTAAAATAGTCAGTTTATATTTTAGTTTAAATTAGGGGGGGGGGGGCAAATAGCGCTTTCCTAACTAAATTATTAACTAATAAATAGGGGGGGGGTGAACGTATCAAATGGGGGTGTGCACCTAGTCGGTCCAAAAAATATCAACTTATGTTTATAACCAAGGCGACGGCGGCTTCCGATTGGCTGTGGTGGTAGTGTCTGTGGCAATAGACAAAACGTCTGTGGCAATAGTGGCGCCCTAACAGAATTCATGTCGTCATCCGTCGATGCACCCACGCCCCCGCACCTGAGCGAATATCTTGATCTATGTATAAAATTCAATATTATTTAAGGGGAATGTTAAATCTCCCCCCCAATTGTTAATTCGCCCCCCCCCCCCGCCCATTTCTACACATCGATGTAACATGCCCTTTCATATTGTAAATAGGCCCATGTCAAAGATACTAGTGAAGGCGAGAGCTCATTCGACGAGTTGTCATCAGATTACGAGATATTTTTATGCTTGAATGGATGATTGTGGATTGATGCAAGCTACCTCTGATGGAACGACAAACGACGCTGGCTGCAGAATGAAGTTAACGTGCTGATAAGTACCACTAGCTTATACGTCAAGAAACGTGTGCATAGAGAGCTGGATTTTTGAGCGATCACTTTAGCAGGCAGTCTGGATGTTCGTCAGTTCAGCGTTTGAAAATGTCACGGGGTCATTCCAGTTGGGCTTTCGTGAGTCGAGCGTAAATACAAGTAGCTGTAATTCAAGATTGTAAGTCAAGTTAGCCGGTCGTGGCTTGGGTATGAAAGTGTCCTCTTGTACGCGCAGCCCAACGCTTCTGCTTCCTCGAAGAAGTGTTCTTTGGTGGACTGCGCACGGCACAGAAACCCACAGCAGAACGTGCCTTTCAGTGGATCGCGCGAGCGCATCAGCAAGTACTTTATAGTCTGCATAATGGGATTCACGAGAACGGGCCAGCACACAACGTCGGCGCCATGCAGGACGTCTACAGGATGCACGAATGCGCGCTCGAAATGTTCGACGCTCTGATGATCACCCCAGAAAAGCTCCAAGACATGTACTTTTCTCAACTCGGCATTGATTCCTACGTTTTTTGTCAGGAGCTTTAGCACGATCTCGTTGCCATCCGTCAAAGCTGTGTGAGCACTGTAAATGTAGGTTAATCAGACGAAAGGCAGATACTAGATACTAAAAAGAATAAAAAACGCACGCGAACTGCGACGCAACGAGCCCACTGAGCCCCGCACCAGCACCCATTCCACGACCGTTTTGCCAACGAGTTCAGTGCGGTGAGCCACAAGGTACCAAGCAAGCAAAGCTGAGACTGGCCTCACAACTTGACTAGTGAGATCGTCGTCCGTCGAAGCGGCATGGGAACAGTGCAATGTCTGCTTGACCACGCCAAAATCGAACTCATGCGCAACGTAACTGAGAGGGTTAACGTAAGCGATCGAACATGTTCCATTAAGTGCGCAGTAGTGTCTTACTCGAATTTTTGGTGTGTCCTTAGCGGTGGCCTATTTACAATATAGAAGAGGCATTGTTACATCGATGTGTAGAAATGGGCGGGGGGGGCGAATTAACATTTGGGGGGGGTCGATTTAACATTCCCCTTATTTAATTAAAAAATATTTTTCATACGGTAACTATGACGTGACAGGCACGGACACAACTTCAAGCATTATTCAAGAAGCAACCAAGAAGAGGTACAAGCTGGGTATTGACTAACCTTACTGATATAAGTATAGTGTACAGTACCTAGCAATAATGTACACTAGAATTTATATCAGTAAGGTTAGTCATTACCCGGTAGATGGAGATCACTTGAAAAGTTTGTCTATTACAACAGAGTGAGTAGCTTCTCAAAGTATTTTAGATAGTTAAAGTTAACTAAAGGAGATCACCTACTTTGTCCTACTGAAATTTGTAGCGTCTTTACAAAACGATTGAGTCACTGACTTCGTTCATCAATATTCACTCTTCACACATGGGACCAGTGTTCAACGGCAAGAAAGTTTTATTTCATACAATACCAAAGACTGTCCAGTTACTCGCCATTAAAATTCAGTGCGGGGAATGGGTTGTCTTTTACGGCATCGAAGTCATACATAGCCGGTGGACTCCCGAATAAAGATTCCCATAAACCCAAACGACGTTTTCCTATTTTGCTTCGTGTATCTGTCGGCGGGACCTTGCGAATTATCGGCGCACATGGAGTGTTCAGATCGGTTTGAGTAGCTGAAATCACGCTGAAGAGGGTGAGTGTTCCAAACGTGAGAAGTGTAGTAGCGCGCTTGGTTTAATGGTTGGCAAGTCGGAGAGAGGATTAAAAAGGGAAAATGACTGTAGCTTTCGAATTAATTTCGCTTGTGCATTCTTTACGATTCGTGTACAGTAGAACCTGTCTAAACAAATATTTCGGGACTGGATCAAACGTATTATTTTACGGAGGTTATTAAATTGTAGAGATGCGCAGCGGTGCGCAGCGGAATGCAGCGGAATGCAGTACTGTACTTATGATCAGGGGCTGTGAAATGTAACCCTCAACTAACCACCAACAAACAAAGAACCAACAAAACCGCACAAAACCCGCAACAACCGACCACACCAACCACATTTTGACAGCAGAACCCAAAGATGCCAAGGGCTGGAGCACAGCACACAACCATGCCGGACAAGGTCCGCATTGCCTTGTGTGAGCACAAGCAGAAGAACCCTTCGCTCACGCAGAAAGAGCTAATTGCTTGGGTGGAGACCAATCACCACCTCAAAATCAGCCAAGCAACGGTCTCCAACACGCTCAAACGTTCGGGCGAGATCCTACAAAAGGCGTCCAACATCAATCTTGATCAGAAGCGGCAAAAGACCGTAAAGTATCCTGAGATGGAGAAGGCGCTTTTTGAGTGGTTTACGGCCCATGAGGAGCAGGTGAACATGAGCGGCGATCTTCTGAAAGAAAGCGATAGCAAGATCCTTGATCGTCTTTACCCAGGTCACGAGAAATTCGAGTTCTCAAACGGCTGGCTTGAATCATTCAAGACACGTCACGGCATTCGGTCCGTCCGTCGATTTGGCGAGGTTGGTTCCGTCAACAAACAACTCATCGAGAATGAGCGCCCAAAGATACGTGAGGTGCTCGACAAGTATGCACTCAATGACATCTACAACATGGATGAGACGGGCCTGTTCTACAGGATGCAGGTTTGTTAAACATTGCCATTCAATTCAATTGTGATAAAAATTTCTCTAATCATGTCACGTTTCAGGCATATCACTCGCTTGCAACCAAGCAGCTTAAAGGGCGCAAGCAGCACAAGGAACGACTGACTCTTGCCGTTTGCTGCAATGCCGATGGTTCAGACAAGCTTCCCCTTTGGATCATTGGGAAGTCAAGGAGCCCACGCTGCTTCAAGAACATCAATCTGAACAATCTCGGTTGCGTGTACCGCAACAATGTTAAGGCTTGGATGACGCAAATTAGGATCATTGGGAAGTCAAGGAGCCAACGCTGCTTCAAGAACATCAATCTGAACAATCTCGGTTGCGTGTACCGCAATAATGTTAAGGCTTGGATGACGCAAATTATTTTATTTGAGTGGCTCAAATCGTTTGATCTTCGAATGGCTGACAGAAAAGTTCTTTTGATTCTTGACAATTGCAGTGCACATGTACCTCTTGACGACATTCCGGCCCGCATTCAGATCCTGAACACTACTATGTTCTACCTGCCACCAAACACCACATCAAAGCTGCACCCTTTGATGCTGGGATTATTCGTAACCTCAAGGCCTACTACTGCCGCGCTTTCAACCACCTTCTCCTGCAGCGTGTGGAGGACAAACTTCCTGATCCTGAGAAGATCTACATTCTTGAGGCACTCAGGATTGCAGTCCCCGCGTGGAAGAACTAGGTGAAGGCAGAGACCATTGCAAACTGTTTCCGCCACTGCCAGATTCGCAGCACGGCACAGGAGGATCAGCAGCCAGTTTTGGCAGAGGAGGAGCTTCTCGGCCAGGAGGTTGTGTCCGAGCTGGAGTCACAGATTCTCCGCTTCCGCTACGCCAATCACATGGATGTGCGTAAACTCCTCAACTACAGCGAGGAGGATGTTGTCACCTACGCACCTACCTTGGACGAGGTGATTCAGGACCACTTGGTGCCGGAATCCGTGGAAGAACAGGCCGATGACGATGAAATCCAAGAGGTCGCCATTGTTCCGGTATCCGAGGCACAGGCAATGATACGTCCACTGGAAACATTCTGGCTGCAGCAATCTGACGTGAACGAGCTCTTCATGACGGCCCTCCAACGCATGAAGAACAAGGATGCAGCCATAAAGACCAGCCAGATGAAGCAGAAGGGAATACGTGACTTTTTTTAGCGTGTTTGAATAGCGACATATAGGGCCAGGTATATCGGATATTTTTTTACATAAGTTGTGGGACTGAGAAAATTTATCAAATATCACATTGCGGAGGTTTATTAATTCCAATATTGGGACGAGCTCGGTACCGGCAAGAAATATTTGTTTGCGGAGGTTATTAGTTTATCCAGTATCAATTTAGACAGGTTCTACTGCATATATTGGGAGATGATTACATATACAAGCTCAACAGCTGGATTTTAGGCTTTTCGTAGAAGAATCGAATTATTGGGTAAGCTGAGGCCTTGCCACAACTGCGCCTATCCTTAGGGAAGAGCAACTAATTTTTGAAGGTGCTTCGTAAAAAAACTGCTGTGGGAAAAGCGTGTAGTTGTGAGGAGCAATTAGGATTTGAGCTTGTGTAACTTCTTCTCCTGCTACGATATAAATCTCAACTGTGATATTGTATTTAGTAAATAACATCTTAGATGGAAATTAACCGGATGGCCTGAGTTGAAATTCGTAGCATCAGCGCTTGGACAAAAACCACCGCAGAAACTCTTCAGCATTCCATAAGTGCATCCAGGCTGGGCGGGGGATGCATATCTTAGCGAAACCAGGCGCCTTCAGTTTAGAGGCGTCACCTTTTAGCGATGTCGCGCCTTCATGCTCTCTTCAGACATTAGTAACTGTAGAGGGTATGTGTGCGTGCGTTCGTGCGTGCGTGCGTTCGTGCGTTAGTGCGTGCGTGCGCATGTAATTTTTTCACTGCTGTACATTTATTGTCTGTATTATACTTAAGTATGATTTTACTGTAGAAGAAAGTGATTTGATATATTGAGCTTCTAGACAGCTACTACATCAGTTTACACAATTAGGCATTATCTACCCGGTATCTCTATGGGGACATTTTGCCCCACGAACCGTTTTACTGTCAGCTACAAAATTCGTGACCGCTCGATAGCCATCCGCAACGCAGAAGTAGTTGTTTTTTTAATCATAGTCTATTTATCTCCGCTAATACCATGAGCTATTATAATATTTGATAAATGTAGATCATCATTAGTTTACTATTTATTCAGTATAACAAGATCCCCACCCTTTTTGTCATATTCACAATTGCCCCACCCTTTTTTGTAAAAAGGCACAAAAGCTTCACCCTTATTGTCATTATTCACAAAAGCCCCACCCTTTTTGTCAAAAGTCACAGAAATCCATTTTTTATTATATAGTAGACTAGTGTAGTACCCCGTCGTTCCGACGGGGCGGAGAGTATATAAGAATAAACCATAGAAGCAACTATGTGACCGGGAACGTCACAGGGACGGAAACTTTTAAATAGGTAGATGTAAAAACGCTATTCCTAACCACTTATATACTCGTTAACACTGATCCGCATGTCAATAGTACTACCACGGATTAGTCTTCAACAGAGCGATGATTCTTGAAGCCAAAATTGTATTTTATGTTTTTTTGTCAGATAGTTTTTTCCTTCTGTAAAATCGCTATTTATATAGTCGAATTAAATTAGGTCCGATTTATAGTACAGTTGGAATTCGATTAGATACAGCCTCAGCAGACGGACAGACAGACGGTTTTATATTATGGAAGTAGAGCATATTTGTAAATATTTTTGCCTCAGACGGACAACAAAAATTGTTTTATATATATTATTAGACGGTCTTATATTATAGAAGTAGAGCATATTTGTAAATATTTTTGCCTCAGCTGAAAAACGTTTTATATTATATTATTAGATACTAGCATAGTGCCCCGTTGTACCAACGGGGCAATAAATTCAATATTTGTAACACTGCAGAATGTAACTTGGGGCAATTTATCTACATATAACAAAATCTTCGCCACATCTCCATGGCTCAATTTAACGTGGATATCACTTGATGCGAATGTCCAACCCTCAAATCTCGATATTATTCTTTTCTTTTAACTATACATTCAATCCCATGTTCTTTCAAGGTTTTTACATAGGTGTTTGTCCACTTGTGTACCAGTTCTAATACTATCTGTCACAACTGGTGCATTGTCAGTATATTAAACAGGTCTCCATTGCATACACAGCGTTTTAAAAGGCTGTTGAACTACTAACCTTTGGAGTATGGAGGAGTGAAATGAATCTTTTCACCATTTTGGAGCATCGTTTTTTACGATATCCATTGACTTACGTAGAATCGGATATTGATCTCAGTCCATTGGTCAGGAATGATTAAATGACGGCGGGGGATAAAGTGACTTACTTAGAATAGCATCTACGTAAGTCAGGCTGGATGCTATTCTACGTAAGTCAGTCAATTTCAACCAATCAAAATGAAAGTTACGTACACCAAAAGACGGATCGAATTTTATTATATATATAGATAGATTACTTTTGACGCAATCGCGAAATAAGTGAAACACCTCTAAAGATATAATGGTGATGTATGACAATTTTAGTACCCCTCTATCTCTTATTTAAGTTAGTTATATCCCAACTCAAGACTCGGAAATTAGCGAGAAATACTCCACATACCGGTATTCTTAGAGGTGGTGGAAATTAGATTCAATTTATTGTTTGATTTTCGTAATACGAGAAACAAGAAATTGGTATCAAAACACTTCACGGAAAGCTTCATTGATAAGAAGAAAAACAGGAAACTGACGGTAGGTAGACACTTTTTAATATATCTTTTAATAACTAAGTCACTGTTTGTCTAGAATGTAAGTGAATACATGAGGAATTTCGAGTTCGCAGTGCGCCTGGAAAGATCAATCCATACCTGAATTCTGCGCGAATGGTGAAGAACACATTTGAGCAAGTTTTAATAGACCCGCGCATGTATCAGTAGTGGTACAACTGGTAGAAATCCAATTAATATCATTCGTAATCTTAATTTTACGTTTTAGTCGTCATTTTCCAAAAGTATGAATATCGTAGAGCTGGGTCGAATCTCTAAAATTAACCAGAATAAAGAGCATCCCCAGCTGATACGCGTTTTGAATTTACCATATTTTGGTCAAATTCCGTACGCCAAAATTTAGCATAGAATTTTGCTACCGACCACAGCGCTCTTGCCAAATTTATGGTTTCCAATTTACTGTTGGTATTTCCTCCCCTGCACGACCACTTGCTCCAATGGACGCTACTTCTTAACAGTTGGTTGTCCAAATAGTAGCAGACATGTACGGGCAGACGGGAAGGTGGGGTCGGAGTGGAGTGGCGAGGTGTAGTAGTGAGAGTGGGTTATGGAACAAAAAATTAAAGGATGAGAAAATGGCGTAGCTGGGGTCACGGTCAAATTTGACGCGGCCAGAGAGTGATTTGGAGACGTGCCAAATTTCAAAATGGGTAAACCGTAGCCGCTAGAGCGCTTCTTTTCATTTTCGAATGCCAAATTATACAAACTTGGGAAGATAGCATGGCCGCTGGGGATGCTCTAAGATTCTTTTTTGAAGCCGCGCTGATATCGATAACGTCACCGGCTTCTTTTCATGTCGCACTTCATGCGACATACCTCTTCTCGAGTAAAAGCCTTATTTACTTCAAGCGGAGGACTAGCGCGACGGAGCTAATATCTGTTTTTTTTTGCTATCCGGCGATTCTATCTGCTGATAGGCGAAATTCAAGAGAAATTGAATAACCAAGATTGATTTGTGCTTGCCGTGTTGACCAATTATTTTCATATTTGAGATCATTGGTAATATACACCATTGGTGAAGTCCTATGATACTTCATTCACTCTCTACATGAAAACTGGTCTTTTCTGTGTATAAAGGTTATCTGTTTTAAGGACGCATAGACGTGGAAGGTAAGCGCTGAGTCTAGAGGATGGTTCCTAGCTCTGAGAAAAGTAGTCAGAGTCAACTGATAGGAGATTCATAGAAATACGCACGGCAAGAGCGAAAGCACTTTTTTATTCTTCGTTGGATATGGTCTCGCCGAAGAGGTTCCGTTTGCTGGATTGCACACCACCGCAAACGTGCATCAACAGCCAAAAGAAGTGTGGTGGAGCGGCTGGCCAAATTTTGAGGCTTGGATAGTCGTTCCCACAGCGCCCGGACTACCGACTAACGAAGGGGGTCCCC
>CM047591.1:12294994-12312320 GCA_026184515.1 Peronosclerospora sorghi | reverse complement strand
GGGGACCCCCTTCGTTAGTCGGTAGTCCGGGCGCTGTGGGAACGACTGTCCAAGCCTCAAAATTTGTCAATCCGCTCCACCACAGAATCTTCCAAAGGACGGATGTGGTGGAGCGCTGATCAAAAAATTTCCCACTTGATATGCGTTGTCAGGGCCCCGACTTTCAGGTTTCTCCGCTTGTGCTTTCTTCTTGTTCGTCGCACCTGGTGTACCCGCGGATACACTCTCGCTGATAACCATGGGGTGATCAGTGGAAATTCAGTTCAACGTCACACTTGTTGAAAGTTACGATGGATGGTAACATCGAAGTTTTCAAAAGGACGGAACCACAGTGGCTTCAATCTTCATTTATGAATTTGATTACAAATTTGGGACTAAATTTTTTGATTAGAGATTTGGACTTTAGGTTTTAACTATATTTATACACGTTTACCTTTTCTATCTTCACGAAACATCTCTGCTCCAGCGCCCTTTACTCACGCATAGGGCGCCCCTCGCTACGCGGACCAGATTACTCAAGTCCGACTTGATGGAAACTTTTGTCCACACGCGCTCCATCTCGTGTCAACCTCCCACAAAACTGGCTTTTTTGCCTTATAACTGTCGTTCGAGCTGAAATTTTCCCCGAAAGAACTTGTATGGGGGGTGATCAGATCAAAATCCTTCACCTGATCAACGGGTGGTACATTGCCTCGAGCGGTTATATCATTAACGAGGCATCACATAGGCAGAAGTGCCAATAGCTATCTAATGTAAATTCTTTTTTTCTTGACGTACTGTTTTCCCCACTTCACAATCGCGTCGAATTCTGTCCATAATGTGATGTGGTCCATTCTGAATATTTTCCTCCTAATGCGAATACCCAAATGGCTCACTTTTGGAGGTGTTACTCCATTATTTGGCTCTCGAATTAACCGGTCAGAATCGTACTGGCGTGACCGATCACCGTGATCATCACCTGGTTCGTGGGCATCTGGACTATCCACTTTCAACCTTGTGTACCGCTACGTAATCGCGATTGCGATCTTTTGGTAGACCCCGTGACGATTGTTGCATAGGGTATTTGATATATATTTGGCGGGACGGGGGTTACCTACTACGCGGAAACTCTTCGCCGGCGACGGGCAGTGATTCACACACGATGTTAGTCTGCCTGGGACACTGACCGAGAATTATCAATCGGTCAGGTCAAACACGACAGGGGCTACTCCAATCCACCGTAAAATAGCGGTAGAACATTCGCAATCCTCTTCACGGGCCCTGACAGCGGCCAAAACTTCGCCTCCTCTTTTAAATCAACGAAAACAGTGTTTCAAACGGAGGTGAGTTGCTTGAGTGCACATTCCTTGGATAACTCCCGACGGGGGAACTTTCAGCCCAATACTATGCTGCCCGGAGCCTCTTAGCAGCTGAGCTGATGGCGCGTAGACGCGTTTCGAGTTGTACATTCGAGAGAGAGTCGTATACTGTTTTTTTAATTCCAATATTTCATAGAGTTGGCTTGAATCCTGACCTGCGTGAATGCGTCTTGACGTCCCGGTTGGATCACATGCTCACTCAACCACCTGAACTTGGTTGTAGAGCCGCTCGATGACTTTCCTTCGCACTCCCCCGGAAAATTCGCGGTAGCTATTAATGCTTCTTTATCCGGCTGAACATTCAGCCTCTTATGGGAAATCCGAGAGAATGAATCGGACCATTTCAACATGGTCCGAGTCATTATCTTTGGATCTGGCATACCATTTAATGTATTGGTTGGAGATGGCTGAGTATACGTCTTCTTATATACGCAATTTCTTAGAAGTGGAGCAATATTATCCAAGTGATAGAGGCCGCGAAACGTCTGGCAGCTAAGGCGGCTGCGTGGAACGAATTAAAGAGATTGTCTCTCGCCAACAATATAGCGGGCTTGCAGAGTGAGAAGTATCCGGTACAGATAATTAATTCACCATAAGTCCCTTAACTACCCTTAATCACAATGTTTATCCCCATCGCTGAGAAGAAGAGATGATTAGTATATGGCGATCTGATGTTAAGACCAGTCAAGAATCGAATCAAATTGCTTAATCGGGTAGGAGGTCCGATCTAATTGGCCCAATGGTGCCGATAGCTTGAAGTGTAATCTGCATTAGGAGATGTATGAGGAGCCCGATCAAATATTTCCACCATCTGAAGATAGACATTCAGCGGATAGGAAGCGCCCGCTAGCATGTGAACACTTCTTAAGTACTTTCAATTATCGGAAGATGGAAAATACGCTTATCTTGCTACTGCTGAAAAGCTGGAGTAGACACTAGGACTTCAGCGGGCTAAGATACGAGTATGGCCATGGAATCGAGTCGTTATAGATCGCGCTCGTATCTAGATCCGGTAAAATTACGTGCCGCTAGACCATCACGACCTATCCGAATTACGCAGATAGCAATGGATAGGATGAGAGAACACTCTATAAAGTATTTGATTAGATAGGAACAATATCGCCACGTGTTTGCAGCGTCGGCTGCGCAACAATCTAGACGTTGGTTCAACACTCGGATGAGCGTAAAGGGTATTCATCCGGACCCATCTAGATCTCCCGCGTCTTGAATATTTAATTACGGAATGACAAAACATAATGACATGTGGAAGATGAGAAAGACGTGGACATCCTACCCATAAATGTTTTTTTTCTATGCAAAACGTGTGGAAAGGATTATGTGCCGAAGAATTCTAATCCGAAAGAGACAGCGGTATGCTTACTTCCGCCCGAAGTAAAGAAAATGTTAAACTTTATCGCTTTTCAGGTTTGGATCTGGATCGAGCCAAGCGAAAGACGTTTAGAACGGGGACTGGTAGGTTTCTAGGTGGCTCCGTCTCCTTGGGGTTTGCTGCCATACTCCATTGTGACAAGGTTAGTGACTAAGATCTTCGTTCAAAAGCTTTTAGCCGCGCTGATCAATAAGTGACAGCACTCACAAAGGCCCAGATACTGTTTGAACTTTCCACGCACTATGTCATAAGAAGTCACAGTAATCAATATGCCATCAGTATACGAACTCTTCCCAAGATCGATAATCTCCGGTCATGATCCGGCCCGCCTTGAGTAAACGCCATGCTGATCCGTCAGATCACGTTTGGGATTGATCTTTAAATATCTGTACGACGCGTTGTCAATTAGACTGATAAATATAAGTAGTGCTAGTCAATCCAAAAAGGATCCTGTTCCATTCAAAGAGACCAAAAGTCGTGACAAAAGCAGAGATCCATCACTGAATCCACCAAAATCCGCAAGCCATATGAAGGAAGCAAAACCATAATGTCTTATCCAGATTTTCCAGCAGATTGCGGATAAAGGGACTACAAAAAACTTTTCTAAGAATTTACGAATCGTTAGTCAATATGGCGTTGTTCTTTTTATTACGATCACGAACGGCGACGCCCAATGCAACGTTGACGGACGGATGATCTTCGTATCTAACATGTCCTTAATCAAATTGAACAGCATGTCCGGATAATTTGGGGCCACTCGAAGACAACGTTGGGTGATCGTCTTCGCGCCCTCACCACATCACTGTCGCTACAGCCTAGACGCAACTCATTACCCTTGTATATGTCTTCTCCAGATGACCTTCTTGATCCGCCTGATCTTATCCGTGGTATTCTGGGTCATACTTGTTGCCGTCCCTTCGCTTCCATTAGGCGTGGCTTGACACCGGTCGGTTTCTCGGCGCGGACTATGTGGTGAAGTGAAGGTATTTTTTTGACTAGCATGTACCGGTGTACCGTTGGTCAAGTTAGAGCGATCGGGTTGGCTGAAAAGGGGATTATTATGGGCCAATCGTGTGTCTGGAGTGTTAAGTACGCGGACTTAGGTGAGTCACACGATTTTGCATGTAGTTTACATATTAGGTATTTAATTGGATATTAAATATAGTGTTCGTTTTTCTTTGGTTCGCATAAGGCGACGCTCCTACCGCGGAGTTATTGGGTTGTGGTGAAGTGGAAGCTATATTTCCAGTATATAAAAGATGGACTATGGTAGTTATCAATGCTTGGTATATTTTATCTCGCCAAACTCTACATACTAGCACGATGACGTTTGTTACGCTGGTGATTCCTTCAAACACTGAATATTAGTGACAAAGATTTTGTCATGCCTTTAATAGGTGAACAATACTAACACTTAGTGTAACACGATGTTAGTAGTGCGGAACTTCTGTCTTCTAGCAAGATGATTCAATTCATTACTAGTGCCAAGTGATGCTTCCCACATTTTACAAGGTTTCGACACAGTTGCTTTAGCCCTAGCATCATGGCAGTGACGCTAAACGCTAAGTTGAGCGTCTTCAGCTTCATAACTGTCTAATTCGAGGTTCAACAACTAGGTGCACTAAGGCACATCAAATAACCGAGGCAAACAGACTGTGAAGATGAACTAATAGCATTGCATAAGGGAGTCAAGACAAAGGCGCAACTTACCAGCACAACGGTGGATTCGTTAGTGGCAGCAAAGCCAACGAAATCCATGCGCCCTTGGTCTCATACTCAACAATAAAGGGGCGCTAGGGCACATGATATAACAAGACAAACAGATTGTAAAGACAAACTGTCAGAAATGCATAAGGGAGTCAAGACATAGGCGCAACTTACTAGTACAACGACGGGTCCGTTCATGGCGGTAAAGCCAACGAAAAGTCATGCGCCCTTGGTCCCATACTCAACAACAGAGGGGCGCTAGGGCACATGATATAACAAGGCAAGCAAACTATGAAGACGAACTGTCAGCAGTGCATAAGGGAGTCAAGACATAGGCGCAACTTACTAGTACAACGGCGGGTCCATTCATTGTGGTGAAACCAACGAAAATTCATGTGCCCTTGGTATCATATTCAACAACAAAGGGGCGTTAGGACACATGATATAACAAGACAAACATAGTGAAGACGAACTGTCAGAAGTGCATAACGGAGTCAAGACATAGGTGCAACTTACTAGTACAACAGCGGGTCCATTCTTTGTGGTGAAGCCAACGAAAACTCATGCGCCCTTGGTATCATATTCAACAACAAAGGGGCGTTAGGGCACATGATATAACAAGACAAACAAAGTATGAAGACGAACTGTCAGCAGTACATAAGGGAGTCAAGACATAGGCGCAACTTACTAGTACAACGGTGGCCTCGTTCATGGCGGTGAAGCTAACGAAAAGTTATGCGCCCTCGGCTGCTCCAGTTGACCAGCTTGGGTATTCTCGATTGTTTTCAAGTGGTCAAGAATTTTATTGTGGTAAAGATATTTTCAGCAAATCAGAGGGACTTGCGACGGCCAACTCTCTCACGGCTAATTTGTTTGTGATTGGTATGAATGTGGAAAAATAAGTGGAATTTTTTACCAATCAGGAGTGACCCGCGACGGCCAACTCGCGACGGCCAACTCGCTCACGGCTAATTTGTTTGTGATTGGTTTGAATGTGGAAAAATAAGTGGAATTTTTGACCAATCAGGAGTGACCCGCGACGGCCAACTTGCGACGGCCAACTTGCTCACGGCTAATTTGTTTGTGATTGGTTTGAATGTGGAAAAATAAGTAGAATTTTTGACCAATCAGGAATGACCTGCGACGGCCAACTCGCGACGGCCAACTCGCGAGGCCAACTCGCTCAATCAGATTACAGAGGGTCTTCTCGAAGATGATTAATCGGGTTACAAAGGGACTCAGTGGTAAATGTCAAGTTTTGGAGTCAGCGCTGAAGTAACCAAGAAGTAGTAAGTAAAGAAAGGTGACTGACATCGGTGTAGGACTTAGTAACTTTTAATAGAATCAAATTTTACCTGAACTACAAAGATCTCTGGCGGACCTCTAAAACCTTCTCTACTGTTCCTATTCAAAAACCAAGTTTAATAAAAAGCAACCGTTGCGTGAACGCGTAAGCAAGTGGAGCAGCAGCCTTTAAAGCTAGCTAGTGTTGGGGGAAGAATGGAACTGCTTTTGGGATGTGTGTTCCTAGTGTGTTTGATTGATTTGTTGGTTCGGACGGAAGTATTAAGTACCCGTGAAGTAAAACAAGGAGGACTGGCTTATTACCTCTTTGTGTTGTTAATTAAGTGGATTTATAATAATTTTCAACCCCTTCACGACAACTGGTTCCGCGACCCGGGACTAACGTCGACTGCGAATTCAATCTTACACAATGGCATTAGTACCACAAGAAGATGGTCCAGATATCCATTTTACACTAGAATACTCCGATGATGATACTCACAGGACTTACACATTTTCTGAAGCGTGTGCAAAGGTGGCACAGTATCAACAACAGGCTCTCCGATTACCGGGTGATTCGAGCTGTTTGTTTTCATTATTTGAGATACGTAAGATGAAGCGGGCTGCACCCAACTTTAGGGTGCGAGAAGATCTCACTACATTTGGGAATTTACAAACATCTGTGCTAGCACTGGAGGATTTGTTTCCAAACTTGGGGTATGAGATTATCAGACGGGATGAGTTTGAGAGTGCGTGTGATTACTATTTGGCACGGACCGCAGACGATATTGGACTGATGATGTCTTTACTATTAGCAGAAAATCAGTGGGAAACATCATTAATGGTATATCGAGAAGAAACTGACAATATCATTCCCACTTATTATATAATAGCAGATACTGTACATACACCGGTAAGGGAGTCCAAACCACCGGGTATGTTGGAGCTCATTGACAGAAGTGAGTCTGACGAAGCACCACAGTTGCGACCCCGGAAAATTGCTAAAACCAAGAAGAAATCGGAATTCTTGCCAGATGACGGTGAAATTATGTTTACCCCCAAACCAGCCGTGCCTAAACAAGATCCATGGGTTTCTATGCTTAGACAGGGTCCAGGTGTGGCTGCGCCTAAGCATGGTCCAGGGGTGGCTGCGCCTAAGCAAGATCCAGTGGTAGCCAATTAGTTAAGATGATACAAGATGGGCATTTAAGTTTGGAAGAATTGACTAAAGTCACGGCAACCTTGTCAGCTTGTCGCACACCCAATATAACGAGAGGGTAGCCTAGTACCTCATATCATACACCGGCTACGCAGCCACGAACACATCATAGTACTTCAGGGTATGGTATGACTGGTGGAAGTTCAAACGCATGGGTACCCTCACCACAACCAGTTACAGCCATCATTCAGAACACTGAGATAAAATCTTTGGATAGGAATAGGCAGGATGCCGGAAGTGCACGGGCATGGGTCGCTCGATTCTCACATGTTGCTAATATATCACATTGGAATGATAGTCAACGTCTGGGAATGTTTGTTGACAGCTTGACAAGTACAGCATCATGGTGGTACGAACAACTAGCTGATTCAGTAAAATATGACTGGAGTAAGGTGATTGCGCTTTTCCAAAAGAAGTTTTGTGTGGAAAACGTGTCGCCTCGAGTTATGTATTCAAGAAAAACGCATTAAGATGATGAGTTGGCTACTACATATCTATACCGATTAAACGCAGCAGCTTTGCGAGCAGGGATGGATTTTATACATTCGTTCAATGCATCATTATTGGAAGAACACATTCAACAGTTCTTTGATACTATTCATGATCGCACCATGCAGATGCAGTATCAACGCATAACCTTCTCAACTATCGAAGAGCTAGAAAAGCTACTAATTAAACATGAAGCGCGGCTTATGAGGCCTGGAAAGAAGGTAGCTACCCGTAAGAAAGCTGATGCTATGTATGAAGACCTGCAACCTAGCGTGCATATGATGGGCGGAGAAGTACATGCAGCACAGCGGGCACGACCGGTATATGAAGACAAGAGTGCGCGAGCGTCAACAAATCCCAATACTGACAATGTAGTGATTTGTGAGCATTGTAATCGACGGGGACATGACAAAAGTCACTGTTGGAAGTTGGTGAAGTGCGAGCATTACGATAATGTTGATCATGATGCAAATTATTGTCGGAAGTTCATCGAAGAGATGGTCGAGATGCGTGATAAATTGAAGTCGGAGGAATTGACTAAAGCTCAAGTGTTGGAGCAGTTAAACGCCTAGCCCCACAGTGCATTGCAACGACTGTCGAGAGGAAAGGGGGGGGGGGAATTGTCAGATGAAATTAAAGCAACACTGGTGTCACTCTGCACACAGAAGAATCAAGAAAATAATACATGTTATATGGATGGATCACTCACTTTGGAAGAGGATCAAGAAAAGAAGAAAAAACAAGAAAAAGTAAATAAAAAAGCTATTTCCAGTGAGGATAAGACACAAGCTGAGCGAATGATAAGTGATGAAGTAACAGAGGCTACAGCATGTGTCACACTGGTAGAAAAAAAATGTGGGAGAAAGAGATGGATGGCAACGGCCAATGGAAGAAAAGCATCCTGCAACTCAAGTATATGTAAATGGGGCTATTGATAATCTGGAATTACCATTAATGTTGGATTCAGGCGAAAACAGTGCCCACCACGTTGCGTTAGCCATGCACACGGGTGATAAAGACCACCGTGTCGCAGAAAAGGCGGCCGATCAGACGAGCACATCTGATCGCCAAAATTCCATGGTAGGCAGTGGCCACCATGATGATGAGTATTCGCAACAAGGTGAATCGTAATCACCGTGTAGCAGTCAATCAGACGAGTGTGTCTGATTGCATGGGAAGTTCCGTCGAGACGATCAACGTCTTGACGCAAACGGAGACCGGATTATCTACCCAGTCTCTGTTTATGGAACACCCTCCGAAAGAAGGTTCGGAGGTGATGGCTCTTCCAGCGCTAAGCTGGAAGAAGTTTATGAAAAACTTGCACGATGATCAGATCGAACAGATCTGTATTATCGTTGCAACAGATGATGTAGTGGATATTCGTGAACGAATATCCGCATTACAAGTGGAAAACATTGGGAAAGAGGTTCCCAATGATCAAACCAAAGTTCAGCGCTTTGAAGCGCAGAGCTGGGAGTCGCTTAAAGCGAACTCCCCATTTTATGAGGTACTTCGGGAATACGCTGACGTATTCCCAGAAGAAGTACCTAGCGAGCTCCCTAAGGATATGGGAAATCTTCATGAGATTGACCTCGTGCCAGGCACGAAGTATTGTGTTACGCGGCAATGTCCGTTGCCGCGTGATCAAGTAAAAGCGATCGACGAGTTCTTCGAAGCTCGTCGTAAAGCAGTCCAAGTGCGGGAGTCTATCTCACCGCACTCTACCCCCACCTTTTGTGTGAAAAAGTCCACAGGTGGGTGGAGAACCGTTCACGCTTACAACAAGATGAACGCAGCGACGGTACCGGCGCAGACGCCGATACCGCGAAAAGATGTCATCATTGATGGTATGTGCGGGAGCACCATCTTTAGTGCTCTCGATCTAAGAGATGGATTTTATCAAATCCTAATGCGTGAGAAGGATATCCCTCTCACGGCGGTAAGCACCCCAAGCGGCATGCTTTGGGAGTGGCTTGTTATGCCGCAGGGGCTTCGAAATGCCCCTGCTACGTTTAACAGATGCGTAGCGCATCTATTACGCCCGGTGCGAGAATTCGCACCGAGTTATTTCGATGACGTGTTCATCCATAGTAAGGGTGAACACGATAAAAGCGATGTAGATGTCCATAGGGAGCATCTACGTCGAGTGTTAGAGCTCATGCGTAAGCATAAGCTCTATGCAAATATGAAGAAGTGCACCTTCGGTGCACCTGATATACCCGTTCTTGGATGCTTTGTGGGAAAGAACGGTGTGCGTCCTGATCCAGAAAATATCAGGGTGATCGTTGAATGGCCTACGCCAAACAACATTAAGGAACTTCGAAAATTCCTTGGGTTGGCAACCTACTTGCACAAGTATTCGTGCAACTATGATAGGTTAATACGACCTCTTTCTCAATTACTTAAGAAAGATGTCGAATGTCATTGGGATACCCAATGCCAAGATGCTTTTGATGCAGTCAAGCAAAGCTTGACTGAAGCGCCTGTCTTGGCTATAGCCGATAACGAGCGTCCGTTCCACGTCGTTTGCGACGCGAGCGATCTTGCTATCGGCTGTGCTTTGATGTAGCGTGATCACGATGATCGTGATCGCGTAATCTGCTATCAATCGCGTCAGTTGCGCCCAACCGAGCGCAACTATCCAGTGCATGACAAGGAACTCCTTGCCATGAAGTACGCACTGGCTAAGTTTCGGATCTATCTATTGGGAGATAGACCGTTTGTGGTTTACACGGACCATGCGTCGCTACGCACGGCCGTGAATTCACCACACATTTCTCAAAGAATGGCTCGATGGCTGTCATTCTTTGCTGAAAACAACTTTACAGTTGAATACAAACCCGGAAAGTTGAACGTGATAGCGGATGCGCTATCACGAAGGCCCGATTACGAGACGAAACCGTCCGTAACCGAAGGTGCCAGTGCAAACGCGATCCGTTGCACTGCTTTGTCGTCGTCAATTATACGACAAGTATGCGAGGCTTACAAAACAGACGAGGAGACACGCCTGTTGATTGATTACTTAAGTAATAAATCAAGTGAGAAGCGCGAAGAACTCCCAGAGTTCCTCCGCGCTTGCGTGCATTGATATCGACTGCACGATGGTATGATGCTTTACAGCACAGACCAAAAAGATGAAAGTTGCATCGTCGTTCCAAACGACGATGATCTCAAACATCAAATTATGTTTGAGTATCATGATGCACCGATTTTGGGGCATCAAGGTCGAGAGAAGACATACGATTCTCTCGCACATGACTTTTACTGGCGAAACCAGTACAAGTGGGTACGGAAATACGTACGCTCTTGCGTGATTTGCCAGCGCGTTAAGCCTGCGCAGTCTGCACAGGCTCCGCTGCAATCTCTTCCGGTTCCGACAGAGTGTTGGAAGTCCATTTCAATGGACTTCGTATTCGGTCTTCCACCCGACAATAGTCGGAAGACCGGAATAGTGGTCTTTGTAGACCGTTTCAGTAAGATGGTACATCTTACTGCAGTATCAGCGAACGTAACCGCCGCTCAAACAGCGCGGATATTCGTTGATACGGTATTCCGTTTGCACGGAATGCTGGAAGACATTGTCTCGGATAGAGATCCGAGATTTACAGGACGTTTCTGGCAAGAAACGTTCTCATTTTTGGGAACCCAGTTGAAGATGTCCACTGCGGACCATCCGGAAACAGATGGGCAGACGGAACGGGCTAACCGCGTTCTCGGAGACATGTTGCGATCATACGCACATGCCTTTGAACAGTGGAGTGACTACCTGCCACTCACTGAATTCGCGATTAATAATTCGGTGCATGCTTCAACTAAGCATACACCGTTCTACTTGGAATGCCTTAAGGCATTCACGAACCCCAGCTTTACTTGGCGGTACGCCAAATCTAAGTGGGGGAGGGACCCGCTCAAATTTTGAGCGAGTCAATGCGCAAGTTGCGACCGCAACTTGTGAACAAAACGATGGCCCTTCTACTGAAAGTACAGTAGAAGCGGAATCAGCTTCAATTGAAACTGAAGCTGCATACGATGAATATGTGTCTGCAGCAATGGCTGCAGACAACGAGGACAATGCACTTACTGCTGATAAAGCAGTAGATGAATTCGTATTACAGCGACAAGCGGTAATACGCTATATAAAAGATGCACTTGCCTCTGCTTTTGATAAGCAGAAGCAAAATGCAGACAAACAAGGAAGGAAGAACAAAAATTCCTTTCTTAAAGGTGAATTGGTATTATTAAGTACTACCAATTTGCCTACACATGCAATAAGCAATTTCCCTACACGGAAGTTGCCTTCTAAGTACATTGGACCTTTCAAGGTCCAAGAGATCCGGGGGAATGCCTATACCTTAGACATTCCCACAGCAATGCGGCTTTACCCAACATTCTATGTTGGGCGGCTCAAGCCGTATCACTCGTCTTCGTCTTACGACGAGACGCAGAACCACGGAAGATACCGTGCTTCTCCAAGTCTCCCAAGAGAGACTTGTAATCGGCTTCCAGCCGTTGGTGAGTAGAGCGGAGAGTCGTTACCTCCGCCTTCGACTGCTCAATATCAGCAGTGCGCCGATCGAGCTCTCCCTTATAGCGGGAAAGCTCAATCTACAGAAGATCATTCTTCTGCTGGAGGGCAGTGTGCGCCCCGAGGATGTCGCGGACATCCTCGCGAAGAGACCGATATGTCTTCACCCAGTGAGACATATCGCTGCTCAAGGAGGAATAACTCTCCTCGAACTTGCGGAGCAAAGAACCATGCTCCGCAACAACAACGGCGAGGGAGTTCTCAACCTCCGCAGCCCCTGATTGATAATCAGGGGAATAAGCGATATATCCTCGGGCGCTTGATCTCGAAGCGCTCGGTGCCTTCGAAGAAGGGGCAGCGTACCGAGTACTTGGTACGCTGGCTGGGATATCCCCAAGAGTTCGACTCTTGGGAGCCGATTGAGGTTCTGAGGGCCGACGCCCCAGACCTTTTGACTGAGTTTGAGAAGAATTCTCAAACTCATAATGCAAAGTAGCATCAACAGCAGGTGTTGATGCATTCAGGGTATCAATTAAACCCTGAATTTTGGCGGGTACGGAAAAACCACCGTACCCCCGCAACTCCTCCTCTGACAGACGAGGAGCGCCCTGCGTACACCGCGGGAAAACGAGCTGAGAAGGGACACCACACTTTAACCCTTCTTTGATGCAAGCAAAATGGATGTATTCCATTTTTCCTGTTCGTAAGTGCTTTAAAAAGCGCTCGCGCATTACGTGAACTTTATTCACGTAATCATCTGGGCTTTTGTTGTTGTTGTCAACAAAAGCATTCCAGCTCTGAGTCAGGGCTTCTTTATCGTCCCTGTTCCACCTTGACCCTTTCCGGCTCGAATAATATCGAACCTGGAAAAAGAGGTCAATAAAGTACAGACGTCTATCGTCTGTACTTCGATAGAATCGACGTAACTGGATGTCTTCGCAGTCATCCAGCACGTTGATATCAAACAACGCATACTGGAAGTCCCGTTTACGGTGACCGCCACTGTTGGGGGCAATAGCCCAGCCAGGGGTCCAAAACCCCACTCTGTACGGAACAAGTGGTTCCGTACGATGATACGCTTTAGAAGCGGCAGGCGCCGCTTCTGTTCTAGCCCTTTTAGCAGACGGAGCACCGCCTGCTTCAACACCACGCGCCGGGGTTAAATCACCCCGACGTGGAGAAGTACTTGGTCCAGGTGGGGCTCTGCGTTCCCGCAACCACCTGTGATGATCATTGTCGCTGTCATAGCAGACAGCAATACCAGAGTCGTCATCGCTGTTAGGCGATGAGCACCTAGCGAGTTTCAACTCGCTAGATCCTTTAGTGGGGACAGCTGTATCCCAACACTTTGTTCGGAGTCAGAACTCCCGAACATGGCTCTCTTGGCAACACGTCATTCGGAAGTTGCCATCGTGCAAGATGTTGCTAATTCAACATCTGCCTGTTTCTTGCCAGATGCCGCCTTAGCAGCATCTGTGGTCAAAGACGGTACGTCTTCCGACCCTTGCGTAGTTGACGCTGCTAATGCAGCGTCACTGTTGTCACCCAACACCTCAGTACCTAGTGCTGAGGCGGAGGAAGAAGCTCCTTCGACGTTTTCAGCAGCGATCTTTAGAGCGCCGCCGCGTGCCTTGACCATCGAGTCGATGGTCAATCAGTTGGTAAATGAGAAATTCTGACCAACAAGTGCCACCCATCATTGGCCAAAATAAGAATTATTATTGGCCAACCACCTTAAGTGGGGGGGGTGATGTAATGGGGTGCCATTACATAATTGATATTCAAGTTAGAATATCACAGTTTAATTTCAGACGCGTTGTCTGAAATTTAAATAAGAGATTATAAGTTATTATAATCTACGAAGGAAAAGTCGATTCGGTATAAATACCGAATCTTGCAGGTTAACTAATATTACAGTTAGTTGAATACTTGATATTATTATATTAAGTAGGTAGTTACTATACTATTATCCTCTAAACCACCCATTAAATAAACACTCTTAATTTTGCGTTCTTAGACTCAAGTAAATATTTATATTTACTTTTTAGTATAGGATTAGTTGTTATCAACTAATCCTGCCCTAATTGTATTGCGCGCTTCTTCGCAATTACAGTGTAAGCCTGTAACAGGATCAGTCCTGTTACACAAGCAGTTGGGATACATTGTGCATCATTCTTAAGAATCTCCTGGAATCATTTAAATATTGGCGGATCACTATAAGTTTACCGAAGAGTGCGTTTGGCAAACACAGTGTGGAGTTTTTGAGTCATCGTATATCTGCGGAAGGAATTAAATCAACCCCCTCCCCGCAATTGGGACTCGATTGTCAAAATGGCGTTCCCACGAACATTAAAAGGAGTTCAAAGATTCACTGGAATTTTGATATACTACCTACGGTTATTGATAATTTTGCAACACTAGCTGCATCTCTGTATGAGTTAACCGAACTACAGTTAAAGGATGGTACCCAACTGAAGCACGCTGAAAAGTCGTTTTCGTTGCTTAAGGATCGTCTGGTGAATGCACCTTTGTTACGACATATTGATCAATCAAAACCATTGAGTATAGTGCTATATACCAGGCCTCGTTAAATTTGGCCTTTGAATAATTGATGCCAAATTTGAGTGTCAGAATGTGCCAAAAATGAAAAGTGTTTTTTTGTTTTGTTTTTATTTTGTTTGGTGTTGAGGTGGTAAATTCATTCTGGTATAAAAGCACCACCACCCCCAGCACCCCCCCCAACCTGGGCAGTCTACAAGCAAGTTTTCCTGATCACCGCAATATGAGCAAGCGCAGCACGCCCTTCAATGAGTCACACGTGCTGGAGTATGGGCTAAAAATTGTTGACCGACACGCTACCAAGAATTACGTGGCCGGCGTTCAGTGCCACATGTGCATAACCTTCGGCACAGAGGAACCCGAGGTGAACCAGGCGGTCGGATCGAAGCGCAAGACACCATCTCTAACAAAGAACGTGAATGTCTGGACGGGACCACCCTTCCGCTCGGAGCTCTTCAGGTCCCATATGGCTGGTCAGCATCCACGCAAGTGGGCCGAGTATTGCTCCGCCTTCAATGAGGACAAGAAAACGTTCTTCGATGTGCATACGCCGTTCGTCAACACGATCTTCAGTCACTTCGGCCATTCCCATCCAGTTGTGTTCATGCTATCGCTCCCTGTAGTTGATGTGATCATCAGCGATTTGTTCTTCGATGCATATGAGGAGGGTTGCATCGCCAAGACGCGCGACCTGGATCTGTTCAAGCCTGTTCTCGCCGACTGCATGGATGTGCCCAGCTCCTACGTTGTGAACATAGCAAATCCGTTGCAGTTCCGACTTGCAGTCAGGTATCTGTCCCATGGCTTGTCGTTCCGCCATGTTGCGGTGGTGATGAATTCTACCAAGGACATCACAGGCCTGACAAAGCTTGGTTGCATAGCGGACAACAAGGTGTCTGGATACGCCCGTGTGCTTGTGGTAGTCAATCTTCAGAAAATCGGAACGCTCATGTCGATGGATGGCATCTGGGCGTTTTCATTAGCCTTTGATGCGTCAACGCATCTCGGCCGTTCATACTTTGACACGCGCATACGCGTCCATTGAACGGCGACTTGTACAAACTTCACGTGCTTTCCATCCCAATTTACGGCCGCCATACGGCTCAGGATCAATTCAACCTGCTGTTGAAGTTGCTTGATGCGCTGTGCGTCTCCTGGCGCACAAAACTGTTTGGCATCAGTTCAGACGGGGCTGCGGTGACGACCGGTCTCATCGGCGGCGTTGTGACACTGCTCGAGCAGGCCGTCATCCAACATGTATAGCGTACCTGGTGTGGGCTTTATCAGTTGACCTGGTTGCCAAAAAAGTGATCAAAGAGATGTTCAACGGGGAGTTCTGGTCGGCAGCAAACGCGATCGCGGCGTGCTTGCGTAAGCAGGAGATCCTGAAGACAGAGATGGGCGCAACCTGCCCGAAAATGACGACGCGCTGGATGGCGCTTGACAACTACTGTGAATGGCAGATGCATCACCGCGTCAAGATAATCGAGTTCTTCAACGGGCGCCGGGTCGACCAGCTACGTCTGCCGTTGTGGTGGTGGCCCGTCGTTGCCGCCATCAATGCCTTTTTCTACGAGTGCAACAAGACGATCGCGAAACTGCAGGGCAAGCAGCTGCTGATGTCGCAGCAGGATGAGTACATCGATCAGCTACTTGAGGCACTGGTCGTACCGACGGATGCCAAGAAGGAGTACACTGCGAGTGTAGTGGGTGTGGCTCACGAGCGAGCCGGCAATTGTTTAGTGTCGCACGAGGATGTGTCAGGGTTCCTCAATGGCCAAGGCACGTTTGTCCGCGAAATACTAGATAAATTTACCGAAGGCGCTGTGCTGGAGATCAACCAGCAGATTGGCCGCTCCATTGTCGGCATGATGGACGGCATCATGCAGATCAATACGCTGCGTGACAGCGACAACTCAGCGAGCTTGATGGATGTACCCAGTGTCCTTCCGCATCAGCTCTGAAAGCTTCGCGGACGCGACTTCATGGGAGTGTTCGCCCCGTTCAAGGATCGCCTGTCGGTGCACATGGACGCCCACCGTGTGGCCGAGATCGAAGATGAGCAGGTTGCCTTGTTTCGCGCGTACAAGGAAGAGCCCGCTTTGGTCGCAGCGCTCGATACATGCAACAGCACAACTACCTTCCACCATGGATGGACTTTGGTGAGCCCGCGCTTCAACGCGCTTCGTGATTGGTCAGGGGGTGTGGCATCTGTCTTCCCAAATACTGCCACAGTTGAGTCCGATTTCTCTGTTCTCGGTTAGGAGAAGGACGAATACCGTCAGAGTCTGACTGATCTGTCACTGGAGGGTATTATGCATACTAAACAATACGACATGCTTGCTAAGATCGTGTGATAGAGTCACCTTGTAGAAAAAACATTTTATTAATGAATCGGAGAAAATTGCTTCATTTTTGGCATATGCCAAATTTCGGGCCTGGAAGTGTGCCAAAAATGGTTCATTTTTTGGCAAATATGGCAGATGCCAAATTTGATGAGGCCTGCTATATACCAATCCATGGGCGTTCGGAGCAACAGTGTGTCAAGATTATGATGAGATACTGCACCCAGTGCGTTACGTTAGCAAGGTTTTCAAAGATGCTGAAACGAGATATACCGGGGCGGAACAAGAGGTGCTAGCGTTGCTAAAACCGTTACATAATTCCATTCACATTTTGTTGGGACAGCATATAACAGTGTATGCAAGATATTCTACAATGCGATGGCTGTTCACATCAAGAAGTCTAACAGGCAGAGGAATCCAATGGGCAGTAATGTTGTCTCCGTGGTCATT
>CM047591.1:12254551-12269994 GCA_026184515.1 Peronosclerospora sorghi | reverse complement strand
CCAATCAGGAATGACCTGCGACGGCCAACTCGCGACGGCCAACTCGCTCACGGCTTATTTGTTTGTGATTGGTATGAATGTGGAAAAATAAGTGGATTTTTTTTACCAATCAGGAGTGACATGCGACGGCCAACTCGCTCACGGCTAATTTGTGATTAATATGAATGTGGAAAAATAAGTAGAATTTTTGACCAATCAGGAGTGACATGCGACGGCCACCTCGCGACGGCCAACTCGCGACGGCCAACTCGCTCACGGCTAATTTGTTTGTGATTGGTATGAATGTGGAAAATAAGTGAAATTTTTGACCAATCAGGAGTGACATGCGACGGCCGCCTCGCGACGGCCACCTCGCGATGGCCATCTCACGGCTAATTTGTTTGTGATTGGTATGAATGTGGAAAAATAAGTGAAACTTTTGACCAATCAGGAGTGACATGCGACGGCCAACTCGCTCAATCAGATTACAGAGGGTTTATGAAGTAACTGTCAAAGATTATCAATCAGGTTACAGAGGGAATCAGTGGTAGCTCTCAAGGATGATCAATCAGGTTACAGAGGGCCTCAGCGGTAACTGCCACTTATTGAAGTCAGCGCTGAAGTAACCACAAAATAGTGGGTGAAAAAAGTGATTGACGTTGATGTAGGATGTAGTAATACTTAATAGAACGAAATTTTCCCTGAACTACCCAGATCTCTGGCGGTCCTAAAAAACCTTTCTTTTTCTTACTCTATACAAAACCAAGTGTAACACAAGGAAGTCGGTGAGCACACGACCTAGTGAGTGGAGAAGCAGCCATTTGAAGTGCGCTAGTGTTGGGGGAAGCCCGGAACAACCTGTGGAAGTGTGGCCCAAGTGTATTTGATTGATTTGTTGGTTCGGACGGAAGTATTAAGTACCCGGGAAGTTAAACAAGGAGGACTGGATTATTACCTCTTTGTGTTGTTAATTAAGTGGAATTAAAATAATTTTCAACCCCTTCACGACATAAGACACATTTTAAATTTAGATTTATAATATTTTTTATAAAAAAAGGACACTTCGGTGCTTGATTTTGAACTCGACTCCACCACAACTCCGTTACGAAAACATGTCGGTATTTCTACTCGTCTGACTCCAGGATAGATCGACCACTTCTCTCCTCTTCTGATCCGGTGCTATCATCGGCCACGATCGCTTTAATTGCTCGGGACGACCTGGCTGTGGGCCTCTTCACTGGATCTGCTCGAGGCTTCGATCGAAATCGGCTTGATCCAACAGCAACCTTCTCTCTCATGCTGCGGGGGAGCTGCAACATACGCAGTGTCTGATCCATGTTTCCTACATCCTTGAGGCGCAGCAAGGTAAGCTTGATCGGCCATCCCCTGGTCATCCAGAGTGCCGATAAAGTGGTCAACATGTTCCTGGGCAACGCCGGTCGGCGGAACGGTCTCCTTGATCGGAATTCCTGCACGCATCGTGGCCACGTTCAGACGGTGAAGATATTCAACCGGCGCTTCATCACCCCTTTTCTTCATGTGATGGTATTTCTGGCGGTAGAAAAGCCAGAGTTGCAATATTTCCCATCAAATTCCAAGCATAGTAGATCCCAATTAAACCGAAAATACCGACGTTGTTGAATCCAGTTCGCAGCCGGTCCCTTCATCAAATCTCGGAAGATCAGGCACCGTTCTTTTTTCGGTGTCTGATCACGGAGGAAGGCGGACTTTGTTCGGCTGAAACACGATCGGGATTGCTCTTCATCAGCATTCTCTTCCGTAAAATCCTTCAATTATGTGGTTGCAGCGATAAAAATCCGTGGGTTCACCGCCGAACTAAGATCAAAAGTCGTAGTTGAGGCTAAGTTCGCCTTGCGCTCCCTGCTTATGCCCGTACCACCATAGCCAGTGTCAATATAGCCAGTCGACTCCATGTCAAAATTGCTGCTACTTGTCGATCGGCGAGGGCGGACCGGCTGTGGCTTGCTCTTTACTTTATAAACCACTCCTTTATCTTCAACCACCTTTCCGCTGATGCGACCGAATCCATATCGACGTCCGTAAAAATTTTGTCGCTTTGCCGGACCGGTCGGCTTTGGCGCTGAGATGATCGGCGCTGATCTTCAATGAAACGTTCCATCATAGCATCGAACATTGCCTGCATGCTGTCTTGAGTTGCGGGCAAGGTGAATGGGTCCTTTTTGGGGGATATCGACACCTGTGGGTGCCTCTGGGCTCCTGACCGGCATGTGCCGCACGTCCTTTTCATGTTCCGTGTGACTGTTATTGAAGCCCATGGTCATCCGTTCCACACCGACCTCCAACTCCGACGAGTCTTTAGAGGAAGTTGGCGACTCATAAAGTGAACTGTTATCAGAAAGCAACGGTTCTACATTCGATGCAGTGAGTTGAGGGGCTTTCAATGCAATTGTGGTAGCTGGGTGGTAAGCCTCCCCCACTAACGGTACCAAATGGTCGTGTAAGGTTGACATCGCCAATTTTAATTTCCATGTGTCAACTTCGAACAACTTGATGACACCGTCGAGGCTCTACACTTTCATCCCGACCTCAGCCAACATAGCTAAAAAGTTCTTTACCGGTTCCAGCGGTCGATCCGAGGCAATCGGTTCAGTAGTAGGTCCATGAAAACGATCGGGAGTTAAGGGGTTGACGATCTGCGTGATCTCATTCTCACGAATAAATCTATTTAATTCGTAAATGTAATACATCCTGGTCAGATCTTCGTCGTTGACAACCCCATCACCGATCGGCGACGTTTCTTCCAAGACGTCTTCATCCTAGAGCATTAGCCTCTGTTTAGGCTTTTTTTTCACAGATAATTTGGGCTGATCAGGATGATCATCCCCCATAGTCTTTTCCACTTTTTTATGAAATTTAACATCGAAGTTCATAGGATCAGGAACAAAGTCGCGATCGGGTCTAGTAAGAGCCTTATGGGGAGGAAAAACTTTATTAATTTCGACCTGGTCCTCCACCGGGCCAGATCGAACAACGCTTTCCTTTTCAACGACAAGGACACAAGGTGATAAGCGCTCCTTGTGCCCTCTCCAGAGTGAATGCATATTGAAACTTGAAAAATCTATATTTGCAAGTAAACACGGTGATATACATGGTCACCAAGTGATCCGGGCACGCACACCATTGTGGTAGAGTCGAGTTCAAATTTGAACACCGAAGTGTCCGGAACCCGATCACCATCGTGCCCAGCCGACCAACTTACGGGGGGGTACCCCATGAACCTTCGCCTAAGCCCCGATCGGATGACCGATCGGTACTGTAGGACGTGTGGTGGAGCGTCTGATCGAAGTTTTTGAGACTTGATCAGGCGGTACCACGGCGCCCAGACTGCCGACTAACGAAGGGGGTCCTCCGGATATCTTCGACTGCTTGTGTTCTTGCTCACCTTGTGTACCCGACGGCTAGGCGTGGGTCGCTCCTCAGGTGGCGGGGACAGCGCACAGCGAATTCTTGGTGCAAGATTGAATTAACTAACTTGTGACGATACAACCGATGCGATCAGGCGTGATCACGTGTGATCAGGTGCTTAAACCACGTCAATTAGCCGCGATCAGGCTTGATCAAGTTTGGGCCGATGCTAATAACCGACGATCAGCAATATTCCGTCTTGATCGCAAGTGCGATCAGGCGGCAGTCCGACGCGATCAGGTGCTGAAACAATGTATATCAGTGGTAATCAGGCTTGATCAGGCTTTGGCTGACGTTAGTAACCGTCGATCAACAATATTCTGTCTTGATCGCAAGTGCGATCTGGTACTGAAAGGCTCGATCAGGGGCTAAAAACTGCTGCCCAGTCGTAATATACCTTGATCAGACTTGATCAAGCACCGGAAGTCGTTCTAGCAGTTGGCGCGATTTGCGATCAGCGATCACGATCACGATTCGCAAAAAGTGTCGATCAGGTGTTGATCGGTAGGGGGGGTACTTGATCAGGCAGCGGAAGTCTTCACTGCCTGATCGCGGAGCCTCTAAGCCGTCAAACAGCTAAGGAACGCCCAAATCAATGCGATCCTAGCCTAGACTATATGAGAAAAAGGTATTTATATTAAAATCCACCTAAAGTTCCCGTGGGGCGCTTAAAGCAGCCGAACTCTAGGGGCCAAACGTTAATTTCACGGGGAAGAGGTGAGAGCACTGCTCGATCACGTTCCCAAAACCAAAAACCTTTAAACGAAGAACCGAAGACACTGCGGGCGGAGTTGCGGGGTGAGTTCTCACACTCTACGCCAACCGGTGGGCCAAAAACGCACTTAGTGCTCCCGCCCGGGACGTAGAGGATTCAATAAAGTGGGGGCGCAAAGGTGCCTTCCCAAAAAAACGATCAGCGCGATCGTACGCAAAAGGAGAACTATATTATCAATTAAACCCTTAGATCTACCCTTTTCCTACTTTCAACCAATCCGCATCGTCCATTCGAAACGCCTTCCGTCCATCAGTCGACCTGATTTTTCCGCTTGTTCCTTGTTTGTTCGCTGGTGTTCGCCGCGTACCTGTAAGTAATCAGCACATCTTCCGTGTCCCTTCTATATCCTGTCTATGTACACCACGGTGGTACGTACTACTGTACCCACCGTGGTACACATGGCGGTACCTAATTATGTACTACTGTATCCACTATCTGCGTCCACTATCAGGCCCCTAATTTAGGTCCTAATATTAGTCATAATATTAGGCCCCCTATGGGCCTAATAAAATGTCCAACATTAGGCCCTATTTTAGCCTAATAAAAAGGCCCGCTTTACGACAACCGCCCCTGAGTCTCGTCCCAGCCGTACAGCGGTTGGGGCGAGGGTCGATCATGCCGTTGATTCTGGGAATCATACTGCCGTTGGAGAATTTGTCGTTGCACATCGATCAGGTCACCATCCGACTGTCGATCATCACCCATCATCTGCCCCTTCTCCCATCAATCAAGCCCAATTCCATCAGTCGGTTACCGTTGGGAATGTCCACTGCGATCTAACACTCTACTGTGGCCAACCGTGACAACTGCGATCAGGCTGTCTCGATCAGGCATTCACAGTCTGCTATGCCATCTTCAACGGACAGCTTGTCACCCCACATCACCAACGTTCCTGCCTTGGATAAGGCCGCAGCTGATCAGGCGATCGCCGCGATCAAGCAGGCCTGCGATCTGCAAGAGGCTCTCCGTGCCAGCAACGAGCAGGTCGCCTTGTTGTCTGGCTCACTCGCCATGAGTGAAGACACGGTTGCGATGCTTCGTCGGCGGCTCACTCGTACCCAACGTGACGCGGCGGACCGGAAGAAGGAAATCGAGGGAAGCCTTTAAAAAATGAAGCCGCTGCGCGATTTTATCAACGCTGCGGTCAAGAAGCTCGAAACCCAGTTAAAAGACGCCAAAAGCACTATCGCCGATCAAGAGCAGACCATATACGATCAGGGTGTCCAGATCCGGGAGCTGGAGTGTCGCAACGACCGTGAACGTTACCTGCGATCAACGCTTGACGACACAATTGCATACCGAACGAAGGAATTGGAGCAACTCGAGCAGCGTCTATCCACGTTGCAGCACGAGCGCGATCAGGTTACTTCCAGCAATGTGCGCTTGGTCCAACGGGCGGTAAGTCTCACTACCGAGGTGGACAAGTACAAGGATCAATGCGATCGCCTGCAGAAGGATGGGTCTGAATAGTCGGTCGATCACGTTTCTTCAATCAATACATTCTTTCGATCATGTCATTTCACTGTTGTCCTTTGTCCTTAAATGCATAATATAAATTGGTAGTCCGTCGGCTCATCTGACGTATCCAATCACCATACCTCGCAACATCCATCGTAATCACACCACTACAAGTCGTTCATTGTACCTCCATTAATCGTGAGTTTCATCAACCATTTCTGCGATCAGAGATTTTTCGATCGTGATTCCTGATCGGTACGTCGATCGCGCGCTAGTTGGACTCTTCATCCACTTGCATGACGTCGAAACGATTTCTGTTCACCATCTTCCTTTCGAAATCCTTGATCAAAGCATCACAATTCAAATCTGCCTCGTCTACCCACGACGGCTCGGAATACCCCTTCCAGTAGACTTGATATTCTCGTAACGTCCTTCCATATCTAGTCTTTCGACCCGATCGCACATCGGTAATACGATCAACTTCAAATTTATCGGGATCTAGCGTCCTTTACCAGATATCTTCAGGTAGCAAAGCTTCGTCAAAGTCGAAACGATCTTCTATTCCAGCTGCTAGCACAGTAGTGGGACGATCAGGAAATTCCTTGACTAATTTCAACTTGGACAGGTGTACCACTGGGAGCATACGATAATCGGTGCCGGCGGTGACCAATCTCGCTGCATTATCGCCGATCACCTCCTCAACTCGGAAGGGTACATGCCACATATGCGCCAGTTTCTTCGCGAACCCTTCTTTCACCCGATCAAGGTACAACCAGACCTTTGAGCCAGCCTCGATCTTGTGCGGCGTCACCTGATCGTTGTGTTTCTCAGCCCGATCAACCATCGCTTGGTACAATCGAGTGCTCACTTGATCGAGGGCATATCGGTAGTCTTTTTGCAACTTATATCTCCACCGACGAGCGTCTCGATCTTTACGTCGAATCCCGCCCAGTTGTAACGTTGATTCCAACGACGATCTTGGGTCCCACCCATACGCTAAATAGAATGGGGTTTCCCCGCGGATGCGATCAGAAGTTGAGTTTAGTGCGAATACCAGGCGTTCTGCATACAAACTCCAATCTTTTTGTCCAATATCCGACACATACATCTTGATCGCTCGCGTAATCGTCTGCACCGTCCTTTCCGCCTTGCCGTTCGCCTGTGGTCGATATGCCATAGTGGCACTCTGACGTTGTCCCACGATTTTGTTGAACGCGCGAAATACTTCCGACATAAAACCAGGTTCTCGATCATGTCTGATCACCTCACTAGCCCCAAACCATCGGAACACACATTCTTCATAATTTTCGGCGATTGCTTGCGCGGTACGGGACGATCCATCTTTCGCGATCACCATACCCGTGAACAAATCTGTCCAAATCAGCAGTTCCGTATGTCCATCCGTTGATCGGGGCAGCGATGGGATATGATCCATGGCTATCACTTGGAATGGGTACGTCGCCTCGATATTTCCCGGCGACATGCCCTTGATCGTAGGCTGGCCCTTCCCTGTTTCGCAATCCACGCATTGCCCGACAAATCTTTGTACGCTTCGGAATAGACCACGCCAATGGAAATACCGTCTGATCCGCTGATATGTACGCCTTATGCCCTGGTGTCCTCCTTCCAAACTCACGTGATAGTGATGGAGGACATCTGCGTGTAAGGTCTCGGGTAGTACCAGCTTAATTGACGATCGGCGATCATCTTGATCATCCTGATCATCCCCGGTTTTCCTTTTAGCCGCATTTCCACAGTAAATCAGTAATCCTTGTTCGTCAACATCATAGTTGTCAGCAATTTTTGCACACTCCTTCACCTCGTCTGCGATCAATTGGATAACGTCACCGTACAGATAACACCGCAAATCGTGGATCCATTTCTCTTCATCCTGTGCCTTTTTCACCCGTTCCATTCTTATTCCGGATACTGGTACATCGGTCCATGTTGACGGTCGTGGTTGCCGGTGGTTACGTGATCGGGTCGTCACTAGCACTTGCGGGGCGGATTGATCTTCGTTCCATGTGATCACTTCGGGTAGACGGTTGAGATCAACTAATCCTTCCAGCTGCTTCTCATCTTCGATCTCAACTCTTGTTCCACCCTGCATAGCCATGGTGGTAATGTGATCTGCACTCCTATTCCACTCTCTCTTGACATGTACCAAATCATGATCACTCCACTCGCGTAGGAGGTTAAATGCACGCTGCTGTAGTACTTGTAATCGCGGAGCTTTGCACTCCATTTCTCCTCGCATTTGCCGGATCACCAAATTAGAGTCCCCACACACGATCACCCTTCCTTTGGGATATCGTGCCAACAAGTCCAGACTTAAAATCAACCGTGGTATTCTGCTTCATTCACCGTTATATCCGGTGCATGATCGGCGATCGCGATCATAATCTTCCATTCCGGTAACTTCCACACAATGGCACCAAATGCACCCACACGTCGCTTGACACTTGCCGATCCATCAAAACTGATCACGTAAAGTTCTTCACCTTTTTTAACCGTGGGAGGTGGTACTTCGATCATCTGCCGCGGTTGCTTTTTCGGTGCGATCGCGACCAACGCTTCATCAATTTCGGTGCGAGGGGTGATTCTTGCGGCTAACGCCCCTAGCACCTCCTCTTCTCCATGAACACATTTCTTGATCTCGAGGTCCCACTGTGATAGGATCGCAGCCCATCTACCTAATCGTCCGTCCAACCCATTGGATGTTAGTAACCACTTCAATGTAGATAGACGTGATAAAACGGTGATCGTCTTTCCGACCAGCGTCGTGAAATAAACATCCAAAATTCGTAAAGCGCCAGAACTTCCTTTTCGACGGGGCTGTAATTCAGCTCACCGCTTTTCAACGTTCGGCTAGCGAATGCGACGGGATGATACACTTGATCGTATTCTTGTACTAGAGCGGCGGATACTGCCCATTTGCTAGCGTAAACCACGATCACCGGCGTCTTGTCCTGGTCAAAGTGTCGCAGGGTTGGAGCTGATGCAATCTTCGCCTTCAGAATGCTGAATGCCACTTTTGCTCTAATTGGTCGATCATCCTCGTGATTTGATTCCGCCTCACTATGTGATCGTTTCTTCAACTCTTGATAATCTATATCCCTCAATTCGTAAATCGCGGCGGCATAAATTGCGAAATCTTCAATAAATCGACGATAGTAATTTAGGCTTCCCAAGAACGATTGCATAGCACGTAAGGTGCCAGGGAAAGGCAAATTGATCAGATCGTCCAGGTTCTTTGGATTTGTTTCTAACCCGCGGCAAGAGACGTGATGTCCTAAATAGGGCACTTCGCTTCGCCCCCAGTACGATTTAGCCACGCTGATCGACAAATTCCATTGATCGCACTTTTCCAGCAAGTGCCGCACCTTATCGCATAGGGTGGACCAAGTAGGTGCAGGGATTAATATATCATCGATATATGATCGCCGTTGCAGCACAGACGGGCCCGGCGTTTGGTCGGGTTCTACTGCTGTAAATACGTCAGCTGATTCATCTGCACCGTCTTTGACCCTAAGATATCCATATAGTGCATTGTCGATCAACCGCTGATAAATTTGCGGAGCATTCTTGAGGCCAAAGGGCATCCTATTCCACTCAAACAATCCAATTGGAGTGAAAAACGCCGAAATTTGACGTGCTCGATCGGTCATAGACACGACCCAGAAACCACTCGCCATATCCAAAGAGCAAAACCACAACGCTTTATCCAAATCTTTGAGTAGATCGGTGATCAGGGGCATTGGGTACACCATCAAACGCGTTAGTTGATTCACCGCGCGATAATCGATGCATAGACGTATATCGACCCCATTCTTTTCCACGATGATCACTATAGGCGATGCCCAGGGTGACGTTGACGGCTGAATGATCTTAGTTGCTAGAAACCCCTTGATCAGGGCCGAAAACTTCTCGCGAAATTGTGGGGCCACTTTCCGGCACTTTTGGGCAATCGGGCGCGCATTACGCACATCGATATCACAAACAACTCCTCTTGCAGCGGGGGGTAGCGCGTTTCCCTTCCCGATCAACAGATGTTTTTTCGCCCAAATTATTTCGCGAAGTTGATCTATCTCCTCCACTGTGTTGACTGTGGGATCTCCGACTAGCAAATCATCTTTGATTACTTCTTCGGTGCTTGCAGACACTTCGGGTAACGTAGCAAGATGCTTCTCCAATTCTTCCACATACAAATCTCCACCTTCGTGATAACAAACCTGATCGTCAATAGGTGTCACGTCGAATTCGCTGGGGTTAACTGAGACAGGGTGATTACACGCATCTTGAGTAGGTGTATCGCTTGAAACAGGCTGTTCAACTCCTTGATTGAGGGTCGGACCTTTCACATCCGGCCCCTGATCGCACCGCTCTCGCACCCCTTGCACCTTTTGCGCCCCTTCGGTTACCAACGCTACAGATGCGACGATCGTGTCCGTGGGACGTACTAAGATACTTCGAGGAGTTGGATACTCCTTCTTCTCGACTAATGGACCCTGATCGACACTTTCTTGATCGTCAGATACCAGATCGGTGGAGGCTTGATATGCCAGATTTTGCCACTCTTTGTAACGGTGATATCCATGGTTCGAATCCGGGCACGCGCACCATTGTGGTGGAGCGGCTGATCGAAGTTTTTGAGACTTGATCAGGCGGTACCACGGCGCCCAGACTGCCGACTAACGAAGGGGGTCCTCCGGATATCTTCGACTGCTTGTGTTCTTGCTCACCTTGTGTACCCGACGGCTAGGCGTGGGTCGCTCCTCAGGTGGCGGGGACAGCGCACAGCGAATTCTTGGTGCAAGATTGAATTAACTAACTTGTGACGATACAACCGATGCGATCAGGCGTGATCACGTGCGATCAGGTGCTTAAACCACGTCAATTAGCCGCGATCAGGCTTGATCAAGTTTGGGCCGATGCTAATAACTGACGATCATCAATATTCCGTCTTGATCGCAAGTGCGATCAGGCGGCAATCCGACGCGATCAGGTGCTGAAACGATGTAGATCAGTGGTAATCAGGCTTGATCAGGCTTTGGCTGACGTTAATAACCGTCGATCAACAATATTCTGTCTTGATCGCAGATGCGATCAGGTGCCTTGATCGCAAGTGCGATCTGGTACTGAAAGGCTCGATCAGGGGCTAAAAACTGCTGCCCAGTCGTAATATACCTTGATCAGACTTGATCAAGCACCGGAAGTCGTTCAAGTAGCAGTTGGCGCGATTTGCGATCAGCGATCACGATCACGATTCGCAAAAAGTGTCGATCAGGTGTTGATCGGTAGGGGGGTACTTGATCAGGCAGCGGAAGTCTTCACTGCCTGATCGCGGAGCCTCTAAGCCGTCAAACAGCTAAGGAACGCCCAAATCAATGCGCTCCTAGCCTAGACTATATGAGGAAAAGGTATTTATATTAAAATCCACCTAAAGTTCCCGTGGGGCGCTTAAAGCAGCCGAACTCTAGGGGCCAAACGTTAATTTCACGGGGAAGAGGTGAGAGCACTGCTCGATCACGTTCCCAAAACCAAAAACCTTTAAACGAAGAACCGAAGACACTGCGGGCGGAGTTGCGGGGTGAGTTCTCACACTCTACGCCAACCGGTGGGCCAAAAACGCACTTAGTGCTCCCGCCCGGGACGTAGAGGATTCAATAAAGTGGGGGCGCAAAGGTGTCTTCCCAAAAAAAACGATCAGCGCGATCGTACGCAAAAGGAGAACTATATTAGCAATTAAACACTTAGATCTACCCTGTTCCTACTTTCAACCAATCCGCATCGTCCATTCGAAACGTCTTCCGTCCATCAGTCGACCTGATTTTTCCGCTTGTTCCTTTTTTGTTCGCTGGTGTCCGCCGCGTACCTGTAAGTAATCAGCACATCTTCCGTGTCCCTTCTATATCCTGTCTATGTACACCACGGTGGTACGTACTACTGTACCCACCGTGGTACACATGGCGGTACCTAATTATGTACTACTGTATCCACTATCTGCGTCCACTATCAGGCCCCTAATTTAGGTCCTAATATTAGTCATAATATTAGGCCCCCTATGGGCCTAATAAAACGTCCAACATTAGGCCCTATTTTAGCCTAATAAAAAAGTCCGCTTTACGACAGACGCCTGGTCCGATATTCGCTCACGCTTATCACCTTGTGTACCCATTGGTTTGGGTGGCTACACACTCGGTGGACCGTCGCGCGATATAGACTTGTGGGGATCAATATGTAGCGATACACTTCTGGGGCAGGGTGTATCGAGGGCGGAAATCGTCACCCTAAACACGTAAATATCCGCAATATACTTTATTCCAGTATACTCCTAGGGCAGATCGCGTATAGCCGATCGTAGAGCCCAACCAAAACGAGAGATCGATAAACCAATCAAGAACAACCAAACAAACGTATCCAAGAGCTTGGGGTTCCACTAACGATATCTCCACGTACACCTCTCCAATTAATATAACAGCACGTTCCAAACATGTGCGACTTGAAGTGAGTAGTTTACCAAGTACGCGTTCCCGTCGAAGGACTTCCGGCGCGCCAAGTGCATCTGTAACGCGTCCCGGCCGGGAATGTTGAGCTGAAGGGGACTCTCTTAACCCTCCGTTCCCAAACACTCCGCGGCAGGCGGAGGCGACTTATGCGTAAGAACTTCGAAGAAGCGAGAAAAATACCAACTCGAATGTACCCAGTGTGGCGTAAACAAATAACCATGAGTGTAGGTCGTCACCTACAACCATGTCGCACCAGCATAAACATGTACCAACGCCTTGGCGCAAACATGTCGGAATGATTGCCCAGGTGTGAATGCAGGTCATATCAAGTCGAAACCGTGACGCCGACTCTTCACGCGCTGTCAGTCGCTCGGCGAGGCGTCTTCGTCGCATTCTCGACACCGTCAAGAACGCCGATTTCGTCGTGACAAGTGTCGATAATGTCAACAAACCCGATGTGCCGCTAATCCTCGTTCGTATGTACACAACACCAAACCACGTTAAAGAACTTTTGACCGGTGATTACGTATACAAACTCAAGTACAATTGTCTCTACTACATATTATCTCCCGCTATGGACGTGACTTTAACGCGAATACTGGTGAACGCTTCTACTTTGGACGGCCTTATGCTTCTGATGGCTGTTGTGCTAGTGCTCGTGATCTCGAGGGTCATGCCCTCATCGTTACAGCAGTGTAAGAATATCTGCGAAAAGGGAAATAAACCGAAGCAGCATAAACTCACACGAAAGCTGAGCAATGTGGGGTTAACCACGCTGGTAACGGAGGTACCCACCAATTTGTCTATCCCTGTTTCTGTTTTGACGGTGAAGGGCCTACTCACCAAAGAAGACTACGTTGAGCGGCTGCGCAGGTGTCTGTTGCGCGATGCCTTCTTCGTGCGGTGGCGAAGTGTCGTTCGTGGAGACTATCAATCGGGCGTCTACAAGTTCATACAACTGCACGACTATGACGTGGCGCACAACGTAATGGAGCATACAATCGTGGAGAGTGAGACTACGATGTCGTACGTCGAGTCGGTTCTAGTCAATAAGCCTTTAGATTTCGACAAACCTCTTTGGGAAATGCATGTGATTCATGATCCGAAGGGGAATCCAAATATTACCAGTATCGCCTGGAAAGTGCACCACTGTCTTGGTGATGGTGCGTCTTTAGCCACGGCTATGATGAGGCTCAGCGATCAGAGCGAAATGATTGACGCGATGCAGGAAAAACGCGCACAAGCCAAGGAAAACCCTACTACCAAGACTTTCTGCGAACTTCTGTTCAAAACCTTAAGCGACACAGTGACGTTTCTCTACATTTGCATTTGGTCACTGTATGTGATTTCGCGCCACATGGGCGCTCTAATTGTTCGTCGTGAGCCGCCTACGATCTTTAAGCGCCCTGGTGGTCAATACAAACGTCTTTCTTACATTATGCTCTACTCAGTAAAAGACATCAAGGCAATAGGCAGACGGTATCAGGCCACCGTGAACGACGTGATGCTGAATGTGGTGGCTGGTGCGATGCGCAAGACGATGCTGACTGCTGGCGACCCGGTACCCCGTTTGCTTAAAGTGCGTTGTGCCATCCCCGTGGACATGCGCTCCAGTACGGAGATCATTCGCTACACTAGCAATCGCTTTTCATCGCTTGTGATTGACCTCCCAGTTGGCATCAAAGACTCCGTCGAACGTCTGCGTGAAGTAACGCGTGCCATGAACGAGGCCAAAAACTCCCTTGAAAAGTACTTCGTGTACTGGTCGAGCCAACTTTTGTCGATGTTGCCAGCAGCAGTCATTCGTTGTATCGTTCACTTCTTCAGTAATCGTCTTTCTGTAGCAGTTTCGAACGTCCGCATCAGCACCGTGGAACTAAGCCTGTGCAAGTGTCAGGTGACGGGGTTTTACGGATTCGTCCCTCCCCCACCCTATGTGAACCTTGGTTTAGCCATTTTGTCTGTGGGGGATGATCTCGGTTTGAATGTACTAGTAGATCCGTGTATCGGAATCGACGCCGAACAATTTTTGGAATTTGCGAAGGAAGAATTCGCTGAGCTTCTGGAATCAGTAACTGGCGACGAGGCTACTTCCAGCGAAAAAAAGAAGGCCAAGTAATGTACAGAAGGGTTTTAAAGCACTCTCGTTTATGTATGAGTCGGGATTTGTGTGCCCAGGCCCTTTGCCTGTTGTTCGCTGATGTGCCTTACCATACTAATAAACGATAATTGACCACTTGATACGCAAAAAAAAATTCCACTTAGACGTCCTTTCACTCCAAAAGTAAACTTCCATTTAGTCCATCGTTCTTCCACGTGATAAAGTCAATATAATCGATAATATCCACAACAAATTTAGCACCACAGTCTTGTACGCTAATGTGATGATATTAAGTAGACAGGTAATTTGCACCTGTATGTGCGAGGATGCGTGGTGCCAATCAACGGTCAGAGAATGCGCCTCGTCGCAAAGAGAAAGAAAATGCAAAAGTAATATATTTGACTACAACTAAATTATAGTCTGACACAAATACACAAAGATTGATATCTATTTTTTGGTCTTGTGCGAAATGTCCAACATTAAATGCCTTGATGTCTTCACACAGCGACATGAACAGATCTATTGCGAGCAACAACTTCGACATTTGGCACCTTATTCTTCAACGCCAAGGGGGAAACAGCTTCATCCCAGCGCCTTTGTTAGTCCCACATTGTTTTTGGAAGCTCTATGAGGACATTAGGAACAGAATAAAATATACAGCAGGTTGCAGCATTCATCCAGATGATCGTACGGTTCATTGGCTAGAATGAAGTCGTGCTACCTAAATACTTATACCGTGCTTCAGGCGCGTACAAGCTCCGTATTCAACAGAGCTCTCTCGATCGATGAGTGATAACTTGGCGGATCTTTTCATTCGTTTCCAGGTTAAAAAATGGCTCGATAGTGACAAAAGCAGATCGTTTTAATTGTGAACTACGCTTGAGAAACATAGCAGCTGCTTCCTCACGACTAGTACAAGATGCAGTTGAATCCTTACCGCATCGTTCTGCTTGAAGCGCCATATGATTGTAGATTAACGCTTGCAAGTAGCAAATTTCCTTTAGCCGGCTCACGTTCTGCACGAGCGCAAACATTTCTGCACTCGCACGGAGCAGTTCCATGGCTTTATTCGCAGCAGGACCAACTTCGCCATTTGTACCGTCTTCCAATCGTTTGATTCGTGCCAGCATTGTCTTGGCTAGCACGAGGAAACACTCACCACGTAAAGTAACGC
>CM047591.1:12214596-12249551 GCA_026184515.1 Peronosclerospora sorghi | reverse complement strand
CGCGGGTACGTTGAGCCAATGGACTTATACTTCCAGTCTATCCATGGCTCGTGGCGTTCCAGCCACTTCATGCCTAAGGTGTCGAAAAACGATAAAACTGTTTTAGTCAAAAAGAAGCAAACTAGGATAGAAGTTGGCGCTTGAATATAAAAACCAAAACAAGAAGTTTGTCTTTTTTTCTACCTACTGCTACTCTTATCTCAATGCAAAATCATTTCTTGTTGCATATGTTAAAATATAGACAAATTAATAAGCATTGTATCGCAGTCTTTTTTTTTAATCGATTCAGCTGTAATATCATCATGAGTAGGGCCGCACATTCAAGGTCAGAAGCAAAAATTATATCAATATTGTTCTTTCGACTTGTCCTTTTTGATAGGCCTTCATCAAACTTTTCTTCACACGATTGAGCCTTTTAATTCGAAACTGGCGTTAGGACAATTCTGCACGATACAAAGCTGAGTAATAGCTTAGCAATTTGTGGTAAAATGAATTTACTCAATTTGGATTACTAAGTTTGCAAAATTTGGGTTGTAGGTAATACTGCAATCCCATCCACCCTCTGGATAATTACAATAAAAATTATAACGCACTAAGCAATGCGATACTCAACTGATTGTAGTGACCTATCAAATATTTTTTAAGGTATTCATATATTGAACTTTACTTCTATAGGCTCTTTTTGGCTACGCCCGATAGTAATGTTTTTTTGTTTTTGCGGCTATTTTTATTTTTTATTTTTTTTTCTTGGCATGGGAGCGCACAAACTCCATTGAATCCCTGACGTCGAGGTGCTTGGGGAAAGAGAATTGTTTAGATACCTACGAATTGCTTCGGGATACTGTAAATTCTTGACCCCTAATGAAGCTTGGAATTTTTTTTCTCGACTTTGCCATAACTTGACTTCAATAAAACTACAAAAGGTGGTGGTACAACTGTTACCTCTTTATCTGGAACAATTACAAGATCCATCCACAAAAACGAAAATTCAAAAATAAATGTTTTGACTTTTCTGTCCCTTGGCATCTCAAAGCTAGTTTCAATTTTTTCTCGGCATAGTCCATTATATTTTGCAAACTTAGTAATACAAATTGAGTAAGTATTTATTTTGCCATTAGTATCTTCAAAGGAACCAGTTAAAATATCCCATGAAACTATTCATATCAATGTTGAAAATGCAAAATATCATTACGGCATAAAAAAAAATTGCTGATCTTCTACGTCAAGTACCAGTAGTAGAGGGATCTTTTATCATAATCGGCTTTTTTTTGCCTTTGCAAGAAATAAGCACGGTAATATACCACAAACTCCATTGAATCCCTGAATTTTTTTCAGTTCTTGCATCTGGATTTTGATGTCTTAAATGTTGCGCTTGATCCTTGAATGTATCTATGCCAATAAAAGAGATATAAACAATTCGCAGTACATTAAAAAATAATATTAGACTAAGCACAGATGTAAAAAAAGAAGGTGCTCTCCGCGCAAATTCTATAGCAGGACTCTGCATAAACAAATTCATATATATATGTTAGCTTTAACGTCATAGGTAATATCAAGAATTATGACTATTACTCAGCTTTGTAATCCAAATTGAGTAAATTCACCAAATATCAAGGAATAAATCTGAAAAGCTTGGATATAAAAGCGGGAATATGACTCTTAATAACATGATCTTTCAGTGCCAAGGATAGAAAAGGCAAAAAAACGTTATAAATTTGGTGCGTGGTGAGAATAAATCAAGGATTAGTCTAAACCACCGGGTATGCAGGAGTTGTGTAATGACGATGAGTGGGAGGAAACTGTGGATTGGAGACCAAAAACTGACCGTCTAGTACAGAAGTAGTTGGAATTTTCCTCGGATGAGGACGAGATCATGTCACCACCACGACCAGTATCGAAAAAACAGGACCCAGTGGTGGCAAATTTAGTTCAATTGATGCAATTGAACAAACATTAGATTGTAATATATTCAATTGTCAAGTAAAGCTTGTACCAAGACTTAGCAATTTGTGGATATTCTGCAAGAATATTTCAGTTGGCGCTTTGCCATTGCTGCTGTATATTTTTTTCCTGAATAATCAGCTACGAAAGGTAACAAAAAATAAGCGTTACTTGATATATCTTTTCGTTACGCCGCCCCTTGCGGCCAGCTTGCTCCTTCTGCTTGTCTTGGCTTTCCGCCATGGCATCGCAGACGTGTCATAAGACACTAAGGCGCGTCGATAAAAACTAATCGATTTGCTTTCGCACAGATACAGGGCTGACATCGGGGAATCCTCTCCCCTCAAGCTCTGGGCCACACACACGTGGCGTCAACGGAACCCTCGAATTCACTAATCCGTTCACGTAAAACGGGGTAAGCCCCGTAGATGCATGTACCGGATTGTTGATAGCAAATTCAACCATCGGAAGCATCTCACTCCAACTCTTTGGAGAATCCGGACATAAACTCCGTAGAATATCCTCCACAACGCGATTAACTCGTTCCGTCTGACCGTCCGTCTGCGGATGATCCGCAGTGGACATGAGGAGCTTGGTGCCTAGCACCTTAAACAACGCTCCCCAGAATTGTCCCGTAAAACGGGGATCCCGATCCGACACAACGGAATCGGGTAGACCATGCTGTCGAAAGACACGGTCTAGGAACACTTTCGCGGTTCCTTGTCCATCTATGGACTCTGGCACCGCCACCAGGTGAGCCATCTTGCTCAATCGGTCTACAAAGACCAATATGCCGGTTTTCCCGGCCTTATCCTTCGTAAAACCGAAGACAAAATCCATGATAATGGATTTCCAACACTCCGTTGGAACCGATAAGCTCTACAAAGGCGCAGCTGAACATGCAGAGGGTTTAACCCTCTGACACGTCTCACAGGTGCGTATATACGCACCGACCCACTTATACATGTTGGGCCACCAATACAAAGCGCATAAAGCGCTGTAGGTCTTATCCCGACCTAAATGACCCCCGGTAGGGGCGTCATGTGCCTCAAAGAGGACTCTATACTTCAGTTCCCCATCATGAGGAACTACCACCCGCGGAGTGTCCTCCGCGCTCGTGCTATAAAATAGCAGACCGTCACAGTACCTGCAACGGTGTAAACGAGCTTTAGCTCGACGTGACAGGGTTGGCTCAGACGAGCCAAGACCCTTTCACCTAACGCGCTGATAAGCGCCGTACATTGTGGGTCTTTCTCATACGCCTGGCGTATGAGATCCACCACAGATGTGGTGAAGAATGTCGCGTGAGCGAGCTCGTAATCGGGACGACGCAACAACGCGTCTGCAAGCACGTTCTGCTTGCCAGGTTTATGCTTGACCTCAAAGTTGTACTCCGCAAAGAAAGAGAGCCAACGGGACATCCGTTGCGAGAGATGAGGCGACTTTGTCGCTGTACGTAAGGACGCGTGGTCAGTATAAACCACGAACGGCTTTGAGCCGAGTAGGTGAACCCTAAATTTGACAAGAGCATACTTCATTGCAAGTAGCTCCTTGTCATGAACGGGATGATTCCGTTCCGCAGCTTTAAGCTGCCTCGACTCAAACGCAATTACGCGTTCCCTTCCTGCATCGTCTGCTTGTTACAAATCACATCCGATTGCGAAATCGGAGCGTCGCAGACGACACTAAATGGTTTCCCTGAATCTGGGAGAGCAAGAACGGGAGCTTTTAACAAGCTCCCCTTTACCGCTTCAAAAGCGTTTTGGTGTTTGGTTTCCCAACACCAATCAACATCCTTCTTAAGAAGGTCGGTTAATGGCTTCGCCATTTCAGCGTAGTTCTCGCTGTACTTGTGGAGATAGTTGGATAATCCAAGCCACTTCCGTAAATCTCTAAGATTTACAGGCGAAGGCCACTCCACAATGGCTTTCACCTTCGCGGGATCCGCCCGAACTCCATCCTTACCGATGAATCATCCGAGGAAAGGAATTTCCTCAGCACCAAAGATACATTTGGATGCGTTTGAATACATCTTATGCTCTCGCATACATTCGAGCACCGCTCGAAGGTGTATCAGATGCGTCTGAACATCAGACGAGTCGCCTTCCGCACGAATATGAACGAATATATCGTCGAAGTACGTCTGAGCGTACTTTCTATGAGGGCGGAAGAGTTGAGTCACCAAGCGATTGAAAGTCGCTGGTGCATTTGAAAGCCCTTGTGGCATAACAAGCCACTCCCACAGCATGCCGCTAGGCGTGCTGACCGCGGTAAGCGGAATATCGGACTCTCGCATGATCACCTGATTATACCCGTCCACCAGATCTAAGGCACTGTATACAGTACAGCCCATCATATTGTAGGGCATCCTTCCGAGGAATCGGAGTCTGCATGGGTACAGTAGCTGCATTCAGCTTGTTGTACGCATGCACAATGCGCCACTTTCCGTTCGGTTTACGAACACAGAAAGTGGGAGATGAGTGGGGATACTTGCTCTCCCGTACCATCCCTGCCTCTTCTTTCCCCTTGAAGAATGCGTCGATGACGTCGCATTGTTCCTTGGGGAGAGGCCACTGCCTAGTGACGCAGTATTTGGTTCCAGGAACCAAATCAATTTCATGTCGGACTCCCCGATCCGGTGGTAACCCCATCGGCGGGTTGTCACTAATGACATCTCCGAATTCCTTTAACAAGGAATGGTAAGGGTCTTCAGGATCCGCAAGGATCTTTAGGCCGATTCGGACATTTAATGCCTGTTTGGTTGTCATCAAAACTGACTCGTCCATCGTGGATGATGAGCTCAACTTCTCTTCCGGACGCAACACGACGACCTCGTCGATTTCATCTGCTTTCAAAGCAGTTTCAAACTCGTTGAAGGACATATCCTCCTCCAACAACAGTTCGCCTACCCCAGGCAACCGTTCCAGGCTTACGCCTTCTGTGACAACACCTGTCATACTATTCAGCATTCTGTAGGACTGCTGACTACTGGCCTCGGGACTCATCCCGACAACCAGATGGGGGGAGTCAATTGCCCCATATATTGGAAGCGCCACGCGCCTATCCACAGAGGTCTCTACCTCTACCACCGGTGACTCGCCGGTCTCACCTATATCGGCGTAGTCGGAATCATTTCCGACGTGACAAAGAGACAAACTTCGGGTCTCTTCGCTTGGAAGCGCCTCGCGCTTAACCACAGGGGTCTCTACCCCTATCACTGGAGTCGCAACTTGTTCGCTAAACACGGCGTGGTCGGAATCAGTTCCGACCTGTAGAAGAGACGAACTACGGGTCTCTTCTCTAGGAAGCGCCTCGCGTTTAACCTCAGAGGATTCCACCTCTATCACTGGCGACTCACCAGTCTCGCCTATATCGGCGCGGGGATTAACCGCCGAATCCCCCTCGTTAAGGAACTCTTCCTTAACGCCATTGGGAATGATCATTTCGGATATCCCAATCTCTGGCATCTCACGCCAGAATCGCTTTTGCGATCGAGCAAAGGTGGATTCATGACTCTCCAATGCTTCACCCGACCGCGGGTGCGTCGAGCCAATGGATTTAGACTTCCAGTCTATCCATGGCTCGTGGCGTTCCAGCCAATTCATGCCCAGAATGAGGTCATACCTAGAGTCCAACTCCAGGACTAGGAAACATTATAAGCTGTCGAAGTCTGCAAACTTCAGCTTAAGGTCAATCGAGACCTTGGGTACAGTAACCTGTACACCCGTCGCAAGACGGACTGTGACGACGTCACGAGAACGTGCCTCTAGGGCTTCGGCATACAGCCGACTCTTCTCTACAGAAGCACGTCTGACATAATTGTCAGACTCTCCAGAGTCTATCAAGACTCTCCAAGGCTTATCAAAGCCTTTCACGTCCGCAAGGACTACCAGCAAACCTGGATGGTACACCAACTCGGTGCTAGAAAGCACCGCTTCCCTCGGGGCTTTGTGCTGTCGTCCCCTACCCTGGGGCTTAACAGCACTGAGGGGTCCCCCACTAGGGCGCCCCGCACCTACTGGGAGCCGTCGTTTCCCGACGGCTTGGGAAAGGGCTTTTTTCCCACCCTTGGCCCCTTGTATCGAGTGTCTCGCTGGGGATTTTTCGGACATCTGTTCCTCAGATGATCCGTTCTCCCACACAGGAAGCATCTCAGCGGCCCATGTCGCTGCAGCACAGCTAAGAGCTCCGCCTCGAAGCTCTGCGAAAAAGAGTCAGTGTGACTATTAGCGGGAGGTTTCTCCTCCGCTTCGACCTGACTCAGGTCCATGGGTTCGGGACTCACCTTAGAGGAACGGAAGTTCCTCTCGGCGTTGAACGCCATCTTGAATTCTTCTTCCAGGGATTGGGGTCGGCATCGGAACAGTTCCGAACGTCCTGGCTCTTCTCTCAGGCCTCCCATGAAGACGGGGATGGACACATCGTCCGAATACGCTTTCGCGTACATCCCTGCCAACAGGGTCTTAAGCTCCTGGACATAAATCTACAGGTCCTTAGTGCCTTGACGGCACCTCAGGAACGCCAGTTGAATCTGGAAAACCAGATCAGGCGTTGCTTACATGTACATAAGCTTCTGCTTAAGGACCTTCCATGTTGGAAACACGTCCTTGACTGACACCGAACACGTAAACGCCCATGTACGGGCTTTCCCGTAAGATGGGTCAATGCAAGTCCCATTTGCAAGAAATCAGCGATCACATTCGCTGTGGAGAAGTCCGTTTCGACCTCTCGCAACCACACGTAAATGTGGTGGAGTCAACTTCGAAATCGAAAACATTAGCATCGATAACCTGACTACCACCATCGCGCCCAGCCTTCCAACTTTCGGAGGGGGTACTCCGCGGACCACCACTCGAGATCTGGTACGATCGTCCGCTGCAAGCAGACGACCGGTCGTCATCAGAACCCACTTGGTCCGATTGTTTAGTGTCCATCTCACCTTGTGTACCCGATGGAATGGGCTAGTTACACACTCGGTGGATCGGGATCGCAGATTGGATCGATCCGGTCTTGAATATAGAAGACCGATCTGGGTAGGTATCTCTGGGGCGGAACTCTTCACCCCAGACACAAACAGACCAAAAACACTTCCAAGAGATAACTTCCAATAGGTTGATCGTCCAAACGATCAAGACCTGACGAATACGAAATAATAGAGGGTAGACCGACCGTTCCGGTCTAGCCCCTGACCAATACGAAATAAGACCAAAACTGGTCTAGTTTCCAACCAATATTAAAACAAGCCAATATGTCCGCGTAAAGACCCAATATGCTCGTGAAACTCCACAAACGATATCTCCACGCCAAGACCAATCCAGTGAATAGCACGTTCCAAACGTACTTGAGTTGAGGTGTTGAGATCGCCAAATCGTACTCCCATCGAGGGACTTCCGGTGGGCCGAAATGCGCGTGCGGCGCGTCCAGACCGGGTATAATGGGCGAGAGGGATAATTCGACCCTCTTCCCCCAAACACTCCGCGGCGGGCGGAGGCGACTAATGTACGAAAAGGGAAGAACGGCGACCCCTAGCTGTGGTGTGAACCAAGACCAGAAGAGGTTTCAGCCACTTATCCGAAAGCTAAAAGATTTCCTTACTTAAAGGTATAACCTCTGTCCTAAAAGGTAAAACCACAACTAAAATACTACTACCCTATAGTCCCTAAATGTACCCCCACAAAAATATGTAAAATACCCAAAGTCGGGTGACTCACCAAAACTTACGTTCTTGACACTTCTTGAGTCTGATAGGCTGAAAAGCACCCCTTGTTTAAACCAATCCGAAGTTAGACCAAATGCCTTGACAAAACTTGACCAGAAGTGTGCCAAAGTTTGGGCACGCTTCTCCACAGCCGCCCCTGAGTCAGACCGTGTCGCACAACGACAACGGTCTGACCCCGTCCATCAAATTCAGTTGAACCTTGGTCATTCAGACTCTTCCGACATGGAGCAACCATCTTCTTCATCCGTTCCAGGTACTTGCACTGCTGGACTTGACCTTCTTGTATTTCCTTAAAGACCGTTCTTGTGGGCACCTCGCATACAACGTCATCGCATGTCACTTCGCCCGTCCGGTCGGTCCGGTCTGGCAGCCCCCATCGTTCTACTGCACCTCAGACATCGGCAGGGCATCAAACCGGGACCTACGCGCAGTTTCAAGACGCAATTGAAGAGATCGCACGTCTCCAGGAGCAGATTGCTCAACAGGCGACACAACGTAAGCATGCATGTCCGGTCTTCACCTTGGACCTGTTCTAACCTTCGTTTGTCTTCAGCCCGTATACCTCCAGCCCGTATACCTCCTGGCATCAGCAAGGCGATCAATGCCCTGCTTGCGGCCGATCGGCAGTCGAACACGCATGACCTCCAGCTGCGTCAGATTTTGACCGGACTAATAAACGAGCGCAATAGGTTGACCCGCTTGGAGGATCATCAGCTTCATCTTCGGGAGCAGCTTGTGCTGGTCCAACAGCAGCAAGAAGAAGACCTGCTTGACCAGACCACGTTGAGCATTCAAAGCGACGACCTCGAGAGGCGTCTCACTGAGCTCCGAATTTCGATTCAAGACCAGACCGAGGAGGTCCAGTCTTGTGAACGCAAGTCGAACGATTGGACGCAGGCAGCGAATGGTCGTCAGGCGGTATTAAAAGAATGTCATCAGCGCTTGGTTGACCTGTTGCGTCCTCGTCGGCATCCGGTTGCTGCCTCCAGCGTAGACCGGTCTGTGCCGGCCGCCTTGGTGGACCTACACCGGGACCAAGACCAAGGCCGTTCATTGGCCAAAATTCCACAGGCCAATATTTTACAAAATTCCATGAAGCGCGCAAGCGCGCCGGGTGGCTCGAGGGCGCGGGGCATAGCGCGCGACCCCGAACTAGGGGGGAAGCGTTCGGTTCCCCATAAGCGAGCCAAGACGCAGGCGCTTCTCGTGAACCCAAGATTGGACGTGAGTGATGTCTGCAACCCTGCCAAAACTCAAGCGCCCTCGCTCCCTCGTGCTGACCATGCCAAGTATTCAGAGGTCTCGTCCTGGGATGACTCCGGCGAAGACTCCGGTGATTAGGAGTTTGCTGTCCCCATCCCAACCAAGTCGCGAACAAGTCCACATGAAAGTTTTGTTCAAGTTGCATCGACTTCGGAGCAGACCAAGAAGACCGGTCCGCATGGTGGCGTTCCACCACCTCATGCGTCGACAAAGTCAACACCTACGGTCTTGCCTGGGACGTCCAAGCTCCACAAAGATGCTTTGTTGGCCAACGTGGCAATCGACAGTTCTTCCCTTCCGCCACGAACGCGTGAGGATACTTTGCCGTGGTCGCCAGGGCAGATCGGTTGTTTATGCGGGTCCACCCTGACCAAGCCGCTCCTGGCCCGGTCTTTCTCTCGTCCAGACCATTGGCTTTTCCCACCGGCGAAGAAAGTTCCTGCCGCGTCGGAATGGCGGCCGGACTTGATCACGTCGGCACATATCTCCTGCTTGTACGCTGACGAGCCGTGGAAGATTTTCGAGCATCCCAAGCTGGGGTTCATCTTACTTCATATGCCGCGGCGTCGCGTCGAGAGGACCCGGCTGCTGGCTGACGGTGGCACATGGTACCCCAGTCTTGGGTGCATTACACCGGTCTTGGACCTCAAGGATGCTTTGGTCCAACTAGACCAACAAGAACCTTGGCGTAACCAGTACCAGGACCAAGTTGAAAAGCATCCGTCGTTGACCGTCGGCCGTCTGTGCGGTGATGGCGAGTGAGGTCGTAAGTAGTCGACCAGATAACACTTAATATATATCATCATTCTTTTTCACATGTTCGGTCATCAAATCACTTGAGCTAATTCCACCACTTTCTCCAGAGTTGCACTAGACACGTTATCACCAACCGTTCCACTTACATCGCGAAAAAACAATCCACGTTCGTCACTCCACTATTCCAATTCGTCACATATTCACAATACACAATACACAAGACCTTCCACCTCTTCACACCGGTCTGGAAGACCGATGATACTGCATGTCTTGGTCTTGGTCTTCATGGGTCTGCATCACTGCGAAACGGTTCCGACTGACTCGGTCCCGTTCGAATTCTCGTAGTAGTGCTCCATAGTTCAGGTCGGACTCATCGATCCAAGTTGTTTCATCATGGTCGACGGTCGGTGGCAGTCTCGAAACTGACTGCCGAGGTTGCTTCCTCGGGGCAATCGATATCAATGCCTCGTCCACTTCAGAACGAGGGGTGATACTGGCAGCTAATGTGCCCAATATCTCTTCCTCGCCCCTGGTGCACTTAACGACCTCGAGGGTCCACTGCGACAAGACCGCCGACCATCTGCATAGACGTCCGTCCATCCCATTGGCTGATAATAGCCAGGCCAAAGTAGACCGCCTTGACAGGACCTTTATAGGTCGGCCGACCAGCAGGTTGTAACACACATCCAGAATTCGTAGCAACGCCAGAACTTCTTTCTCGACAATTCCATAGTTCACTTCATTTGGCTTCAGCGTTCTGCTCGTGAACGTGACCGGATGGTACACACCATCATAATCTTGTACTAGAGTGGCCGAAATGGCCCACTGACTAGCATATACAATAATGGTCGGGACCTTTTCGAAATCGAAATGCTTCAAAATCGGTGCTGTCACCATCTTAGCCTTCAACATACCAAAAGAAAACTTTGCACGCTTCATATGGTCTTTGGCCTGCACTTGCGGACAATCTGCAGCAATACCAGAGTCGGCGCCCCCATGTAAAGTTTCCCGGTCTTCTTCGCGCAACATATGGTAGTACACTTCCCGGAGCTCATACAACACAGCCGCGTAGATAGCAAAATCTTCGATGAAGCGGCTGTAGTAGTTTAAACTTCCTAGGAAGGACTGCATTGCCTTCAGAGACTTGGGAAACGGGAGGTTGCTTAACCAATCCAGGTCCTTAGGATTAGCCTCTAGACCATTGTTCGAGACTATATGACCTAAATAGGCGACCTTGGACATACCCCAAAAACTTTTTATGGCGCTGATAGATAGGTTCCAGCGGTCGCATGTCTCCAACAATCGTTCAACATTCTCGCACAGATCGTTCCATGACGAGGCAGGTATCAGAATGTCGTCGATGTACGACCGCCTCCCTAGAACGGACGGTGTTCTTTCCCGATCGGGTTCACCCTCTTTAAACACATCATAACTTTCGGCAGGGTCCCGATCGGTCTTGATTTTGAAGTGTCCGTACAGTGCGTTGTCTATCAACCTTTGGTAGATCTGGGGTGCGTTCTTCAGACCGAACGGCATACGGTTCCACTCGAAAAGACCAAACGGTGTCACAAATGCGGAAATCTCACGGGATCGATCAGTCATCGAGACCACCCAAAATTCACTTGCCATGTCCAGTGAACAATACCACAAGGTCTTGTCCAGGTCTTCCAACAAATCATTAATCAGCGGCATCGGGTACACCATAAGTTTAGTTAACCGATTTACCAGCCGATAGTCGATGCACAACCTAATGTCGACGCCGTTCTTCTTGATAACAATTACGATCGGCGAGGCCCATGGCGAGGTCGACGGTCTAATAATCTTGGTAGCCAACAGTCCTTTGATACGATCAGAAAGCTTTTCCCGGTACTGTGGCGCCACGCGTCGACATCGCTGAGCAATCGGCTTGGCATCTCCAACGTCAATATCGCAAATCGCACCATGGGCTGCAGGTGGTAAGGCATTACCCTTCCGATCAGCAGATGTCTTTTCTTCCATATGATATTCTTCAACTGCTCGATCTGGTCTGGACTGTTAAGGTCTTGATCACCCACTTGTAAATCATCCATTGTAACTTCGGGAGAGTCGGCAGACACTTCAGGGAGGACTGCCATTTGGCTTTCCAGCTCCTGAATATACTGTTCCCCGCCTTCATGTATACAGACTTGTTCATGTTCTGGGGTGATATCACCTAGACCATCTGGACCGGCTGGACGCCCTGGTCTTGATCGACGGGCTGTCCTTCACTGATATCGGTCTGATTAGGAATACCGTCATGGTCTGACCTAGCAATTTCATGTTCCCCTTCTTCCGTTTCTTGCTCCGCTGTCGCCTGGTCTTGTGATGACACCACGTTTACTAGCCTCGGTTCGTCTACTTGATGGTCCACCGTTCCTGGTGACTGCGGCGCCTTTCTTCGGACCAACATCTTTTTTGGGGTGACATAACTTGGTCTTTCCACTAAAGGTGAGGTATCCTCTTCCACCGACCCATCATCGCTGATAAGATCGGTGGTCGATTGGTACGCCAGGTTTTGACACTCGACATACCGCCTCGATCCAATCGAGACGAACCCCATCTTCCTTGGTACCTTCCATTCTGCTAACCACATGCCGACAATAGTGTTATTGTCCAGTGTCAGCGGCTTGTCACCGATATTGGTAACACGGACAAAATCACGTCGACCAGCACTCTTTACGAAGGTCGAGACCCACTGATCGCCCCTGGTCAACCACAACTTCCTCGAGCGAGAACCTTTTTCAACCGGGGTATCGGCAGACTGACCAACTGGGATAGTGAGGTCTTGGTCCCACCGGACCAGATCGGTATACGAGCCATACAGAGGTCTTCGACCAGCCAACTGGACCTGGACCTCATCCGGGAGCGTAAGCACTCCATGTGACAGGTCTAGGCGAATACCAGCTGGGACCATGAAATCCATTCCTAGTAAAGCGTCTTGAACAGCCAACTTGCCAACCCAAGCGCTGAAAAAGTAGACCAGCGATCCCGACAAAGTAATTTTCACACGCGTTCTTCCTTCGGTCATATAAGAGTTTTCGCCGATCCCGACGCATTCTTGTCTCTGGGTATCGTCTATACTACATCCGACCTTACGAGCAAAGGCGGAGTCGATTATCGATACCTCAGCTCCAGAGTCGAACAACATCGTCGCCTTCTGGTTATTAATCTTGCCACAGGCTTTCGCCTGCTTAAACAATTTATCAGGCGCGTGATACTTCCAGTATCCGCGGTATTCTCCAGGAAGCAAGTCCAACTGCATAACCACCTTAGTCCGGGAGTACTCATCTTAGTCCGGGAGTACTCATCGGTCTTCAGACTGTAGACCGGATGGTCTCGGTCGACGCAATTCGGAATAGAACGTGTATTGTCGGTCTTATCCTCCTTGCCGACATATGCATATATGTGAACCGTAGAACGCTCGGCTCGATCCAGATTCCAACCTGGAGAGAGTTCTAGTTTAACATCTTTTCTGCGTCCGGCGGCAGCATCCCCGCGTGATTGTCCGGCACGTACCACTTGCGCATCATGTTAAAAAATTCTTCAATCTTGCAGTGGCTGGCCTCGTGGATCTCTCCACATGACTTGCATACGAAAAGGCAGTGGTCAGTCGGGTGGCCGCGTCTCTCGCACTTCTTGCACACCATCTTCTTCCAGCAGTTTGGACCATCATGTTTGCTCGACCCACAGTGGGAGAACTTCTGACGAGGTCGGTCCGGATCGGACTTGCTTCCGTTCCTTCCCTTCCGGTCTACCTTGTCGGACTTTGACCTGGTCTTCGGGGAAGGTCCCGCAACATAGACGTAACTATACTGGTCTTCATCCGATGACTCCTGGCTGGATTGATTTCCACTTTCCCTTTCCTATCCCGTGCTGACTTTGGATATGATCGCCTTGACCGCTCGGGTCGGTTTGTTCCAGGGTCTCTTGACCGGATCGGTCTGGGTCTGGGTCTTGGATCGGTAGAGACATGATCCACCAGCACTCTTCGTCCTCATGCTACGCGACTGCTGTAGCGTCCGTAGAGTCTGTTCAACTTCACCCGCGTCCCTAAGACGCAGCATAGTAAGCTGGTCCGCCAGTTCTTGATCGTCCAGGGTACTAATGTAGTGACCCGCATGTTCCAAAGCAGCACCGTTCGGAGGGTTATTCTCTTTAATTGTTATGCCAGCACGAAGTGCAGCCACGTTCAACCGATGCAAATAATCGATTGGTGTCTCGTCGCTCCGCTTCAGCATATGGTGATACTTGCGGGAACTCGAAAATCCGGAGTTACAATATTTCCCTTCAAACTCTGCACATAGCTGGTCCCAGTCAGACCGGACATCCCGACCTAACTCTTGGATCCAGTTGGCAGCCGGTCCTTTCAACAAATCCCGGAAGATCAGACACTTTTCACTTTTCGGGGTCTGGTCTCGCAGGAACGCAGACTTGACCCGACCGGACCAAGACCGGGCCTGGTCTTCATCAGCATCCTTGCCAGTGAAGTCCTTGAGGTCGGTCGTCGCGGCCATACGGATGCGCGGAATCGAAGCAGATCCAAAGTCGTAAGCAGTAGTGGAGGCTAGGTTAGCCTTGCGTGGCTTGCCAGCGCCCGTACCGTCTGACCCACAGTGGTCGTCAATACCGCCGACCGACTCCATGTCACAGTCACTTGTCTTGCTTGATCTACGCGGTCTGGCCGGTTGCGGCTTGCGCTTCCCTTTGCCGACTTGCTTATCACTTCGAGTGGGCTTGTCCACAGATGTTACCGATTCCATATCCACATCTCGGCAAACATTGACACTTTGACGGATAGATCGGTCTTGGACATGTGGGCACATAGGTGGTCTAACCCGTTCTTCATGAAACGTTCCATCATCGTCTCAAACATGACTTGGACGTTAGCTGGAGTCATGGGCAACGTGTTGATACCCTCCTTTTGCGGAACTGAGGCCTGTGGGGGCTGCTGGAGCCCCGACTGGCATGCAGCCCTTTGCTGCCGCATGTCCCTTTTTTGTTCAGGCTGGGCATGGTCCACCCCCACGGTCATCCGCTCGACACCGGTCTCCAACTCTGATGAGCTGTTAGAATACGGTGGCGACTAATAAACCGATTCGTCATCAGAACCAATGTCGACAAGCGCTGTGGAGGCTTCAGCGACCTTCACTGCTGCGGTGGGAGTTGGGCGGCGAACCGCCCCCACCAGTGGGACCAAATGGTCGTGGAAGGTCGACATCGACGATTTCAGCCTCCAAGTAACAAATTCAAATAGTTTTTGGACATCGGCGGGGTTCTGCATTTTAATGCCAACCTCCGCCAACATCGCCTCCAAGTTTTTCACAAATAGTAATGGGCGATCACTCTGGACCGGCTCGGTAGTGGGACCGAGAAGACGGTCGGGGATCTGGAGGTTCAACACCCGAAAGACCACGTCAAAACGAACAAATCCTTTCAGCTCAAAAATGTAGTACATCTTGTTTAGGTCTTCTTCAGTGATGAGACCTTGCTGGCTAGGTGTACCTGGGGCGGAACTCTTCACCCCAGGTACGTACAGACCAGAAAAACTTCCAAAAGATAAATTCCAATAGGTTGATCGTCCAAACGATCTAGACCTGACCAATACGAAATAACAGATGGTAGACCAATCAACCGGTCTATCCCCTGACCAATATGAGAGAAGACCAAAACCGGTCTAAACTCCAACCAATGTTAAAATGAGCCAATATGTCCACGTAAACACCCAATATGACCGTGAAACTACACAAACGATATCTCCACGTAAAGACCAATCCAGTGAATAGCACGTTCCAAATGTACTTGACTTAAAGTGTCGAGATCGCCAAATCGTACTCCCGTCGAGGGACTTCCGGTGGCCAAAGTGCGCGTGCGGCGCGTCCAGACCGGGTATAATAGGCGATAGGGGATAGTTCAACCCTCTTCCCCCAAACACTCCGCGGTGGGCGGAGGCGACTAATGTACGTAAAAAGAAGAACGGCGACCCCTTGCTGTGGTATAGACCAAGACCAAAAGACTTCTACTTAGAAAAAAGCCGCAATCAAAAGACAAATAATTGGAAAAACCGCAACTAACCAATAATACTACCTCCCTATGGTCCCTAATGTACCCACACAAAATTATGTAAATACCCAAAGTCAGGTGACTCACCCAAGACCAGCGTTCTTGATACTCCTTGAATTTGATAGGCTAAAAAGCCCCCCTTGTTTGGACCAATCGGAAACTCGACCAACTGCCTTGACCAAAAGTGACCAAATCTGTGGTACACTTCACCACACCAGCACGGTATCATATTCAAGACCGAATCAGATCGATCTGCGATCCCGATCCATCGAGTGTGTAACTAGCCCATTCCATCGGGTACACAAGGTGAGATGAACTTAAGTGAATCGGACGAAGTGTCTTTGGATGATGACCGGTCGTCTGCCAGCAGCGGACGATCGGACCAGATTTCGAGTGGAGGTCTGCGGGGTACCCCCCCCCGTAAGTTGGAAGGCTGGGCACGATGGTGGTGGTCAGGTTGTCGATACAAATGTATTCGATTTCGAACTTGACTCCACCACAGTGCGTAAACGCACGGTGCGGCTAGTGCACAGACGAAGACTTTCTTAAAGCGGCGATGTGCCGCTACTTAGCCGATACGCCCTTATAAATGGGCTTATTAAGAGAGTACTCTCTTACTCGGGGCCAAGATTTCCTTTGAGCTTACAAGTTAGCACAGGCTAACGCCTTGATACAAGGCTCCCTTAAGAAGGGGATAGCTAAGGGAAGGACTTCCTTTACACTACAACACTCACTGCGTGTGCGACCGGTCGAGGTCGTGCGCCTAGCAGTCTTTTGAGTGAATGTAAACTGAATGTATATTTAATATGTTATTAGCCTAAATTAATTTAAACTAATGTAAACTATATGTAATACTAAGTAGAACTTACTAAATTCGTACCTAGCCAAAATGTAGTGTACACCACCTTTGTACTAACACGTGGCTGGTCCACCAAGGGCTCCTGCCCTGATTGGTTAAAATAACCAATAGGTCCAAACCTTTGGGACCGGTCAATACTGACCCCAACCGTAGTGTACTTACGTACACAACATAACTAAATGTAACCAGAATGTAACACTGTTACATACACACAATCGTACACACAGTTACTCACCCGGTTGTGCCCACAGTCACACCCACAATTATGCATCAATTTTTTTTAAAAAAAATTATGATACACTTTACCACACTACAGAGGCTTTACGAGATAATTTTTAAAGGGTGATACAGAGACATCCACCGAAATGTTGGAAAAAAGTTGAAAAAAAGTAGGGCAAGGAAAGAAGGTTGAAATAGTCGATGGGAGGGCTATCCAGAGGTTGGATCAATTTGCGGGCTATCAAATGCTCATGTGGCTAAGAAACTGGCGGCACCAGTGGATTTAGTGGGGAAGAAGGGCTTAGGTGATACAGTGGATTCGTTTAATTTAAATCCGACGTTTTTCGAGAGCCATGGGGTCAAAGTGCTAGGTGTTATTTTAATCAACTACAAGAAGATGGTTTCTATAGTTTGGAATACTGCAAGAATAACTCAACGTCGTATATCGAGAAGTTCCATCTGGCAAAGCGAGTCTATGGGTTTACTTCCTGAATTGGCGGATGGTGGACCAGCGCCTCCATTGCAGAAAAGGTCATCGAAAACAATGAAAATGAGTCTGCACACGGTAAGTTTATTACTGTGGCTGAATAATACTTGGCTTGAAGGTTGTGGATACATTTGCTCAACACGTAGACTCAATGAAGTTACTGTAAGACGCGCGAGAAAATCAAGCAGGTCATAACACATCAATGGAAGCATCCAAGCCGGTGGTACAGATAAAAAAACGGAAGCGCGCTAGAAACCTTGAGATTTATACTTCGTTCAAAACTATGGAGCTTCCTTCAATGGGGACTGATGCAGCTATAACGTCTCAAAACAAAATTGAGATCCCTTCATCGACAGATATTGTTCCATAGCCCTCATTCGATACTTTCAAAATTCCATGAGACCTTCGCTCTTTCTTCCTCGCTCGGCACCGTTCTTATCTAAACGTGAAGGGAGTACGTGCGCGAGAACTCTTTGCTGCAAAGTCATTAATGCATTTAATTCAAGAAGTAAACGATGGACGTACTGAGACGCAAACCATACGTGACAATTGTCATTTGAAGTTTTCGTAAAGAATTCGTGTTTACTTGGATTGTGTTGAAATTATGACATAGTACGTGATTGAGTGGTCACATTAGGCCTCTGTATATTAGTATTTCTATTTGTCGGAAGTCACGTGGGAGGTGACGGTAGGGTGTAGGGGAGGGTGCGGGTAGGGCGACCCTAGAAAGTATGCATGGCGTGGAAGGACTAGTCGATCTCAAATTTAGGTGGGGGTGGCAGTTGGGGTGGCAGTTGGGGTGGCAATAGCAAAAACAGGGGTAGCAATAGCAATTCCCAAAAAATATACTAATCGGGAATTTACAAATAAGGGAGTGATTTTGAAAATAATTACAGATAGGGGAGTAATTCAAAAATATTTACAAATAAGGGAGTGATTTCACTGCAAATTTGCACGCCACGCCACGTTGCTCGCTCGCCCTGCGACGTTGCTCATACTCACCCTGCCAAGTTCCAAATCTAACCAGAAAGGGAACAATACTCGTAAATGAGATAGGAGGCACCGACAAAACAACGTGCAAGTCTTATTGCTTTCGTTTTTCAATGCATCATTTGCAACAGCCACCAGATCGATTTGTCTCCGTCCTAGGTTAAAGTTCTGTGTTTCTTCCCTCTTTCATTCCTTCTAGGCGTTTGGAGATCTGATGCTCTTGGAAAAGTTACGGTATGTCCATACCTGTCAGAACAATAAAATCAAAGCAATAAAAGGAAATTTTATAAGGCAACATCCTTGAGAGCCTACCAGACTGAGTAGTATTGTTCCTAGCTTAGAGCATTCGCATTTTCCGTCTTTTAATTCCATGCTGTTTATTGCGCATCCACTGCTTTTGGGAAGTTGTGTTTCTCAGGAGGGGAAGGGTGGGAGGTGGAGGGAAATACGTCACCGCAGCAAGAGAACCGGGCAGGATGCAAACGACCGGTACAACGCTGTCTGCCATGGAGTAGGAGATGAGGAGGAGGAGGAACTTTACCCAAAATCGTCAGAAGCGAAAATAGTATGAAACATCGCTGTATTGCTGAAAGACCCCGATGCTAAGAGCTACAAATTAGCTCGATGTTGCTGGAGGTGATGGCTGACTAGTGATCTCCATTCCGGCGCCAATTTCTCCCCTATTAATATATGAGAATGGCCATCCCGGAAAGTTACGATCGCAGAGGCACGGTGGAGTACTTACAGTGCCACCTTGAGAGGAGTGCGTGCGGCACGGAGTGCGGGGGCGAGTGCAGTGCGCATATAGGCGATTTAGACCACGTATTATAGACTAGTCTACTACAGTACAGGATGTGCGCAGGTGGGTGTATGGTGATTGGTCCATTTGATGGACTTGACAACTGTCGATGCTCCGCGCAAATTTGCAGTGACATCACTCCCTTATTTGTAAATATTTTTGAATCACTCCCGTATCTGTAATTATTTTCAAAATCACTCCCTTATTTGTAAATTCCCGTATGCTAATTATAAATGCGTACTTAAGAACCTAACCTAAAGCTTAATATATAAAGATAACATTTTTAAAGTAGCTAAAATGCATAAATGCATAAGTGACCACAATGGTCGCGCAACACTTGAAGTTTGTATGCAACCTGATGCCAGGCTGCACACATGCATCGCTTGGTAAAGCTTCAACAGTTAGGTATTTAGAATGTGCGCTCGGGCTCACTTTTTTGTAGACCTGATAAGAAATTTAACACCCTGCTACGCTTGGAGCCATTTATAGTATCCGAAGTCATACGATTTTCGTCGATTTTAAATGTTAAAGTTGTTTTTGTGCATGCTGCAGGATTTCACACTCTACATGTGCAGCGTTCGTTCCGAGATCGGCAGCTCTTTCGTCACGCTCCAGTGATTGCCCGTTTTCTTGCTGATGGCTGAACATGTCGTCAGACTATAAGTCCTAGTCTTAATGGGAGGGTAGGGTCAGTTAGTTATACCTATGCTTGTATGCTCACTAGTACTACGACTACTACGACGCTTTTTGTCTGCCGTCCTTAGTTATCTAAATCATATTCTCATCGTCTTACTACTGACAAAGGTGGTGGTACATGCAACCAACGCTACTCGGGTCTTGTATAGAGTGTGTTGATTTTATTTTTTGCGAAGAACGGATGTCATGAAACCAGCTTTGACGAAATTGAGAATTTCACCCGCTTCCCAAACTCTGAGATGGAGTATCACAACTGAGTCATTTTACGACCAGACGTTTCTTCATTAGTCTAATCGAGAGATGTTCAGTTCCTCTCCTCATTTGACCTTTCGCCTCTAAAGTGCATTAAAGGCTAGGACACATCCCAGCACGCACGGACACGCCTGAAAACCCTCTCAGTATGTTGACGAAAAAAGTCGTGCTCATCGGCGTGCTGGTGGTTTGTGCGATTATTGGCGTAATACTTGGTGTGATCTTAACTCGCAAAGCCAGTAGTAGCACCTCGAGCGATTCAGCTTCAGGTGACACCAGTGCGTCCGACGCAACGTCTGGTGCAGACCCAGTCTCCGGCAAGAAAAAGAAGCGGGCAGGTTCCACAACCGGGAACACCTCCATCACATCGGACCCGACTTCGGGTGAGAATTGAGTTTTTCCTACCTATACTCTCCCAGCACTTTTAAAGCTGAAGCATGTATATTTTTCCTGTGCTCTCTCTCACCTAGCTAAGTATACGCTTACGGCCTTTGCGCTTGGGGACTGGGGCGCCACCGTCGGGCAGGACTCGTGCTGCACCCGTGGGTCCACTTTCAATAACTACGATATCAATGCGGAGGATATCGTGGCCACTCTCATGGACCAGCACGCAACTGCTGCGTCGACACCCCCCAAGTGTATTATGAGCCACGGGTACGTTCCGTATAGAGAAAGCGAGTTTAGAGTGTGTGTGGCAACGATTCACTCAACAGTGTGTGACCACTGAATGATTGTCTCTATAGTGACAACTTCTACTGGACGGGCGTGGATAACACCAAGGATCGGGATACGCGGTTCGCCATTACGTTTGAAGCAAAGTACAGTGGCGTGAACATTAAGACCGTGCCGTTTGTCAATGTCTTGGGGAACCACGACTATGGGGGTGCGAGTTTAATTTGTTCGGATGAGAAAGGCCTTGCACAGTGTGGGTCGGCAGAGGATTTAGTCGCGGCACTCAAGAACAAGTTTGCTTTGCAAGCCGAGTACACGAGTCCCAACGATAATCGGTGGGTGCTCAAGGACCACTTTTACGTCTACTCGATCGCCGATGAGGCTTCTGGTGTCAGCATTGACATTTTCAATGTCGATGCGGGCGATGCCACGACGCACGGCGCGCAGCAGACGTGCTGTCAATGCTATGGCTACTCGGAAGGCAAGGACAAGCTGTGCAAGAACGTTGCTCGTGGGGATAAACTGTGCGCAGGAGGGGACACGGACATGTATGACGCGTGTTTCAAGCAATTTACAGAGTGGAGCGACGACTCGCGGCAACAGCTTGCAAAGGAAGTCGCGGCGTCCAACGCAACGTGGAAGCTAGTCAATTGCCACTACTCGGCCTACGCGCACTACGATGAAGCGGGCATGAAAAAGTGGTTTGACATCCTGCAAGACGCGGGCGTCCAGCTCTGGCTCAATGGCCACACGCACGGGGAAAACCACGACTACTCCTCCACGCTTCAGATGCACTTTGTGACCAATGGCGCGGGTGGCGGGATCCAAAAGGAATCGGCGAGTGGTATCCCCGATTTTGCCAAGGGATACGTCGAGACGGTGTGGGCCTACGGTGGGCACGAGTATGGCTTCATGTCGGTCGAGGCGTCTCCGGAATGGCTCAAGTTGCAATACCACACGACCGATGATGCGTGGACCTTTCAAAAAAACTTTAACGCAACCAAGATAGGCGGTGTGGCGACAAAACACTGCTGGTACATTCCAATTGATGGCGCATTGGGAAAAGAGTGTTGAGCTAAAGGGAAATGCAGGCCGATGGACGTACGCACGTACCCTCGACAGTTCTCATTCTGTATCATGGGTCGCTTTGGTTTTGTGGGGTAGTGACCCGTGTATAGTGTATATGATGTACCCAAAATACCCCCACTAAACATTAGAATAGGACGCGTGAAAGTTGTATACATGTGTCCGTGTTTTTATGTGGGGTGTGTGGCTAGGGCTCCGACCCGCAGGGTGTCCCAAAATCGCGCAATCCCGTGACCTATCCCGCAACCCTGCCCCAGCTGTGAACTAGCTCCTAGCCTCCTCCCATCCAATTTTCATCGCTGATTCGCTCCTGAGCCATTTGTTCCACATGTTGCTCCTGGTTACTCACCGCACATCTTCCTAGGTTTTGTCCTTTGCGCTGCTTTGTCTCCCAAGTCTTGATGGAGTCCGATACGGAGGAGGTTCTTTGGCCCCTTCCGACAGCGTCAGTGCTGTAACTTTCACATCCGCTACCCGCATGGATGTGAATGATGCGAAAGGGAGCTGGGTCTGGACTTACTTTCAGCGGAAGCCTTCCACTCCTTTGCCCGATGACACTCCTCAATCTCAAATCGCGGTATGTCAAGTGTCCGGTGTCGCTGGTCATATCTGCGCACTGAGCACAAGTTCGGTCGCAAACAAGGAACCTACGGAATGATTCGACGCCTTCTAAAGCCATATCGCATCATTCAGAGCGGAGCTCCGAAGGAAACAGGCAGCATTTAGACGTTCCTTTTCCGCCCCGGGTGCGAGCTTCATGACAGCGGAGTTCAGTCGCGAAACTTTGAAAAAATTTGTGCCGAGGTTGATCGTTTGCCGAGGCTGCTTTATCAGTTGGTGGAATTAATAGAATTTCGTGAACTGTTTTTCCTATGCAATCCTTCCACTTCCACCTGGCTGATCGGTGCAGATGTAATGCGCAACGCAGGTTCTCTGCGGCTAGAGACCGGATCGGTCGAATGTTCCAAGAACTTAAATACCGTGTAAGCATCACCACGGGCACCTGAACATTGCCTAATTGCAAAACAATTGTGGTGGAGCGGCTGGCCAAATTTTGAGTCTTGGACAGTCGTTCCAAATCGCCCGGACTACCGACTAACGAAAGGGGTCCTCCGGTTGTTCTAGGTCAGGCCTATGTCTTGTTCACCTTGTCTACCCGGCGGTTTGGGCGTGGGTCGCTCTCCAGATGACTGGGACGTAGATCATTGCAATTCCGATGCAGATCAAGCGAATTCGTAGCAGATCGACCGGTGTAGATCCGGTATAACAATCACAGATTCGAGATCCCGGGGAAAGACGGGGAATCGAAGATCGCAGATCGCAGATCGATGATCGATGATCGATGATCGCACTTCGCAGATCGACCCAGTTGATCTAGTGCTAATTGGCGAGATTGCGGATCTGTTGACGCAGATCGCAGATCGCAGATCGACGCTGTGGTAAAATGTAATACAAAATTTGGCCTAATTAAGGGCTTAATTTTGGGCCTAATTAGGGGCCTGACTGCAGACACAAATTGGGCACGTAATCGTGTACGATTGTGTGTACCACGGTGTATACAGTTTCGTGTAACGGGGTTACATTCGGGTAACACTGAGTGTTGGTGTACATAAGTACACCACGGTTGAGGTCAGTATTGGCCGGGTTGAAAGGTTTCGAACCTTTGGTTATTTTAACCAATCAGGGCATGGGCCCTTGGTGTGGTGGTGTGTCAGCCATCCACGTATCAGTACACAGGTGTGTACACTACATTTTAGCTAGGTACGAATTAGGAATATTCTACTAGTATTACATATAGTTTATATTAGTTTAAATTAATTTAGGCTAATTATATATTAAATATATTCAGTTTACATTTCACTCTAAATAGCAGACGCGCGACCTCGACCGGTCGCGCGTGCAGTGAGTGTCGTAGATAAGAGGGAGCCCTCCCTTTATCTACACCCCGTAAAGGGAAGACAGCCGTTAAGGCTACGTAGTAAACCAACCCGGGAATATTGGCCCCGAGTAGGAGATCTCTCCTACTAAGCCCTTTATAAGGGCGTATCGGCTAAGTAGCGGTAGCTACCGCTTTAAGGAAGAGCCTTCTTCTGTGCGCTAGCCGCACCGTGCGTATACGCACCGGCTACATCTGGTAGCACTTGTAGTCAATCCAACACCTGTGTTGGTAGACTAGGCATCCTCTGCAAAGGATGAATCAGGACGATTGGGATAGTTTGACCCTCGTCCAGCAGGAAGCCTTGAAAAGGCTGTTACCCTTAACGGGGGAAGAAGGTATGAAGCTCCTAGTGGAGCAGGGACTTAAGGCCGTAAAGGCAAGGGTGAATGCCCTCATCGCTCATGAGGCGAGTTGCGGTGGAGGTCATTCCACGGGGGTGCGCCCTCCATTATCGTTTATGATAATGGAGTTCACCGGAGAGAAGGGTGACAACCTTTATGTTTAGTTGCGAGAGGTCGAAACGGCCTTCGCCACAGAGAACATGACCGCTGATCACTTGCAAGTGGGACTTGCATTGACCCATCTTACGGGCAAAGCCCGTACATGGGCGTTTACGTGTTCGGTGTCAGTCAAGGACGTGTTTCCAACATGGAAGGTCCTTAAGCAGAAGCTTATGTACATGTAAGCAACGCCTGATCTGGTTTTCCAGAATCAACTGGCGTTCCTGAGGTGCCGTCAAGGCACTAAGGACCTGTAGATTTATGTCCAGGAGCTTAAGACCCTGTTGGCAGGGATGTACGCGAAAGCGTATTCGGACGATGTGTCCATCCCCGTCTTCATGGGAGGCCTGAGAGAAGAGCCAGGACGTTCGGAACTGTTCCGATGCCGACCCCAATCCCTGGAAGAAGAATTCAAGATGGCGTTCAACGCCGAGAGGAACTTCCGTTCCTCTAAGGTGAGTCCCGAACCCATGGACCTGAGTCAGATCGAAGCGGAGGAGAAACCTCCCGCTAAGAGTCATTCTGACTCTTTTTCACAGAGCTTCGAGGCAGAGCTCTTAGCTATGTTGCAGCGGCGTGGGCCGCTGAGATGCTTCCTGTGTGGAAGCACGGATCATCTGAGGAACAGATGTCCGAAAAATCCCCAGCGAGACACTCGCTACAAGGGACTAAGGGTGGGGAAAAAGCCCTTGTCCAAGCCGTCGTGAAACGACGGCTCCCAGTAGGTGCGGGGCGCCCTACTGGGGGACCTCTCAGTGCTGTTAAGCCCCAGGATAGGGGACGACAGCACAAAGCCCCGAAGGAAGCGGTGTTTCTAGCACCGAGTTGGTGTACCAGCCAGGTTTGCTGGTAGTCCTTGCGGACGTGAAAGGCTTTGATAAGCCTTGGAGAGTCTTGATAGATTCTGTAGCGTCTGACAATTATGTCAGACGGGCTTCTGTTGTGAAGAGTCGGCTGTATGCCGAGGCCCTAGAGGCACGTTCTCGTGACGTTGTCACGGTCCGTCTTGCGACGGGCGTACATGTTTCTGTACCCAAGGTCTCGATTGACCTTAAGCTGAAGTTTGCAGACTTCGACAGCTTAAAACGCTGCCTAGTCCTGGATTTGGACTCGAGTTATGACCTCATTCTGGGCATGAAGTGGCTGTAACGCCACAAGCCATGGATAGACTGGAATTCTAAGTCCATTGGCTCAACGCACCCGCGGTCGGGTGAAGCATTGGCGAGTCATGAACCCACCTTTGCTCGATCGCAAAAGCGATTCTGGCGTGAGATGCCAGAGATTGGGATGTCTGAAATGATCATTCCCAATGCCGTTAAGGAAGAGTTCCCTAACGAGGGGGATTCGGCGGTTAATCCCCGCGCCGATATAGGCGAGACTGGTGAGTCGCCAGTGATAGAGGTGGAATCCTCTGAGGTTAAACGCGAGGCGCTTCCTAGAGAAGAGACCCGTAGTTCGTCTCTTCTACAGGTCGGAACTGATTCCGACCACGCCGTGTTTAGCGAACAAGTTGCGACTCCATTGGTAGGGGTAGAGACCCCTGTGGTTAAGCGCGAGGCTCTTCCAAGCGAAGAGACCTGAAGTTCGTCTCTTTCGCACGTCGGAATTGATTCCGACCACGCCATTATTACGTGAGACCGGAGAGTCACCGGTGGTATGGGTAAAGACCTCTGTGGATAGGCGCGATGTGCTTCCAATAGATGGGGATTTGACTCCCCCCATCTGGGTCCCGGGATGAGTCCCGAGGCCAGTAGTCAGCAGTCCTATCGGATGCTGAATAGTGTGACAGGTGTTGTCACAGAAGGCGTAAGCCTGGAACGGTTGCCTGTGGTAGGCGAACTGTTGTCGTTGGAGGAGATGTCCTTCAACGAGTTTGAGACTGCTTTGAAAGCAGATGAAATCGACGAGGTCGTCGTGTTGCGTCCGGAAGAGGTGTTGAACTCCTCATCCACGATGGAAGAGTCAGTTTTGGTGCAAACCAAACAGGCATTGAATGCCCGAAGCGGCCTCAAGATCCTCTCGGATCCTGAAGACCCTTACCATTCCTTATTGAAGGAATTTGGAGATGTCATTAGTGACAACCCGCCGTTGGGGTTACCACCGGATAGGGGAGTCCGACATGAAATTGATTTGATTCCTGGAAACAAATACTGCGTCACTAGGCAGTGGCCTCTCCCCAAGGAACAATGCGACTTCATCGACGCATTCTTCAAGGGGAAAGAAGAGGCAAGGATGGTACAGGAGAGCAAGTCTCCCCACTCATCTCCAACTTTTTGTGTTCGTAAACCGAACGGAAAGTGGCGCATTGTGCATGCGTACAACAATCTGAATGCAGCTACTGTACCCATGCAGACTCCTATTTCTCGGAAGGATACCCTCCAGAATAATATGGCGGGCTGTACTGTGTACAGTGCCTTAGATCTGGCGGGCGGGTATTATCAGGTGCTCATGCGAGCGTCCGATATTCCGCTTACAGCGGTCAGCACGCCTAGTGGCATGCTGTGGGAGTGGCTAGTTATGCCACAGGGGCTTTCGAATTCACCAGCGACTTTTAATCGCTTGGTGACTCAACTCTTCCGCCCTCATAGAAAGTACGCTCAGACGTACTTCGACGATATATTCGTTCATAGTCGTGCGGAAGGCGACTCGTCTGATGTTCAGATGCACCTTATACACATTCGAGCTGTGATAGAATGTATGCGAGAGCATAAGTATGTGCGAACGCATCCAAATGTATATTTGGTGCTGAGGAAATTACTTTCCTCGGATGCTTCATCGGTAAGGATGGAGTGCGGGCGGATCCCCCTGCAAAGGTGAAAGCCATTGTGGAGTGGTCTTCGCCTGTAAACCTTAGAGATTTACGAAAGTGGCTTGGATTAGCCAATTATCTCCACAACTACAGAGACAACTACGCTGAGATGGCGAAGCCATTAACCGACCTTCTTAAGAAGGAAGTGGATTGATGTTGGGAAACTGAACACCAAAACGCTTTTGAAGCGGTTAAGGGGAGCTTGTTAAAATCTCCCGTTCTTGATCTCCCAGATTCTGGGAAACCATTTAGCGTCGTCTGCAACGCCTCCGATTTCGCAATCGGATGTGCTTTGTTACAAGCAGACGATGAGGGACGAGACGCGTGATTGCGTTTGAGTCAAGGCAGCTTAAAGCTGCGGAACGGAATTATCCCGTTCATGATAAGGGGATACTTGCTATGAAGTATGACCTTGTCAAATTTTGGTTCACTTACTCGGCTCAAAGCCGTTCGTGGTTTATACCGACCACGCGTCCTTACGGACAGCGACGAAGTCGCCTCACCTCTCCCAACGGATGGACCGTTGGCTCTCCTTCTTTGCGGAGTACAACTTTGAGGTTAAGTATAAACCTGGCAAGCAAAACGTGCTTGCAGACGCGTTATTGCGTCGTCCCGATTACGAGCTCGCTCACGCGACATTCGTCACCACATCTGTGGTGGATCTCATACGCCAGGCGTATGAGAAAGACCCAAAGTGTACGGCGTTAACCAGCGCGTTAGGTAAAAAGGGTCTTGGCTCGTCTGAGCCAACCCTGTCAAGTCGAGCTAAAGCTCGTTTACACCGTTACAGTTACTGTGACGGTCTGCTATTTTATAGCACGAGCGCGGAGGACACTCCGCGGGTGATAGTTCCTCATAATGAGGAAATGAAGTATAGAGTCCTCTTTGAGGCACATGACGCCCCTACCGGGGGTCATTTAGGTCGGGATAAGACCTACAGCGCTTTAAGCGCTTTGTATTGGTGGCCCAACATGTATAAGTGGGTCGGTGCGTATATACGCACCTGTGAGACGTGTCAGAGGGTTAAACCTTCTGCAAGTTCAGCTGCTCCTTTAACAAGCTTATCGTTTCCAACGAGTGTTGGAAATCCATTAGCATGGATTTTATCTTCGGTTTTACGAAGGATAAGGCCGGTAACACCGGCATATTGGTTTTTGTAGACCGTTTGAGCAAGATGGCTCACCTGGCGGCGGTTCCAGAGTCCATTGAGGGACAAGGAACGGCGAAAGTGTTCCTAGACCGTGTCTTTCGACAGCATGGTCTAACCGATTTCGTGGTGTCGGATCGGGATCCCCGTTTTACGGGACAATTCTGGGGAGCGTTGTTTAAGGTGGCAGGCACCAAGCTCCTCATGTCCACTGCGGATCACCCTCATACAGACGGTCAAACGGAACGCGTTAATCGCGTTGTGGAGGATATTTTCCAGAGTTTATGTCCGGATTCTCCAAAGAGTTGGAGTGAGATGCTTCCGATGGTTGAATTTGCTATCAACAATTCGGTACATGCATCTACGGGGCTTACCCCGTTTTACGTGAACGGATTAGTGAATTTGAGGGTTCCGTTGACGCCACGTGTGTGTGGCCCAGAGCTTGAGGGGAGAGGATTCCCTGATGTCAGACCTGTATCTGTTCGAAAGCACATCGATAAGTTTATCGACGCGCCTTAGTGTCTTACAACACGTTTGCGATGCCAGGGCAGAAAGCCAAGACAATAAAAAGGAGCAGGCAGACTGCAAGGGTCGGCGTAACGAAAGGGCATACAAAGTAGTAGAAAGTGTTTTATTAAACGCTAAAAATCTTCCTACACATGCAGTTTCAAATGTGTTGCGCAATAAACTGCGCCCCAAGTTTGTGGGACCCTTTAAGGTACTAGCCCGAAAGGGCTTATCGTATACCTTGGACATCCCGAAGGTGATCCGTAAGCATCCAACCTTTTATGTCGGTATGCTTAAGCCATACCAGGACCCGGAGGCGGGGCCCCTCCTGGAGGAGGGTGGAAAGGCGGATAGCCGTAAGGCACCGCAGGGCGAAGGAAGCCCGAAAGGGCTAAAATGCGACCACGAAGCTCCGCAACGGTCGTCTAGAGAGAGTCAAGCCGCCTCTCGAAGCGATCAGTGGCATCCCGCTCATCGCGGATCCCCTCGTGGAGATCATGGATGCGAAGGCTGTGTCGATCACAGCGCGCGCGAATCTCACGTCGCAATTGCGCGACCTCCTCCTCCAATGCTCGATGCGGAGAGTACTCCACACTTTCATGTGGAGCGGCTGATGGCGCGGCGCCATCATCGGGGCCAAACCCAGTTTCTGGTGAAGTGGAAAGGTTATCCACACATACAGAGTTCGTGGGAGTTCGAGACTCCCCTACGGCAGGATTGCCGCGACGTCGTTGACGCTTTTGAGAGGGAGAATCCCGCTGTAGGTCAACGATCGAGGGGCATGAGAAGACCCTTCACTCCCAATAAGTGGGAGTTTGCCGGAGGCAGATGTGGCGACCACACTGTCTCCGGACACCATGGTGGAGACAGGGGCGCTGGCGTAGCGCGTGCGATACGGAGCACGTAGTTGCTCCATCGCCTTAGCTTTGGCAAATGTCAGGCGCAACACCCTCTCCACCCAAATGTCTCGACGGGAATAGCTGTCGTGCAGCTCATCGAAGCTGGGGAGAAGCTTCTCCCCTTCCGCCCAAGCGCGGAACTTCTTCTCTGCATCATCGGCACTCTCTCCCGGAGAAAGAACGAAAGGAACCTCTCGGAGGTTCTCAACAGGGGCACCTTGTGCCTTCCTGTTTAAGCGCTCTCGGTATGAGACGCTAGTGAACTGCTTTTGTGTAAGCAGTTGTTGCCGGAGTTTCTCACGGCGTTCTCGTTGATACGGCTGTTTAGCCGCGGGGCCAGGGGTATAGGACGCTAAACTGGTCCTTACCAAACTCCTGGCCCACCTTGGAAGGTCACGAGGACCATCGAAATTATAAGCCGCCCTTGACGGGCGTTTGGGGGCGCGTAACGCAGCCCTTAGTGCCTGTGCGGCAAGTTGGGTGTCTTGAGCTGCTTCCAGCTCATTAGTGATGATCGCCTTTGGCGATTCGGATCTATCATCCGATACGGGCAGGGGTGCCGCACTGGTTAGTGCATTTTCCTCACGTGTGGGGAAGGGATTAGGCTGCCGACAACGCCGTTCGGCGCTGTCGGAGCGGCTCACCATTGGGGAGGTATCCCCAAAGGCATCCACTTCCGAGTTTTCGGATTAGTCTACCTCTTCTGGAGGAGACGCCATAGCACCACTGGAGGTGTACATATGGATGGCCAGGGGAACTGGCGTTGGATTTCTCCAACAAAATTTTGTTTATTGCGTAAGCAATAGTCTTGATGGCGGAGGATGTAACGGGGTTACATTCGGGTAACACTGAGTGTTGGTGTACATTAGTACACCACGGTTGAGGTCAGTATTGGCCGGGTTGAAAGGTTTCGAACCTTTGGTTATTTTAACCAATCAGGGCATGGGCCCTTGGTGTGGTGGTGTGTCAGCCATCCACGTGTCAGTACACAGGTGTGTACACTACATTTTAGCTAGGTACGAATTAGGAATATTCTACTTAGTATTACATATATTTATATTAGTTTAAATTAATTTAGGCTAATTACATATTAAATATATTCAGTTTACATTTCACTCTAAATAGCAGACGCGCGACCTCGACCGGTCGCGCGTGCAGTGAGTGTCGTAGATAAGAAGGAGCCCTCCCTTTATCTACACCCCGTAAAGGGAAGACAGCCGTTAAGGCTACGTAGTAAACCAACCCGGGAATATTGGCCCCGAGTAGGAGATTTCTCCTACTAAGCCCTTTATAAGGGCGTATCGGCTAAGTAGCGGTATCTACCGCTCTAAGGAAGAGCCTTCCTCTGTGCGCTAGCCGCACCGTGCTTATACGCACCGGCTACAGTTTCGTGTACAACCGTGGTGCACATAGACAGGACATTGCGAGATGGGACGATTACATAAAGTTACTCAACGAACAGCAACGAACATCGAAGAACGACGGATAAATCAGGTCGACTGGTCGACGGAGGACGCTGGAATGGGTAGTTCTGATTGGTGGATATTAGGTAATTGGTAGTTCTTAGGATTTAAGCAATAATAAAGTTCTCCTTTTGCGTGCGATCTAGCAGATCGTTTTAGGGAAGGCACCCTTGCGCCTCCCTCTCTAATAATACCTATATGTCCCGGGCGGGAGCACTGAGTGCGGTTTTGGCCCACCGGTAGGCGTAGAGTGTGAGAACTCGTCGCAACTCCGCCCGCTGTGTCAGCGGTTCTTCTTGTAAAGGTTTTTAGGTCCGGGAACGTAATTGAGCAGCGCTCTCATCTCTTCCCCGTTTGGTTCACGTTTTGACCCTAGAGTTAGGCTGCTGTAAGCGCCCCACGGGAACTCTAGGTGAATTTAGTGAAATTTACCCCCCCCCTCGTAGGTCTAGGCTAGGAATACATACATTTGGGTGTTCCTTTAGCTGTTTAAGACTCCAGAGGCTCCACGATCAGGCAGTGAAGACTTCCGGTGCCTGATCAAGTAACCCCTTCACCGATCAACACCTGATCGATACTCTGCAACTCGCGACCCGCGTTCATCTGCTCGCAACTCGCGCCAACTAGCTGATCAATGACTTTTAGCACCTGATCAAGCCTGACCAAGTCTGATCACAGCTGATCAACGACTTCTAGCACCTGATCAAGCCTGATCACTGCTGATCAACGACAAGATGACCTGATCATCGACTATTTGCGCCTGATAAAGCCTGATAAAGCCTGATCGACATCAGTCGCTTCATCACAAGTCAACTCAATCTTGCAGCAAGGAATTGCAGCGTGCCATCCCCGCCACCTGGAGAGCGACCCACGCCCAAGCGGTCGGGTACACAAGGTGAGCAGGAACACAAGCAGCCAATCGACAACCGGAGGACCCCCTTCGTTAGTCGTCAGTCCGGGCGCCTTGGTAACGCCTGATCAAGCGTCAAAACTTTGATCATCCGATCCATTACAATGGTGCGCGTGCCCGGATCTTTGGGCGACGCGGGATATCACCACGATTCTACGCAAGATGGCGCTGATGCGGTCGTGAAAACGGAAGCGGAAGGAGAAGTGAAGATAAAAGTGGAAAATGAGGAGGTGGTTATGACGATGGAAGTCAGTTCGCCGTCGTCATGTCTGAAGAAGAAAGGAAATGCTGGTTATCAGGACCTGGGGAGGTATCTTGGTGAGATAAAGGAGGAGAAGCCTCAACCACCTCCCGAGGCTCCATCGGGAGACCATGCGGATCATAAGGCAAGTTATGATCCGCCAAATATATGTGTGTATAATGATCCGGATTGGGATCTGATGGTGAAGTATTACAAGAATGACCAGCCGAAGGCGTTGCCAAAGGCACCTGGGTCGGAGAGCGACGAAAGTCGATCAAGTGCGCCGCCAACGGAATTGGATCTGGTAAAAACGTTTTACCGAAAGGTTTACAAAGGAAAATTTGAAGATTTCTTATTGACGAACGCGATCATGAACCTCCTCGGGGTCAATATCAGCGGGGAACTGAAAGGACCGGTTGATCGACCAGTGACGAATTGGAATGACAAGCTTCGGCTGGTGTTAGGGCTGATACGCCTGATCAAGGAAGCTGGTCTGTCGAAAAGCGCCTACGATGCTGAAGAAATGTTCGATCTGGACCTAGGAGATGTTAGTACCGCTACACATCGACTATACGAGCTGGTGGTACCTATCGTGGGTCGATCTACTATGGAGGAGCCCCCCCAGCTCTCCGCAAAAAAACGAAGCGGGTCCGTTGATCAACGTGGCAGAGCACACGGGATCATCATGTTACGAATCTGCTCCTTCCGAAGGAGATGAACCTGAAGTGGAGTCGAGTAGTGCCGGAAGTATAGAGCCCAAGATCACCAGGATGACAGTTTGCCAGAAAAATGAATCCAAGTTTTTGGTTATCAACACGGAACCTCAATCGATCAAGGTAGAAGATGATCAAGTATCGCAAGGTCCACAGCTGCAGTCATTTTTTGACAAGGCTATGGAGAAGTTACTAGCTGAGGAAAGAAGCAAGTTGACACCTGGAGTCGTTGGCAAAAAAAACGCCAGCTAAAGACACGAAGAGCTGCGTCGACCAAGGATATCGACATGGAATCCGTGCATTCGCTTCGTGATCAGCAGTGGAAGCCAGGAAGATCGACGACGGTCAAGGACGTTGACATGGAATCCGTATATTCGTTCCATGATCAGCGATCCCAGGGAGAGTATATTGACCCAGATGAGCCGATCACACTGCCGCGACGAGCCACAGTTGCGTCCGCGTACACTGGGATGCCTGATCAACAGCCGATTCCCAGGATCCGGATGTCTGCGATCAGCGATCGGAAGGAATTTTCGGGAAAAGAAGGGGATGAAGATCAAGCGCGGAATTGGATTAGTCGCCTCAAGTCAGCATTTATGCGCGACCAAGCTTCTGATCACGAAAAGTGTTTGATCCTGGGAGATTTACTAAAAGACCCAGCACGCAATTGACATCGCCAGCTGAATAGAGCTACCCGATCAAGTTGGAAAAGTCTCGTGGATGAGTTTGAAGTTCAATACTGTGGAAGTGGTCAATCGGCATCCCGCCAGTATTATTACGCGAAGCAGCGATCAGATGAAACTCCCATTGAGTATCTGCACCGGTTGAATGTGGCACGACTGCAAGCCAAGTTGACGATCATGGACGGATCGTCTACGATCTTACGCGAGAATGTGCAACATTTTCTGGATACATTGGCCAATCGCGAGCTTGCCGATAAACTGGCGCTTTTGCGGTTGGATAACGCCACGGATTTCAAAGAGAGGCTTGCCGGCTTATGCACGCAATAAGTGGTGCCATCCCACGGCGGCGGTAGGTACCAGCCGATTCCGCCAGAAATTCGGCGACGATCTGGCACCTGCCTCGGCGCGGAAGCCCAAGGCAGTACGTGCGATCAAGGTGACATCTTCGAGTGAGGAATCAAGTGCTGACGACAGTGGAAGTGATGGTGATCAGCGCCGTTATATGATTGCTGCTATGCGCGATCAACCAGGGGCGCACGATCAACCTGGTGAGTCCCGATCGGGCAAACGAAGTGATTCAAGTGCAGTCGATCAAGGGGCAATGAAGAAGTGGAGTCGTTGTGGATCGATCAGGCACGGTAATTTACGTTGCTGGAAGCGCCTGACCTGTCTGAAGTGTGGCAAGAAGGGACATCCGACCAATCAATGTTTGTACGTCTGCCGAGCATGCGGCGAAGTTCACGATGCGGGCAAGTGCCCTATGGAAGAATTTTACAATCGCATCCGCCAGTGGAACAATCCCACCAAGCATTCTGGAATGTTGCCCAAGGAAGCCGAAGATTTGTTAAACTAGGACGCTCGCCAGGTTGCAATCTGGTACGAGACGAGCGTTCTGGTGTGTGTTTTTTGCGTATGAGGATAAGAAAAGGTATGATCGAGCAGAAGCAAGAGATAACAAAAAATGTAATCATCCTGATTTACCACGTTTGGCTAATTTCTGTATTGATGAGTTTTCTCGGTACCCGGTGATCATGGAAGTTGATTTACCTCCAGGTGAATCACGTAGATATTGGAAGTATCACTCGCCAAAGAAATGGTTTAAACAGGCCAAGGCGAGCGGTAAAATTAATAACAAAGGTTCCACGTTATTATTTGATTCTGGTGCCGAAGTGTCGATCATCGACTCAACCTTTGCTCGTAAGGTGGGTTGTCATATCGACACGTGTCAAACACAAGAATGCGTCGGCATTGGTGAAAGTGCATATCTCACAGAAGGGCGCACTAAAATCAAGATTACGTTAGCGGGCTCGTTGGTTTATTTTTTTTT
>CM047591.1:12203219-12214496 GCA_026184515.1 Peronosclerospora sorghi | reverse complement strand
AGCGGGCTCGTTGGTTTATTTTTTTTTCATGGATGGGTGGGCAAACTTGTCGTTCAAGATGCTATATTGGATATGGATTTTATGATACCAGCTGGAGTTCGATTAGACGTAGCTCATGGTGCACTAAGTTTGACTGATGAGGTGATCATCCCATTAGAAGGGCGCCAACAGTTTTACGGATCGAGTGGAAACTACATGAAACTTGATCAGTACGAACGGATCATAGTAGGTCGATATGCTGAGGTCCGGATTCGTGATCAGCGATCTAGGAAGTTGTGGATTACTCGCGGAAAAGAATGGGTCCCTACTATTACTAGGGGCGTGGGTAACGTACGGTATCTGTGTATTACGAATGTTGCTGATCATCCGATCATCCTACATGACGATACGATTTTAGGTATCTGGATGAACAAAGATGACGTACCCCGTCACCCTGGATTTGTTTCTGTGGGATCCAATCGCTATAAAGAGTGGCAAAATCTCTCATATCAAGCTTCTACGGATTCTGTACATGACGATAAAGAATGTGTCGATCAAGGTCCCCTAGTCGAGAAGAAGGAGCATCCTACTCCTTGAAGTATTTTAGTACGACCTACAGACCCGATCGTCACGTCTGTGGCATTGGTAACCGGAGGGTCGCAGAAAGTGCAAGAGGTGCAAGAGTGGTGCAATCAGGAGCCAGGGATGAAAGGTCCGACATTATACCAAGGAGTTGAACAACCGGTTACAAGAGATACGCCTGGTCAAGATATGCGTGACCACCCTGTCTCAGCCGATCATAGCGAATTTGGTGTAATCCCTATCGATGATCAAGTTTACTACCATGAAGGTGGAGATTTGTATGTGGAAGAACTAGAGAAGTAGTTTGCTACGTTGCCCGAAGTATCTGCAAGCACCGAAAGGTGACTAAGGATGATTTGCTAGTCGGAGACCCCTTGGTCAACACGGCAGAAGAAATTAATCAGCTTCGAGATATAGTTTAGGCGAAGAAAGATCTGTTGATCGGGAAAGGGAACGCGTTACCTACTGCCGCACGTGGAGTTGTTTGCGATATCGGTGTAGTAAATGCGCTCCCGATCGACCAAAAGTGTCGAAAGGTGGCTTCGCAATTTTGCGAGAAGTTATCGGCTTTGATCAAGGGGCTATTGGCTACTAAGATCATTTAGCCGTCTACGTCACCCTGGGCATCACCTATAGTGATCATCGTGAAAAAATATGGGGTTGATATTCGCTTATGTATTGATTATCGCGCGGTGAATCAACTCACACGTTTGATGGTATACCCAATGCCCCTGATCTCTGATCTACTCGAAGATTTGGATAAATCGTTGTGGTTTTGCTCTTTGGATATGGCGAGCGGTTTTTTGGGTCGTATCTATGACCGATCGAGCACGTCAGATTTCGGCGTTTGTCACTCCGTTTATATTGTTTGGATGGAATAGGATGCCCTTTGGCATAAAGAATGCTCCGCAAATCTACCAGCGGCTGATTGATAATGCATTATACGGATATATCAAGGTTAAGGACGGTGCTGACGAAACGGCTGATGTATTTATTGTGGGAGAGCCCGACCAGATACCGGGCCCGTTTGTGCTGCAGCGGCGGTCATATATCGATGATATTTTGATCCCTGCACCTACATAGGATACCCTGTGTGACAAAGTGCGGAACCTGTTGGAAAAGTGCGATCAGTGGAACTTGTCGATCAGTGTGGATAAATCGTACTGGGGGCAAAGTGAAGTTCCTTATTTAGGGCATCATGTCTCTAACCGCGGCTTGGAAACAAATCCAAAAAATTTGAATGAACTGATGGATTTGCCTTTTCCTGGCACCTTACGTTCTATGCAATCGTTTTTGGGAATCTTGAACTACTATCGTCGATTTATTGAAGATTTCGTGATCTATGCTGCTGTACTCTACAAATTAAGGGAGGTAGATTATCAAGAGTTAAAGATCCGATCATTGAGCAAGGAGAATTCGGATCATGAGGGCGATCGATTAATCAGGGCAAAAGTATCATTCAGCATGATGAAAGCGAAGATTGCGTCATCCCCAACCCTGCGCCACTTTGATCAGAACAAAACGCCGGTGATCGTGGTTTACGCCAGCAAATGGGCGGTATCCGCCGCGCTGGTACAAGAACATGATCAAGTCCATTGTCCCGTCGCATTTTCCAGCCGAACATTGAAGAACGGTGAGCTGAATTACAGCCCCGTCGAAAAGGAAGTTCTGGCGCTTCTACGGTTTTTGGATGTTTACTTCACGATGCTGGTCGGAAAGACGATTACTGTCTTGTCACGTCGATCCACGTTGAAGTGGTTATTGATATCCAACGGGTTAGACGGACGATTGGGCAGATGGGCTGCGATCTTATCACAATCGGACTTGGAGATCAAGAAATGTGTGCATGGAGAAGAGTAGGTACTAGTGGCGTTAGCCGAAAGTATCACCCCTCGCACCGAAATTGATGAAGCCCTGATCGCGATCGCACCGAAAACGGATCCTCGGCGGATGATTGAAGTGCCACCTCCTACGGTTGAGAAAGGAGAGGATCTATATGTGATCATTTTCGATGTATCTGCAAGTGTTAAGCGATGTGTTGGTGCATTTGGTGCTATCATGTGGAAATTGCCGGAATGGAAGATCATGATAGCGGTCGCTGATCGTGCACCTGACATCACGGTGAATGAAGCCGAGTACCCTGGATTGCTTCTAAGTTTGGATCTACTGTCACGATATCCCAAAGGAAGAGTGATCGCTTGTGGAGACTCGAATTTGGTGATCAGACAAATGCGCGGTGAAATATAGTGCAAAGCTCCGCGATTGCAAGTATTGCAACAGAGTGCGCTGAAACTCCTTCACTAATGGACTGATCATGATCTACTGCACGTCAAAAGAGAGTGGAATAAAAGTGCTGATTATATCACCACTATGGTCATGCAGGGTGGAACAAGATTTGAGGTTGATGACGAGAAACAGCTAAATAAATTGGCAGATCTCAACAGATTGTCTGAAGTGATCACGTGGAATGAAGATCCTACTGCCCAACAAGCGCTAGTGACGACACGATCACGTAAGCTCCGTCAGCCGCGACCGTCAACGTGGACCGATATATCCATATCCGGGATAAGGGCGGAACGGGTGAAAAAAGCGCAGGACGAAGAGAAATGGATGCATGAATTTCGAAGTTATCTCTATGGTGACGTCTCACAATTGAGCGCAGACGAGGTGAAAGAGTGCGCGAAAATTGCCGATTGTTATGATGTCGACGACGAAGGGTTGTTGATCTACTGCGGAAATATGGCTAAAGGAAAATCCAGCTGTGATCAAGATGATCGAGATGAACGACACTCCTCCATTAAGCTGGTCTTGCCTGAAACCCTACATGCGGATGTCCTCCACCTTTATCATGTGAGTTTGGAAGGAGGCCACCAGAGTATAGAACGAACATATCAGCGGATCAGACGTTACTTTCATTGGAGTGGACTATTCGCAGCGTACAAAGATTCATTGGCCAATGCGTGGATTGTGAGACGGGAAAGGGTCAACCTACGATCAAGGGTAGGTCACCAGTAAACATTGAAGCCACGTACCTGTTTCAAGTAATAGCCATGGATCATACCCCGTCGCTACCTCGTTCGACTGATGGACACACTGAATTGTTGATTGGACTGATCTGTTCACGGGTACGGTGATTGTGAAGGCTGGATCGTCTCGTATAGCTCAGAAAGTCGCTGAAAATTACGAAGAATGCGTATTTCGACGATTTGGAGCTAGTGAGGCGATCAGACAAAACCGAGAATCCGGTTTTATGTCCGAAGTATTTCGTGCGTTTAACAAGATCGTGGTACAGCGACAGAGTGCCAATGTGGCATACCGACCACAGGAGAACGGCAAAGCGGGGAGAACGGTGCAGAAGATTACAGGAAGGATCAAGATGTATGTATCAGATGTCGGTCAGAAGGATTGGAGTTCGTATGCAGAGCGGCTGGTATTCGCGTTGAATTCGACCCCGGATCGCATTCGTGGAGAAACACCATTTTATTTGGCGTATGGGTGGGATCCGCGATCATCGACGTTGCAACTTGGTGGAATTCGACGTAAAGACCGTGATGCTCGTCGGTGGAGATACAGGCTGCGGAAATACTACCGCTACGCCCGTGATCAAGTGAGCACTCGATTGCACCAAGCAGTAGCTGATCGAGCTGGAAAGCATAATGATCAAGTGACACCGCACAAGATCGAAGCTGGATCGAGGGTCTGGTTATACCTCGATCGGGTGAAAGAGGGGTTCGCGAAGAAGCTGGCGCATATGTTGCATGGACCCTTCAGAGTCGAAGAGGTGATCGGTGATCATGCTGCAAGGTTGATTACGGCTGGCACCGACTATCGCATATTTCCAGTCGTGCACCTATCCAAGTTGAAACTGGTCAAGGAACTTCCAAATAGACCTACTACTGTGCTAGCAGCTGGGGTAGAGGATCGTTTTGATTTCGATGAAGCTTTACTACCCGAGGACAGCTGGGAAAGGACCCTAGAGCCGGACGAATTTGAAGTCGATCGCATCACCGATGTCCGATCTGGTCGAAAGACCAGGTACGGAAGAACGTTGCGCGAATATCAAGTCTACTGGAAGGGTCATGATGAGCCGTCATGGGTAGACGAGGCAGATCTGAACTGCGATGCTGTAATCAAGGACTTCGAACGGAAGATGATCAACAAACATCGGTTTGATGTAATTCAGGTGGACGAAGAGTCCCACTAGCGCGTGATTGGCGAACTGATTATGAAATTATGATTGAAGAACTTTTTATTGGAGAAGATGATTGACAAAACTCACGATTAGTGGAGAAATGATGACTGACTTGAAGTGGTAAATTTACGATGTATATTGCGAAATATGATGATGAAACAACGGCAGATGAGCCGATGGAAGATCAATGTTTGTATAAGTATGGAAAATGTCGAAGCAACAAGTGGGAATGGTATGATCAAGAATGTTTATTGATTGAAGAAAAAAGTGATCCACCCACTAGCCTAATCCATTTCCTCGCTCTTGCGTCGTCAGTTGCACGCGCGAGTTCAAGACTGTCGTCGATGGTACGACACGGTCCATGCCTTATTCGTGCGGTCGTACACGGGCCACCTCTCGCTCGCGCAGTTCTTGACAAGTGCCTTGGAGCGAGCGCACCAAGTCGCACAGTGTCCGGAGCATCACGTCCGCTAGCACTCACAGCTGCACTGCGTCTGTGATCAGATTCGGAGGGAAAAAATTCACGGTCCGGACTTGTCGCGGCTGTCGACTCTACTTTCATCTGCATTTTCTCCCCAGTGGGTCGCCCATGGAAGACTTACGCTGTCTGCGCTGTCGACCGGCATTCAAGCGCATGCAACGTATGCTGTTATCCGGCTTTTGTTTCTGTCGTGGTGGCGAGGATCCGCCGATGATTTTTTGTGACTTTTGTGACGAAACACCATCGACGTTCCAGAAGCTCGTGGTCATGGCACACGTTCACGCGCGGGAGGTGGACGACGCGCTGCACGATCTATCCAATAGCACTGAAGAGTCGCAAGTCGTGTTGTGCCGCGTGGAGTCGATGCCCCTGTGGCCGATATGTGCTATTGAACTCCTATGATCGCGAGCTCGTCAATCACGTTTCGAGATCAGACAGGGACGATCTGGTTTCCATGATCGACTTCGTGATTGACTTGTGAAAATTCGCTAATGAAAATGGATTATCATTGGGTAGAAATGACATGCTCGACGATGACATGATCTATTTGGTAGCAACGGTATGATCGACCCCCGCACCAACCGCTGTCCGGCTGGGACGAGGTTCAGGGGCGGCTGTGGTAAAGTGTACCAAAAATTGGTGCATCAATACATTGGTTTATGGATGGACAAGTAATGTTTCTTGTGTGTAACTGGGTGCATGACTGTGGGCACCACTCTGTGGTAAAGTGTACCTAAAAAAATCGGTACACAATTGTGGGTATAATTGTGGACACCACTATGGGTACGGCTGTGGTAAAATGTACCACAAATTTTGTCGGTACAATAGTCGGTACAACAGGTGGTACGACAGTTGGCACCACAGTTGGTACCAAAGTTGTCACATCAGTCCGTACAACTGTTGACACAACGGTGGCGGACAGGGAAAGGCGTGGACGGGACGTCTGAGACGATCCTACAACTGGCGCAGTTACCTAACGGTAACCCGAAGTTAAACGAAGGAATCAGGTCGAATGGTCGACAAAATGCGTAGGAATGGGTTGTTCTGATTGGCTGATATTAGTCTTTTGGTATATATTAGGATATAAGCAATAATAACAAACAGTTCTCTTTTTGCGTCCAAGTACCAAGGACACCTGGGGACGGCACCTTTGCGCCTCCCCCTATTACTGCGCATCTCTACGTCCCGGGCGGGAGCACCTAGTGCATTTTTGGCCCACCGGCAGGCGTAGAGTGTCAAGAACTCGCCCGAGACTCCGCCCGCTGTACCAGCGGTAGCTTTTTAAAGTTTTTTTTTACTGTTTGGTTTGGGGAACGTGATAAAGCAGTGCTCTTACCTCTTCCCCGTTTGTTTCACGTTTAGCCCCTAGAGTTTGGCTGCTGTAAGCGTTCCACGGGAACTCTAGGTGGATTTAGTGAAATTTACCCCCCCTCGTAGGTCTAGGCTAAGAATAAAGTTATTTTTGGGTATTCTATTAGCTGATAAATACCAGAGGCTCCGCGATCAGGCAGTGAAGACTTCCGCTGCCTGATCAAGTAACCCTTTCGACGATCAACACCTGATCAACATTCTGCAACTTGCATCCCGCGCTCATTTGCTCGCAACCAGCGCCAACTAGCGCTTGATCAAGCCTGATCAAGCCGGATCACTACTGATCAGCGTCTTTTAGTGCCCGATAAAGCCTGATCTCTGCTTATCAGACCTGATCGCACCTGATTCAAGCTTGACTGTACCTGATCACGCCTGATCAGCACATAGGACGTTGCGTTACAAGTTTTCCTACTCTTGCATCAAGTAATTGTCGTGTTTACATCCCCGCCACCTGGAGAGCGACCCACGCCCAAGCCGTCGGGTATACAAGGTGAGCAGGAACACAAGCAGTCACAGGACAACCGGACGACCCCCTTCGTTAGTCGGTAGTCCGGACGCCGTGGTAACGCCTGATCAAGCTTCAAAAACTTTGATCATCCGCTCCACCACAGTAGAATACAATATGTCCCGCCTCGACACAGGTAATGCCCTCTTGGCGACGAAATTTGGCCACGAGCTGCGGTTCTCGCATTGTGTGGCTGTTTTAATGTATTCTACATTACTAGCTGTATAACTAGTGCGTAGCAGCGTACCAATGAGTCCCAATATACAGTCGATTTGCCTACCCGAGCTCGATCTCCACGGATAAATAACCGCTATGAGGGCCCTTTTGGAGCGATAAAAGTAGAAGCTGTGGAATAATCTTGACTCGTGCAACTGCTTCTTCATCTATTGCACCAGTTCCGTCTTGCCAAACACAATGAAGTTTTTCTGCTCCAATAAAATGCAAGCGATAAGCTCGCCTGGCTTGTGTCGGTTCATTTGAATTGTACTTCGTTGCGTCCACGTCACTAGCGTTGGAATAAATTTCACTGTGCAATGTGATACCGAATCATATAACGCACTATAACCACGCAGAAACTTAAATACTCATATCTTCGGCATCGCCCTGCCGTCCGATGACGACGAAGCGCACAAGCAAGGCCACCACATTCTCGTTGAGAGTAAAAAAGCATTTTTACTCAAGACAACGGTATTTAATAACTTGCGCCACAAAAATAAGTGGCGTTGAAAATTAAGTACGTGGTCTTTTTATGTTTCAGATATATAGACCTCTGTATATTATTATTTCTATTGGTCGAAAGTCACGTGGGGGTGCCGGTAGGGTGCGGGTAGGGTGCGGGTAGGGCAATCCTAAAAAAGGATGCATAGCGTGGAAGGACTAGTCGATCTCAAATTTAGGTGGGGGTGGCAGTTCGGGTGGGGTGGGGTGACAGTTCGGGTGGCAGATGGGGTGGCAATTGCAAAAACAGGGGTGGGAATAGCAATTCCCTATTTTTACCTTAAAACGCACAGTTACATCCTGCCCTCGTGCGCCCCTTGTAGCCGGTGGGTACACTCACGGTGCGGCTAGTGCACAGAGGAAGACTTTCCTAAAGCGGCGGTATGCCGCTACTTAGCCGATACGCCGTTATAAAAGGGCTTAGTAAGAGATTGCTATCTTACTCGGGGCCAAGATTTCCCTTGGTTTACCAGTTGGAATTAACTAACGCCTTGAAACAAGGCTTCCATTAGAAATGGAGTTGCTAAGGGAGGTATTCCCTTTGGCTAAAAACACTCACATCACGCGCGACCGGTCGAGGTCGTGCGTCCAGCTGGATTAGTGTATTTTGTAAACTGATTGTATATTTAATATGTAATTAGCCTAAATTAATTATACTAATGTAAACTATATGTAATACTAAGTAGAACTTACTCCATTCGTACCTGGCCGAAATGTAATGTACATACCTTTGTACCAACACGTGACAGGCTGTCACGCCTCCACCCATGGCTCCTGCCCTGATTGGTTAAAATAACCAATAGGTCCAAACCTTTCGGACCGGTCAATACTGACCCCAACCGTAGTGCACTTACGTATACAACATAACTAAATGTAACCAAAATGTAATCCTGTTACATCCTCCCCCATCAAGACTATTGCTTACGCAATAAATCAAGTATAGTTAAAGAACTCCAACTGGCAGAACTTCTGGCTAACCATGATTCCCTTTAGTGGTGCTGAGGATATTTCTCGGGATGAGGGTGGAAATCATTCCGATAACTCGGAAGCGGATTCACTTGGGGATATCTCCCCAAAGGCTGACCGCTCCGACAATGCCGAACGGCGATGTCGGCAGTCCAATCCGTTCCCCACACGTGGGGAAAATGCACTAACGCGTGCGACACCTCTACCAACTGCGGATGATGCATCCGGGTCGCCTAAGGCGACCATCACCAATAAGCCAAACACGGCTCAGGAGACCCGACATGCCGTACAGGCACGGAAGAGTCCTCGGGACCCTCAAAAGAAGGCAAAAAAACGAGGTAAAGAGAGGTTTAGCCTTCCATATCACCGGCCCTGCGGCTTTACTGCCGCGTGAAATCGCGCTCCGGAAACAACTCCGGGCAAGACTGCTAACACCGAAGCAGTTCACTGTGAAATCGTACCGAGCATGCATCGGGAAACAGGCACGGGGTGCCGTCGTTGAGCCCCTCCACGAGGTTACCTACGTCCTCCTGCAAGACGAGAGTGTCGAGGAGGCAGAGCGGGCATTCCGTACTTGGGCGGAAGGTAAGAAGCGTCTCCCTAGCTTTGACTAGCTGTAAAACAGCTATTCCGAACGCGACGTTCGAATAGAGATGGCGTTGCGCTTGGCGTATGCTCAGGCCAAAGCGCTGGGGCAATTACCTTCCCCCGGTGTGGTGCCGGAGAGCAAGGCAAACTCTGCATCTGCCTCCGGAAAACTTCCATCTCCTGGGAGTGAAGGGGCTTCTTCCGCCCTTTTGGTCGCCGACTCTCAGCGGGGTTCTTCCGCTCGAAATCGTCAACGACGTCACAGCAATCCTGCCGCAGGGGAGTCTCGGACTCCCATGAACTCTGTGAATGTGTATAACCTTTCCACTTCACCAGGTATTGGGTCTCACCTCGATGAAGGCGTCACGCCATCAGACGCTCCACATAGTAATGTGGAATACCAAACGTATCGAGAACTGGAGGAGGAGGTCGCGCAATTGCGACGTGAGTTCTACGAGCGCTACGATCTACACAGCCGTCGCATCCATGACGCCCAGGAGGTACTCCGCGACGAGGGGAGTGCGAATGAACGCCTCGAGAGGCGGCTTGTCTCCCTCGAGTCTTCCGTTGCGGAGCTTCATGGTCGTATTTCGACCCTATCGGCGATGTTCCGACCTGTCGTGCCTTTCGGCTATCCGACTTCCCAACCTCCTCCAAGAGGGACCCGCCTCCGGGTTCTGGTATAGCTTAATCATGCCCACATAAAAGGTTGGATGCGTACGCATCGCCGTTGGGATATCCAAGGTATATGCCAATCTTTTTAGGGCTAGCACCTTGAAAGGCCCCATAAACCTGGGGCGCAGTTTGTTTCGTAACACGTTGGAAACTGAATGTGTAGGAAGTTTTTAGCGTTTAAAAAAAACACTTTCTACTACTTTGTATGCCCTTTCGTTACGCCGACCCTTGCAGTCGGCCTGCTCCTTTTGATTGTCTTGGCTTTCTGCCCTGGCATCGCAAACGTGTTGTAAGACACTAAGGCGCGTCGATAAACTTATCGATGTGCTTTCGAACAGATACAGGTCTGACATCAGGGAATCCTACCCCGTTAAGCCCTGGGTCACACACACGCGGAGCTAACGGAACCCTCGGACTCACTAATCCGTTCACGTAAAACGGGGTAAACCCCGTAGATGCATGAACCGAATTGTTTATGACAAATTCGGCCATAGGAAGCATCTCACTGCAACTCTTCGGAGAATCCGGACATAAACTCCGGAGAATGTTCTCTACGACGCGATTAACGCGTTCCCTTTGTTCGTCCGTCTGCGGATGATCCGCAGTGGACATGAAGAGCTTCGTGCCCACTACCTTAAACAACGCCCCCCAAAAATGTCCCGTAAAACGGGGATCCCTATCCGACACAACGAAATCGGGTAGACCATGCTGTCGAAAGACACGGTCTAGGAACACTTTCGCCGTTCCTTGTCCCTCAATGGACTCTGGAACCGCCGCCAGGTGAGCCATCTTGCTCAAACGGTCTACAAAGACCAATATGCCGGTGTTCCCGGCCTTATCCTTCGGAAAACCGAAGATAAAATCCATGCTAATGGATTTCCAGCACTACGTTGGAATCGATAAGCTCTCCAAAGACGGAGCTGAACTTGCAGAGGGTTTAACCCTCTGACACGTCTCACAGGTGCGTATATACTCACCGAACCACTTATACATATTGGGCCACCAATACAAAGCGCTTAAAGCGCTTTAGGTCTTATCCCGACCTTAATGACCCCCGGTAGGGGCGTCATGTGCCTCAAAGAGGACTCTATACTTCATTTCCTCGTTATGGGGAACTACCACCCGCGGAGTGTCCTCCGTGCTCGTGCTATAAAATAGCAGACCGTCACAGTACCTGTAACGGTGTAAACGAGCTTTAGCTCGACTTGACAGGGTTGGCTC
>CM047591.1:12191967-12203119 GCA_026184515.1 Peronosclerospora sorghi | reverse complement strand
ATTCATACCAATCCAAACAAATTAGCCGTGAGCGAGTTGGCCGTCGCGAGTTGGCCGTCGCGAGTTCCTCTGATTGGCTGAAAATATCTTTTCCACAATAAAATTCTTGACCACTTGAAAAAAATCGAGAATACTCAAGCTGATCAACTGGAGCAGCCGAGGGCGCATAACTTTTCGTTGGCTTTACCGCCATGAACGGACCCACCATTGTACTAGTAAGGTGCGCCTATGTCTTGCCTCCCTGATGCACTGTTGACAGTTCGTCTTCACAGTTTACTTGCCTTGTTATATCATGTGCCCTAGCGCCCCTTTGTTGTTGATCATTAGACCAAGGGCACACGACATTTTGTTTGCATTGCTGCCATGAACGAATCCGCCGTTATGCTGGTAGGTTATGCCTGGGTCTTGGTTGTCTTTTGTGGTGCTGATGATTGGTCTTCGTGGTCTGGTTAACGTGCTATCTCATGCGCCCTAGTGTTTCTAGCCGCGGAACATTATGTTGGACCGTTCATGGAGCTGAGGGTGCATGATTTTTCGATGGTTTAACTGCCATGAGGCTATAACCCAAACGACTATGTTGAAACATGATGTAGGAGCAAGACGCACCATTTGATACCAGCGGTGAATAATAACCGGAAGCATCGCGCTATCAGCACCATTCCACACTGAATGCTCACATTGTTCGTATAATGAAGACCCAACACAATCTTTGTTGCTAATGTTCAGTGTTTGAAGAGGTCACCAGCATAAAAGGCAACATCGTGCTAGCATGTAGGGTGTTGGCATAGTAAAAATTATACAGTGAATTTATAACTACCGCCGACTATCTCTTATATGCGATAAACATAAAATTTATTTCCACTTCACCACAATCGCCCCTTGCGTAACTTCAGCGTACGCGAGCAAAAGGAACGCACATACGCACTCCTTAATAATCATACTTTAGATATTTACGTGCAGAATTTTCATCCATACTTGTAGCGAAAACCGGAACATCACTTTCTTTGCAAACGTTTACAATCTTTTCCAAGTGCTCTCACATTCAAACACGTAACGCGACGCGACAATGAAGAGGTAATCACGAGCTCTGCTAAGCGTCACTAATGATCTTGATGGATATCCGTCAAGGAATCCCAGCGTGTGTGATCGAACCATAGATACAATAACGATATTTGCTTCACGACCCTGACTGGAGTCGGTCGTAGATACCTCAATATCCAAATGTTCATCGAACACACAACCCATGTACCTTAATTGCCTCTGTATAGTCTTGACTTGATTTTGATATGGTGAGATAACTAACAATGATTTCCTCAAGGCCATTCTAGTTCTTCGCATCTCGCTTTCCATCATACCGTATATCTTCCCCAACAAGTATATGACCATTGCCAGTTCAATAACATTAGTATGCCTGAACTCTTGAAGTCCATTTCTCTCACCCACTCTTGACAACTAATCCACATAACTCGATTACTCTTGAGACTTCGCATCCCAGAAGGATCACGATCAACTGGCTTACCCCAATCAACCACCTCCAAGCTATTGAAACGCATACCATCCAAATAACCCTTCGATATAGCTGCTCTGTCTCGGATTGTATACGGGTAAAATACTTGTAACAATCTCGTGATTTTCGGATGACTTCTAAATTCTGCATTCATTGTGACTCCGGGAAACACTGGTAATAACTGATGGGTGGCGCGAAAATGTTCTATAGAATGAAACAACCCCCAGGTAATTTTATGACGACGGGCTCCACTGTGAAACCGGTGTCTTAACTTTCTACTTATGGGATAGTACGCAAAAAGCTGATAGGGATCACCTACAGATACCAGAACTTCAACTTTTGGTCTGATAGCTTGTAATAACGCTACCTCTGCCGTTTGAGCTCCTTCATCATTAATGATTACATTGTAAGATATCGTGTGATAGTCGGGTAGCCCTAATTGGGCCAAAGTAGCAATAATTACATGCGCTTGCTCCAATGTCTCCACCTCCTTCATTCTCAATCTGGCAGAAATATCTTTGCGAACCACTCTGCCTTCCAATGAACGTCGCTCTCGTTGTAATATTTCCGAAAGAAACCTCTGCCGGTAATGTTCAGCTTCTGGTAATGCCATCGTACCCTTTATCTCACCCAACCGTGCTATATCGTGATCCTGTATCACCTTGGAGTCCATCAACCTCTTAAGATCTTCATCAATGGCTGCATTATTTTCTGAGACGATAGCAATGCGACCCCGTGGAAACACCTCTAGTAGCGTTAACACAATCCCGGTAATTGTAGATGTTTTTCCAGATCCGTAAGGACCACGAGCTAGAACAATTCCTTTCGTCTCCACAGCTGCTCGTACTACTTTCAATTGGTCCATATCTAGCGTATGTTGAAATTCCTTATACACTTGCGTCTGTTCCATCTCCGAAATCACTGATGCGGACCTCAGCGACTCAATAGTCTGTCTTTTGGTCATTAATTGCAGTAATGGAGGTGCCGGTTCTCTAGTCAATTTATCGATTGTGCTGAATCTTCTGACATAATTCATGATATTGACCACGGGTAACCATCGCAGTTTGTAGATGTTCTCGCGTATATCCCCCACATTAGCGGTGGTATAATTATGTATCGGAATCCAACTGAGCATACTATTACCCAGTCCAGAAAACTCAATTCGTGATATCGTACGACGCAAAGTCTTCCATAATCCCATCTCTGTAGGCTGACTTGATTCGTATTTATACACTCAGTCATAAAATCTCCAGTTACTTGTAAATATAACACCCCTCTCATTAACGGCATGAAATGATCGGGACCGTGATCATTGTCGTATGTCTTCCATCTTTTAGCTAAACATTGCCCCACTCCATAATATGTCACATAAAGATCCATTGTAAACCTAACATCCTTTGGATCCCATTAATACTTGTACTGGATCGGATCGGTAACACTACGTGCTTCCAAGTGTGTTATTAAGCACATAGTGAGGAGATAGTCACTCACTGACGTGAACTTATCCATATACACTTCCCTCAATTTGAAGTACAACCAAGGCCTGCAAGTTCCATGATAGTTAAACTGTGGTATTTTGACATCATACAATAGACAGCACAATTCATCTCTACATGGTCCATAACCTCCACCCCAACATTCCCGAAGGAAAACTGCCAGAGACTCCGAATCTCTTAATAATATCGTGACCACGAATAATAAATTTCTTGCATCTTCTGGATTGATGGATCTGTTGTTGTTTTCCACCAAGTTCTCGATGAAAGTCCAAAGACTTGGCCACACTAATAATAGTTCCTGGATCAATAGTGACGTTATCAACTTCTTGACACCACTCCCTTTCAACATCTTTCATGCGTAATATTACCTGCCTTGCGGTTGACCTTGGTTGACACTTATTTTTCCACAATAATTGTGGTTGGTCTATTGGGACCAAAATATCACTGAATGTGTATTTCCGATACTCATCTGCCCTCGGAGTCACTGTTTGAGTTATTTCTGCATCCACATCAGTCATTGGGGTGAGGTGAATCAATACTTCTCCGTATGATTTTTCATTTACAATATCTTCAGTTGTAGATACATCAAAACTCCCCGTGGTACCTTCATCTTTCTCTTCCACTTTTCCACATTCTACATTACCGTGCGTCTCATCTTCTCCCAAGACCAAGTCCATTTCATCCCTATTACTTGCACTGGACTCCGAATCCTTTGTCGACTCAGCCAGATAAATCACTAGTGGAGAAGCTGGCTTCTCTTCTTCCTCACATTCTATAGTGTGCCCAGATTTATCACCATCTAATGAAACTTCTATTGTCTGTCCACTCCTAGGGTCCGTTTCTTGGGCTTCCATAGTGGGATACTCCCTATCTGCATCGGTTACGTTCTCATCCTCATTCGCTATTGTAGATCGTTCTGTTTGCTGTGGAATGTATTCGACTGACTGTTTCTTCTTGTCCTCCTCCTCAAATCCCAATCTTTGACTCTCAGATGCCATCTTCTCAACCACCTGTGATACTATTGGATCAATCTCAATCTCTAGCGGACGATCTGGCTTCTCTTCTTCCTCATTTTCTACAGCGCGTATGGATTCTTCCTTGTTTAATGGAGATCCGATCGACTGTCCACCCATAAATTCACATGCTTAGTTCGCCACATTTCGATGCTCCATACCCGCGATATCTAATTGGTTTAACATGTCGTCTTCTTCAGGTCCCAATATCTGGCTTTCGAATACTGTTTGGTCAGTGTAACTTATGTCTTCCTCATTTTCTGTGATACTCTATTGATCTGATGTGGATAATGGTCGTATGAATGAGTGTGTGGCACTACGCAACTGGTTCTTCAATCGAAGGAGCCTATGCCTAATTCCACTCTATGTCCTTGGCATTAGCTTATTTCCATCCTTATCTGTGACGTCACTCAACTTTTTTGCAATAACTTTTATATCCACATTTCCACGTTTTATCGCTTCTATCAATACGTCATCTTCTCGCTTCATCCATCTTCTGCAGTGCCCTTTAGTTAAGCGACGTTGGTTTTTTTTCTCGGTTCAGTGGTGTCTGAGTCTTACCTTTTCTAGACCGACCTATCATTTGCATCCTCTTTTGCACCGCTGCTATAGTACTTATCCTCTTTGATTGCGGGAATTTTACTGGATATTGCTCAACTACTTTGGTGGCAGTAGCCTCTTGCTCCATCATGTACGTTAACCAATCTTTTTCATCCTTTTCTCATTCACCACCTCTCTTGCGCTTAACTCCCATTCGCTCTAACTTGGACATTACCCCTTTTTTAGTCCTTATCATCCATCCTTTGGCGCGACATTGTTGATTATACAAGTCATATATTTCTTGCGCTGGATTGTTTGTACTTTTGCTGGCACGTTTCATCTTTAATAACTCTTCCTCCTATTCCTTGGTCCATGATAAAATAGACATGGACGTTGATGCTGTTGTAGACGCTGAGGCATTCGGATCTGGGTCTGTATTCTTACTGATGGAAACACCTTCGTTGTCGCTCCTCGCTTCATCATCTTCCCGTCTTATTGCTATCAAACTCAAGAGGGACTCTACCATATCCGTACTATCCATCTTGACTTCCCGTTGAAGTCGTAATCATTCACTAACGTTGTTTTCTTCTTTCAGTGAAATATTTCAACGTTAATTTAGCTTGGACGGGATGTGTGCTTCAGGTAGGTGTCTCACTAATCACTTCTTTGTATTGAATGTTTTGTGAGTCGAGATTGCTTCGACCGAATTTAGCTTATTAAGTCTCCCGGACAATCAGTTGGCAATAGCGTCCACTAGGCTTTATTTAGTAGAAAATTCCGTAACTCCAGTATCCCACACCAACTTCACTCAACCCTCCATAATCCGATTAGGGTCGAGGTGGCCGTCGCGAGGTGGCCGTCGCGGGTCCCTCCTGATTGGTCGAGAATTCTCACTTAAATCAATACAATCTCGTACACCAATTCTACTCAACCCTCCACAATCCGATCAGGGTCGAGGTGGCCGTCGCGAGGTGGCCGTCGCGGGTCCCTCCTGATTGGTCGAGAATTCTCACTTAAATCAATACAATCTCGTACACCAATTCTGCTCAACCCTCCACAATCCGATCAGGGTCGAGGTGGCCGTCGCGAGGTGGCCGTCGCGGGTCCCTCGTGATTGGTCGAATTTTTTTTTCTCAAAATGTCAACATCACACACCAATTCCTGGCCGGCCGTATTAATTCTTCACAGATAATACGCTCTCATGACTCATGCATGAACTTCTGGCCTCCAGAATAATCACAGTATATGACCCCCTTCCGTAGGCATCCTTTGGCCCCATTGAGTCAACTTCTGCTTCTTTCTTCCTTCGTATACATTGTTTTTTCATGCAACAGGTAGCTCACTCACTGGCTCGTCACCCTGTTGAATCCACTTATACTGTCCGGGTCTACTCTTTCACGTCGTACGGTCTGTCTTGCTCTCATCTTATTAAATCCCAGCTAACTGACTTGCAACGCAATTTATTCTGCATCCTTCTGATCACTATATATGTGTTGCCCCTCAATCATTCAGCTTAATACCCCTTTTATAAGGTTATCAGCGACGTCCGGGTTTTCCACATGGCCTATTTTTTTCTTAATAACATCCCGTGACTCTGCATAAATTTTGCATCCGTTAGACCTGTTAGGTCCTGTTGGATATCTCCCGTACAGTCGTCCTCGACGCTCTGATTTTCTTCATTTTATTTTACAATGACGTACAGGTTTCACATCTCTAGTACCCTGACAGGTTTCTCTTTGTACGATCTTTGTTGTTGTAGCACAGGTTTCACACCTTTGGTACCCTGCCAGGTTTCTCTTCGTACGCTTAGTTGTGGCCGCACAGGTTTCACACCTTTAATACCCTGATAGGTTTCTCTTCGTGCGATCTCACTCTTGTTATATAATTTCCGTGGTGGATTGACACTAGCTGTGCAGGTTTCACACCTTTAATATCCTGACAGGTTTCTCTTCATACGATCTTGTTGTCGCCGTATAGGTTTCACACCTTTCGTACCCTGATAGGCTCCTCTTCGCACAATCTTGTTCTTGTTATCTTTCCTCCATATATGATTGATAATAGATGTACATGATTCACACCTTTTAATCCTTAGCGGTTTCTCTTCGTATCATCTTGTTGCTGCCGTACAGGTTTTACACCTTTGGGACCTTAATAGGCCTCGCTTCGTACGATCTCCATCTTATACAGATTCCACATCTTATTCTTAATTCACTGCTCACCTATAGACTTGTTTTCATTATAGGTCGTCAACTTAAACACGCTGCGTCAATGAAGCTAGCTTGCAACTTATTTACTCCACATGCTCAAACAAATTCCAGTTCTCGTGTAAACATGTATCTTTGTTTTTATTTTTGTTTGCTTTTTTGCTATGCCCCCAATGCAACCAACTTGGGTCCGCATTCTACTTATCACAACCAACATGGGTCCGTAATAGGGATGTACTAAATCTTCTGGGGCCTTATCTTTCTTATTTTCTTTGTCGTTTTATCTTGTTATTTTCTTGAATATCTTGACTCTTCGTCTCTTGTTTCTTCTTTCATGAGGAGTCTACAGTTCAGCCTCTGTAGTGTCCTCTTCTGCTGTCTGAGCTGATTCTCCCAAGCTCGTTGAACATCAAACTCATACAATAAAACGGTGCATGAAAGATTGTCTTCTGGCTCCCAAGTCATCTCATCGGTATCCTTCCACTCGACATAATACTCCTTTGTTCGACGTCCATTCCTTGTTCGCTGCTTGACCCGACAATCCACAATTCGTTCCACTTCCCACTCGTCATCTTGACCAGGTTCATACCATGAATCCTCAGGAAGTAACGCCTCATCCAATTCAAATGTATCTTCAACCTGAAGTTTTTCCCGAGGTCATCTCATTTTATTGATGTATGGTTTTAACCTGGCAATGTGCACAGGCGGGAATATTCGACTTTCACCAGTAGGTATCACTAGCCGGTACACCATGTCGTTTATCCGTTCATCTACTACATATGGTCCATGCCATAAATGCGCCAACTTCCTGACCAACCCTGGTTTAACCAGATCATGATACAGCCAAACCAATTCACCTGGTTGATACGCCGTTTTGGTAGTTGACCACACTTTAGTCGCTACCGCGTCATTATGACGTTGGTCTCTATCTTTCATTACCTGTTCCTGGATAATAGCAGCCTGCGCCTGTGCTCTCATATGCTTCTCAGTTGTAGCCAACCTCCACTCTAATGCATTTCTTTCCGTGATTGACGTATCTTTGGGTGGTATCACTGCTTCAAATGTATTTCTGGGTTCCCAGCCATGTACCAAGTAAAATGGAGTTTGATGATGATGAAGATCCACTGAAGTATTCAATGCAAACTCCAAAGGAGCCACATATTCATCCCAATCTCTCTGCTCCGGATCCGTGATGTAACATTTGATTTCCTTGATCACTGTCTGCACAGATCGTTCCTGTTTCCCATTGGCCTGTGGTCGATATGCTAACGTAGGTCTCTGCTTTTGTTTTAGGATTCGATTGAATCTTCTGAAAACCGAACTCATGAATCTTGGGTCTCTATCATGTCTCAACATTTCTTGGGCTCCGAATCTCTTATAAAATCCCACCATATACGCTTCTGCTACATCTTGCGCAGTGGTGGTGCTCATTGGAATTAGGATCACATACCCAGAGAACAGACATATAAAGCACAAAAACGCTTCATGCCCTATTGCAGTTTGTGGTGTTGCAATGGGAAATCCATTGCTAAAATCTGAAATGGTCTTGACGCTACGATGTTTCCACTAGTGCTACCCTGGTATCTTGGCCTACCTTTTGCGGTGTCACAATCTTCACACGCTGCAATATAGTTTTCAATGTTGGCATACATCCCTCGCCAATAATATTTGAGTCTCAACCGATCATAAACCTTTCCGACTCCTTGATCTGCTCCACTTCCGATCTCCACATGATATGCATGTAATACATCCTCTTGTAATATGGTCGGCACCGCCAATCTCCACACATATTCTTCGGGTATCTTGAGCTTTCGAGACGTAGTAAAGGACATCTTTATTATCCAACACGTAAGTGAGCGCATGTCGAGCTATCTTTTTCCATTCACTGGCGGAATTTATCTTATCATCATCTCCTCGTAGATACGCCATGACTTTACTACACCACTCATCCTGTATCTGGGCTGTTCCAATTCGTTCAATTCGGATAGCTGGGGCATTTTCATATGGATCATTATCTACTTCATCCTGAGGTTCTTCAAATCTAGCCACATCACTGTCCACTGAGTGTAAATCACCATTAGTGTCCACCCCTTGTCGAACAGTGACATTCTTTTGGTGTTGGGCCTTCCCATTACGAGAGTTTACTATACTTCGCGTGAGAACAAACACTTGTGGTGATGCATAATCATCATTAACCCATATATCATTTGACTTCGTTTCAATTTACTCCCCATTATTAGAAGTGGTACCATAGTCACAGGGTGTTTTCTCAGTTGTCTCTTGAGCCTCATCTGCAGTGGCATAAAACAAGTCTGGCAGACGATTCAACAGCTGCAGATCCGCTTTTCTCTCTTTTTTGATAATTTTCCCTGCCCGCTGCTCTTTCATAGCACATTGAGTCAAAAAATCAGCTGATTGAATATACTTTCTAGCCACGTGTATCAGGCTGACTGCTTCGAATTTCTCTATCTGTGAACGCACTCTGCCCAACCAAACCAATAGTGATGCATGATTGCAGCGTAGATCTCCATTGACTTGTCCAATAACGAATCTAGAATCCCCACACACAATTTCTTTCGTTACATTATGGTCTTGTGTGGTGAAGTGGAAATAAATTTTATGTTTATCGCATATAAGAGATGGTCGGCGGTAGTTATAAATTCACTGTATAATTTTTACTATGCCAACACCCTACATGCTAGCACGATGTTGCCTTTTATGCTGGTGACCTCTTCAAACACTGAACATTAGCAACAAAGATTGTTTTGGGTCTTCATTATACGAACAATGTGAGCATTCAGTGTGGAATGGTGCTGATAGCGCGATGCTTCCGGTTATTATTCACCGCTGGTATCAAATGGTGCGTCTTGCTCCTACATCATGTTTCAACATAGTCGTTTGGTTTATAGCCTCGTGGCAGTTAAACCATCGAAAAATCATGCACCCTCAGCTCCATGAACGGTCCAACATAATGTTCCGCGGCTAGAAACACTAGGGCGCATGAGATAGCACATTAACCAGACCACAAAGACCAATCATCAGCACCACAAAAGACATCCAAGACCCAGGCATAACCTACCAGCATAACGGCGGATTCGTTCATGGCAGCAAAGCCAACAAAAAAAGTCGTGTGCCCTTGGTCTAATGATCAACAACAAAGGGGCGCTAGGGCACATGATATAACAAGGCAAGTAAACTGTGAAGACGAACTGTCAACAGTGCATAAGGGAGGAAAGACATAGGCGCACCTTACTAGTACAACGGTGGGTCCGTTCATGGCGGTGAAGCCAACGAAAAGTTATGCGCCCTCGGCTGCTCCAGTTGATCAGCTTGGGTATTCTCGATTGTTTTCAAGTAGTCAAGAATTTTATTGTGGAAAAGATATTTTCAGCCAATCAGAGGAACTCGCGACGGCCAAATCGCGATGGCCAACTCGCTCACGGCTAATTTGTTTTTGATTGGTATGAATGTGGAAAAAAAAGTAGAATTTTTGACCAATCAGGAGTGACCTGCGACGGCCAACTCGCGACGGCCAACTCGCTCACGGCTAATTTGTTAGTGATTGGTATGAATGTGGAAAAATAAGTGGAATTTTTGGCCAATCAGGAGAGACCTGCGACGGCCAACTCGCGACGGCCAACTCGAGTTGAGTGAAATTGGTGTATGAAGTTGTATTGATTTAAGTAAGACTTTTTGACCAATCACAAGGGACCCGTGACGGCCATCTCGCGGGTATCATACTCAACAACAAAGGGATGCTAGGGCACATGACATAACAAGGCAAGCAAACTATGAAGACGAACTGTCAGCATTGCATAAGGAAGTCAAGACATAGGCGCAACTCACCAACATAATAGCGGACTCATGTCTGGCGGTAAAGCCACCGAAAAGTCATGCGACCTTGGTCTCATACTCAACAACAAAGGAGCGCTAGGGCACATGATATAACAAGGCAAGCAAACTGTGAATATGAAGTGGCAGCATTGCATAAGGGAGTCAAGACATAGGCGCAACTTACCAGCATAACAGCGGACTCATGTCTGGCGGTAAAGCCAACGAAAAGTCATGCGCCCTTGGTCCCATACTCAACAACAGAGGGGCGCTAGGGCACATGATATAACAAGGCAAGCAAACTATGAAGACGAACTGTCAGCAGTGCATCAGGGAGTCAAGACATAGGCGCAACTTACTAGTACAACGGCGGGTCCATTCATTGTGGTGAAACCAACGAAAATTCATGTGCCCTTGGTATCATATTCAACAACAAAGGGGCGTTAGGGAACATGATATAACAAGACAAACAAAGTGAAGACGAACTGTCAGCAGTGCATAAGGGAGTCAAGAGATAGGTGCAACTTACTAGTACAACAGCGGGTCCATTCATTGTGGTGA
>CM047591.1:12168513-12180189 GCA_026184515.1 Peronosclerospora sorghi | reverse complement strand
ATCACATGCACTAGGGTCGGTGACTCATTGCACCATGAGTCAACCTGTCGTCTGTAGTAGCGTTGCGTGTACCGCTGAGGGTGCCCCAGGAGGTTGACTAATATATTTGCTCCAAAAAATCCACAAGCCGATTTTGCCATAGAAATTTGCCGTATTAAACGTGTCCCCGAGGCCACGATACACTCGAAGCAGCATAAAACCCGGATTGAAAGCTTACAATCTTTGCAGAAGAGATTTTGAACCCTGGGGGGCAGTTTTTCTTCGGTGTACCCATGTTCATGTTATGGTTATTAAAACCAGGTTGGTACCGCGGTTTTCGCTCGGGCGTACTATCAAGCGACCCCAACCGCATACGGGTACCAAAACGCATTGAATTATTGAAACCGAAGTTGTTGTCCTCATGGACAACACGCAAATTCTCCAACATATTGAGTTGGTCGCAAACTTTTTGGACCATTTCCAAAATCTTCATTCCTTCGGTTCCAAGACCTGTCTGTTTTTCTTCAAGGGATCCATCATCGCTCGAAACACTATGACCCTTTGGACTCATAACCTGTTGGAAGTTGCTGGCGTCCATAGCAGCAAGTGCAGACAAAACTTGAGTCGTAAGTGCTCGAAAATAAATCCAATATAAAGAAACTCAATAAAATCGATATTTCACAGTCAATCACACGTTAACAGCGAAAAAGGTATCAGTAGACATGTGGTGGAGCGGATGATCAGAATTTTTGAGATTCGATCAGGCGTTCCCACGACGCCCAGACTACCGACTAACGAAGGGGGTCCTCCGGTTGTCCTGTGACAGTTATTTGCTTGCTCACCTTGTGTACCGGACGTCTTGGGCGGGTTTCGCACCTCAGATGACTCGCCGAAGATAAAGTTTTTGCCGATGATCGTAGATACGAGGTTGATCAGGGCTGTCGGCGAAAAGTTAGTACTTGATCAGGTGGCAGAATCTTCACCACCTGATAAAAGAGCCCCTTAAGCTTAATCTACTGGTGATTACCCAATGTACTATGTAATACTAGCTAAACCTAAGGTTAGGGTCGATCGGGCCCTTTTATAACCTGATCGAGCTTCTTCACTAAAATCCACCTAGCTTCGTAAGGGGGGCGCTTATAGCAGCCGGACTTCTAGAGGAATCGTGTAAACCAATAGACAATCAGGGGGGGGGGCAGTTAACCCGCCCTCCCAAAACACCTTTGCGTAAATGAGCCGCTGTCCCAGCGGGCTATGTGCAGGTGAGTTCCGGGGGTGTATGTGTATAAACCTCTTCACGTCAGCCGGTGGAACAAAATGCACCGAGTGCTCCCACCCGGGACGTGTAATAGTAATTGTAGATCGAAGGGGAAGGCGCGTAGCTATCGCGAATTCCCAGGTCGATGATCGCGTGTAATGTATGAACAATACTGTGGGTTCAAATCCGACTTTGTTCTATTTTGCCATGACCAACATGTGGTGAAGTGAAGATGAAAATTTTTGACTAGCATGTACCAGTGTACCAGTGATCAAGTTGGAGCGATCGGGTTGGCTGGAAGGGGGAAGTATTTTGGGCCAATCATGTGTCTGGAGTATTTAGTACGCAAATTTAAGGTGAGGTACACGATCTCGCATGTAGTTTACATATTGTATTTCAATTGGGTATTAAATATAGTGTTCGTTTTCCTTTGGTTCGCATGAGTCGCCGCTCCTACCGCACGGGTTATTGAGAGCAGAGGGTTAACACGGTCCCATCTATCTCATTTTTCCTTTCCAGGACACGCAGCTCCACCGGAAGTCCCACGACGGGAAGCGATCTGCTTCGTTCACTCACCCCTCAATCCCCACACGTTTGGAACGTGTTAATCACTTTTGTATTGGCTGGGTCCCCACATCGCGTTTAGCGATCTGCCCCAGATTATTGGTTGGGTCTACGCGCCGTTAGGGTCCGCCCCAAATTTCTATTGACTGGGTCTCCACACTGCTGCGCGCAGTCTGCCCCAGATTTATATTGGTTGGGTCTCCACACCGCTTCGCGGTCTGCCCCAAGTTTTCTTCGCAATTTGAGTGACGATTTCCGATCCATTTGCAGATCGCCTCATTTGGATTATCTTTCGTTGGTTTTTGGTGCAAGTTACCCCAGAATTGGTACCATCCATATCGGTACCTATCAAGAACCATACTGCACAAGTGTGGAGAAGCGCGTAGAAGATTTTTGGTCAACTGTCATGAACATGGACGGGACATCCGGAGTAAAAGCGACGCACGGTACAGGTTCACGACGGTAAGCGACAGGCTAATGATGCATATCAGTATTGGTAGAGTTGATTGGTCGATATTAGGTAATTGGTTGATTTTAGGATATAAGGAATAATAGAGTTCTCTTTTTGCGTCCGATCAACTAGATCATCGATTGAGAAGGCGTGATAACCTTGCGCCTTCCTTTCATTGCATACGCTCCTTTACAATTCCCGGGCGGGAGCACGTAGTGCACTTTTTGGCCCACCGGCAGACGTAAAGTTCCGCAGATCTCGTCCTCAACACCTCCCGCTGTGTCAGAGGCCCCATTTCGTAAAGGCTACTGGGAGGGTGATCGAGCCAAGTGTTATCACCTCTTCTCCCATTAGTTTACACCTGTCCTCTAGAAGTTCGGCTGCTCTAAGCGCCCCTTGGGAACTCTAGGTTATTTTTGTAAAACCCGTCGTTTCGCACATAGAAAGGGCATATTGAAACCCTACATCTTAATTTTAGGCTAGGAATACAAATATATTGGGTATATCCTTAGCGATCTAGTCTCAAGAGGCTCGACGATCAAGTGGTGAAGACTTCCGCCACGTGATCAAGTACCCCTTCGCTGATTTCCACTAGATCGACAGCGTCGATCTGCGATCTGTGATAGGTGATATACAGATCCGCAATCTCGCCAACTCGCACTAGATCAACTGGGTCGATCTGAGATCATCGATCATCAATCTGCGATCTTTGACCCCCAGTTTTTTTTCCAGGATCTCGAATCCGCAATTTTCCACCAGATCTACACCTGTCAATCTGCTACGAATTTGCTTGATCTGCATTGGAATTGCACTGATCTACGTCCCAAGTCACCTGGAGAGCGACCCACGAGCAAATTGACTGGTACACAAGGTGAGTAAGACATAGGCGTGTCAAAGGACAACCGGAGGACCCCCTTCGTTAGTCGGTAGTCCGGGCGCTGTGAGAACGACTGTCCAAGCCTCAAAATTTGGCCAGCCGCTCCACCCCAATGGTGCGCGTGCCCGAATCTTTGGGCGACTCGGGATATCACCGCGATTCCCTGCAAGATGGTGCTGACGCGGACGTGAAGACGGAAGCGGAAGCAGAAATGAAGATTAAAGTGGAAAATGAGAAGGTAGTTGTGACGATGGAAGGCAGTTCGCCGTCGCCACTTCTGAAGAAGAAAGGAAATGCTGATCATCTGGACCTGGGGAGGTATCCTGATGACATAAAGGAGAAAAAGCCTCGATCACCTCCCAAGGCTCCTTTGGGAGCCTCTGCGAATCACAACTTGCGTTGAGATCCGCCTATTGCATATGGATACGATGATCTGTATTGGAAGCCGGTGGTGAAGTACTACAAGTCTGACAAACCAAAGGCGTTGCTGAAGGAGCCTGGTTCGGAGTGCGACGAAAGTCAATCAAGTATGGCGCCATCGGAATCCGATCTGGTGAGGAAGTTTTATATGAAGGAACTCGAAAAATTCTTATTGATGGATTCGATCATGAGCCCACTCGAGGTCACGATTAGAGCAAAGATAAATGGACCAGTTGATCAACCAGTGACGGATGGAAGGACGAGCTTCAGCTGGTTTTAGTGCGGACACGCATGATCAAGCAAGTTTGTCCGACGACAGGCGCCTATGATGATTGATAAGTGTTCGATATGGACCTTAAAGATGTGTCGATCACTACCCAGCGGCTGTTTGATCTGTTGGTGCCTATAGTGGGTCGATCTGCTAAGGTGGAACCCTCTCGCACTCCGTTGGAAATTGAAGCGGGTCCGTCGATCAACACAGAAGAGCACACGGGATCATCCTGTTACGAATCTGCTCCTTCCTAAGGCGTTGCGTCTGAAGTGGAGTCGAGCAGTGCCGGAAGTATAGAACCCAAGATTACAAGTATGATGATCTGCCAGAAGGATGAAGCCAAGTTCTCAGTTGTCAAGAAGGAACCTCAGTAGGTCAAGGCAGAAGATGATCAATCCTCGCAAGACCCACGGCTGCAAACATTTTTCGATAAGGCTATGGGGCGGTTTTTGGCTGAAGAAAGGGGCAAGGCGATACCTGAAGTGGTACACCCGAAACGCCACCAGCCAAGTCCAGGAATTACTGCGATGGTCAAATATGTTGATATGGAGTCCGTGTATTCGCTCCGTGATCATCGGTCAAAGCCAGGAAGATCGGCGACGGTTAAGGATATCGACATGGAATCGGTATATTCGTTCTATGATCAACAATCCCAGCGTGATTATTTCGATCCATATGAGCCGATAACTCCGCCTCGATCAGCTACGGTTGCGTCGGCGTACACTGGAGTGTATGATCAACCGCTGATTCCCAGGATCAGGATGTCTGCGATCAGTGATCTAAAAGAGTTTTCAGGGAAAAAAATGGATGAAGATCAAGCGCGGAATTGGATTAAGCGTTTGAAGTCAGCATTTATGCGTGATCAAGCCTCTGATCATGAGAAGTGTTTGATCATGGGTGATCTGCTAAAAGGTAAGTCGCGCAATTGGCATCGCCAGCTGGGTAGATCTACTTGTGCAAGTTGGAAATGTCTCGTTAATGAATTTGAAGCTCAGTACTGTGGAAGTAGCCAATCGGCATCTCGCCAATATTACTACACGAAGCAACGATCGGATGAAACTCCCATTCAGTATCTTCACCGGTTAAATGTGGCGGGAATTTGAGCCATGTTGCCGAGTAATGCTGATGTTATTTTATTTATATTTGCTCCAATTTTAACTTTTTTTAAGTTTATTAAGTTGGGTTATTATACCATTAGGATTTGGTATGTTTTTTACAGAATTAAATATAGGTATTTTAGAACCGTCTACGATCTTGCGTAAACATGTACAACATTTCCTCGACACGATGACCAATCCCGAATTCGCTGATCAACTGGCACTTCTGCGGTTGGATAATGTTACGGATTTGGAAGAGACGCTGCGAGCTTATGCACGCACTAAGTCGTGCGAGCCAACGGCGGCGGTAGGCGCTACTAGATTCCGTCAGCAATTTGGCGATGATCAATAACCTGCCCCAGCGCGATAGCCTAAAGCAGTGCGTGCGATCAAGATGATGTCTGGAAGTGAAGGATCAATATCTGAAGACAGTGGAAGTGACAGTGACCAGAGTCGTTATATGATTGCTGCTATGCGCGATCAACCAGTGACGCACTATCATCCGAACGAGCCTCGATCCGGTAAACGAAGTGAATCAAGTGCGGTTGATCAAGGGGCGTCGAAGAAATGTACTCATTGTGGATCGATCAAGCACGACAATCTGCGTTGTTGGAAACCTGACCTGTCTGAAGTGTGACAAGAAGGGACACCCGACTGATCACTGCTTGTACGTGTGCCGTACGTGGTATGGTGAAATCCATGATGCTGGCAAGTGCCCTATGGAGTAATTTTACAATCGTATTCGCCAGTGGTACAACCCTACAAAGCATGCCAGAATGTTGTCCAAGGAAGCTGAAGACCTGTTAAACTAGGACGCTCGCCAGGTTGGAATCTGGTACGAGACGAGCGTTCTGGTGTGTGTTTTTTGCGTATGAGGATAAGAAAAGGTATGATCGAGCAGAAGCAAGAGATAACAAAAAATGTAATCATCCTGATTTACCACGTTTGGCTAATTTCTGTATTGATGAGTTTTCTCGGTACCCGGTGATCATGGAAGTTGATTTACCTCCAGGTGAATCACGTAGATATTGGAAGTATCACTCGCCAAAGAAATGGTTTAAACAGGCCAAGGCGAGCGGTAAAATTAATAACAAAGGTTCCACGTTATTATTTGATTCTGGTGCCGAAGTGTCGATCATCGACTCAACCTTTGCTCGTAAGGTGGGTTGTCATATCGACACGTGTCAAACACAAGAATGCGTCGGCATTGGTGAAAGTGCATATCTCACAGAATGGCGCACTAAAATCAAGATTACGTTAGCGGGCTCGTTGGTTTATTTTTTTTTCATGGATGGGTGGGCAAACTAGTCGGTCAAGATGCTATATTGGATATGGATTTTATGATACCAGCTGGAGTTCGATTAGACGTAGCTCATGGTGCACTAAGTTTGCCTGATGAGGTGATCATCCAATTAGAAGGCCGCCGACAGCTGTATGGATTGAGTGGAAATTATATGAAACTTGATCAGTACGAGTAGATCCCAGTAGGTCGATCCGCTGAGGTTCGGATTCGTGGTGAGCGATATCGGAAGTTATGTATTACTCGCGGAAAAGATTGGGTCCCCACTGTGACTAGGGGTGAGGGTAATTTACGGTATCTGTGTATCACGAACGTTGCCAATCATCCGATCATCCTACATGACGATACGATTTTAGGTATCTGGATGAATAAAGATGATGTGCCCCGTCGCCCTGGGTTCATTTCGGTGGGCTCTAATCGCTAAAAGGATTGGAAGAATCTCGCGTATCAAGCTTCTACCGATTCAGTGCATGACGATCAAGAAAGTGTCGATCAATGTAGCCGGTGCGTATACGCACGGTGCGGCTAGCGCACAGGGGAAGACTCTTCCTTAGAGCGGTAGCTACCGCTACTTAGCCGATACGCCCTTATTAAGGGCTTAATAGGAGAGAGCTCTCCTACTCGGGGCCAAGATTCCCGGGTTAGTTTACTCTAGCCTGTACTAGTGCCTTGACGGCAAGGCTCCCTTACAAAGGGTGTAGCTAAGGGGAGGGCTACCCTTACGCTACGGCACTCACTATACGCACGACCGGTCGAGGTCGTGCGTCTGTACTAAGGAGTGAAAGTAAAACTGAATATATTTAATATGTAATTATTTAAACTAATATAAACTATATGTAACACTAAGTAGAATATTACTAATTCGTACCTAGCTAAAATGTAGTGTACACACCTGTGTACTGACACGTGGATGGTTGACACACCACCACACCAAGGGCCCATGCCCTGATTGGTTAAAATAAACAAAGGTTCAAAACCTTTCAACCCGGCCAATACTGGCCTCAACCGTGGTGTACTCATGTACACCAACACTCAGTATTACCCAAATGTAACCCGGTTACATCCTCCCCCATCAAGAATATTTCTTACGCAATAATCAAAATCTTGTTGGAGAAATCCAACGCCAGTAGCTCTGGCTGTCCATTGTACACCTTCAGCGGTGATATGGACGCAAACTATTCCGACAACTCGGAAGTGGACGCCCTTGGGGAGCTCTCCCCAACGGCTGGCCATGCTGATAGCGCCGAACGGCGCTATCAGTCATCCAACTTATTCCCCACACGTGGGGAAAACGCACTAACTCATGCGCCACCGTTACCCGCTAGGGGGATATCTCCAGGTTGCCACAGGCAACCACCACCAATGAACCGTCCTTGGTTCAAGAGGCCCGACGTGCCGGACGGGCACGGAAGGGACCTCGTGACCCTCAAAAGTGGGCTAAGAACGCGGTCAAGAAGGGTTTAGCCTCCTATACCCCTGGTCCAGTGGCTATCCTGCCGCGTGAAATTGCGCATCGGAACCAATTCTGGGCCCGACTACCAACGCCCAAACATTATTCCGGTAAATCCTACCGGAAGCTCCTCGGGAAGCAGGCACGCGGTGTCCTCGTGGATATTATCCGCGAGATTTCCATTGTTCTCCTTAGGGACGAAAGCGTCGAAGACGCAGAACAGGCGTTCCGCGCCTGGACGGAAAGGGATAAACGCCTCCCCAGTTTTGATGCGCTGTACAACAGCTTTTCCGAACACGACGTTAGGGTAGAGAGAGCGCTAAGCTTGGCCTATGCTCAAGCCAAAGCGCAAGGGCAATTACCTGCCTCCTATTATACGCGCTCTGTTCTCGATGTGGTGCCGGAGAACAATGTAAGCACAGCATCTGCCTCCGGCGAAATCCCAGATGCTGGGAGTGAAGGGGCTTCTTCAGCCCCTTTGGTCGTTGACTCTCAGTGGGATTCTCCCGCTCGAAAGCGTCAACGACGTCACGTAAATCCTGCCGCAGGGGAGTCTCGTACTCCCACGAGTTCTGGGAATGTGGATACCCTTTCCACTTCACCAGGTACTGGGTCTTACCCCGGTGATGGCGTCGTGCCATCAGGCGTTCCACATGATAATGTGGAGTACCCTCCGTATCGAGCACTGGAGGAGGGGGTCGCGCTAGTGCGGCGTGATTTCCACGAGCGCTGTGATCGGCACAGCCGTCGCATCCAAGATGCTGAGGAAAGACTCCGCAACGAAGGGAGTGCGAATGAACGCATCGAGGGGCGTCTTGCCTCTCTCTAGTCTCTCGTTGCGAAGCTTCAGGGTCGTATTTCAACCCTGTCGGAGATGTTACGACCTGTTGCGCCTTTCGCTATCCGGTTTCTCACCCTCCTCCGAGAGGGGACCCGCCTCCGGGTTCTGGTATGGCTAAGCATACCCACATAGAAGGTTGGATGCGTACGCATCGCCTTCGGCATGTCTAAGGTGTACGAGAAGCCCTTTCGGGCTAATACCTTAAAGGGCCCCACGAACCTGGGGCGCAGTTTATTGCGCAACACATTTGAAACTGCATGTGTAGGAAGATTTTTAGCGTTTAATAAAACACTTTCTCCTACTTTGTTCACCTTTTGTTACACCTCCCCTTGTGGTCAGCTTGCTCCTTCTGCTTGTCTTGGCTTTCCGCCATGGCATCGCAGACGTGTCGTAAGACACTAAGGCGCGTCGATAAAAACTTATCGATGTGCTTTCGAACAGATACAGGTCTGACATCAGGGAATCCTACCCCCTTAAGCCCTGGGTCACACACACGTGGCGTCAACGGAACCCTCGGATTCACCAATCCGTTCACGTAAAACGGGGTAAACCCCGTAGATGCATGTACCGAATTGTTGATAGCAAATTCAACCATCGGAAGCATCTCACTCCAACTCTTTGGAGAATCCGGACATAAACTCCGGAGAATATCCTCCACAACGCGATTAACGCGTTCCGTCTGAACGTCCGTCTGCGGATGATCCGCAGTGGACATGTGGAGCTTGGTGCTTAGCACCTTAAACAACGCTCCCCAGAATTGTCCCGTAAAACGGGGATCTCGATCCGACACAACGGAATCGGGTAGACCATTCTGTCGAAATAAACGGTATAGGAACACTTTCGCTGTTCCTTGTCCATCTATGGACTCTGGAACCGCCGCCAGGTGAGCCATCTTGCTCAATCGGTATACAAAGACCAATATGCCGGTGTTCCCGGCCTTATCCTTCGGAAAACCGAAGATAAAGTCCATGCTAATGGATTTCCAACACTCCGTTGGAATCGATAAGCTCGCCAAAGGCGCTTCTGAATCTGCAGAGGGTTTAACCCTCTGACACGTCTCACAGGTGCGTATATACGCACCGACCCACTTATACATGTTGGGCCACCAATAAAAAGCGCTTAAAGCGCTTTAGGTTTTATTCCGACCTAAATGACCACCTGTAGGGGCGTCATGTGCCTCAAAGAGGACTCTATACTTCAGTTCCTCATTATGAGGAACTACCACCCGCGGAGTGTCTTCCGCGCTCGTGCTATAAAATAGCAGACCGTCACAGTACCTGTAACGGTGTAAACGAGCTTTAGCTGGACTTGACAGGGTTGGCTCAGATGAGCCAAGACCATTTTCACCTAACGCGCTGCTTAGAGCCGTACACTGTGGGTCTTTCTAATACTCCTGGCGTATGAGATCCACCACAGATGTGGTGACGAATGTCGCGTGAGCGAGCTCGTAATCGGGGCGACGCGACAACGCGTCTGCAAGCACGTTCTGCTTGCCAGGTTTATACTTAACCTCAAAGTTGTACTCCGCAAAGAAGGAGAGCCAACGGTCCATCCGTTGGGAGAGGTGAGGCGACTTCGTCGCTGTCCGTAAGGACGCGTGGTCGGTATAAACCACGAACGGCTTTGAGCCGAGTAGGTGAACCAAAATTTGACAAGGTCATACTTCATAGCAAGTATCCCCTTATCATGAACGGGATAATTCCGTTCCGCAGCTTTAAGCTGCCTTGACTCAAACGCAATCACGCGTCTCGTCCCTCATCGTCTGCTTGTAACAAAGCACATCCGATTGCGAAATCGGAGGCGTTGCAGACGACGCTAAATGGTTTCCCAGAATCTGGGAGATCAAGAACGGGAGATTTTAACAAGCTCCCCTTAACCGCTTCAAAAGCGTTTTGGTGTTCAGTTTCCCAACACCAATCCACTTCCTTCTTAAGAAGGTCGGTTAATGGCTTCGCCATCTCAGCGTAGTTGTCTCTGTAGTTGTGGAGATAATTGGCTAATCCAAGCCACTTTCGTAAATCTCTAAGGTTTACAGGCGAAGACCACTCCACAATGGCTTTCACCTTTGCAGGGGGATCCGCCCGCACTCCATCCTTACCGATGAAGCATCCGAGGTAAGGAATTTCCTCAGCACCAAAGATACATTTGGATGCGTTTACATATAACTTATTCTCTCAAATACGTTCGAGCACCGCTCGAAGGTGTATCAGGTGCGTCTGAACATCAGACGAGTCGCCTTCCGCGCGACTATGAACGAATATATCATCGAAGTACGTATGAGCGTACTTCCTATGAGGGCGGAAGAGTTGATTCACCAATCGATTGAATGTCGCTGGTGCATTTGAAAGCCCTTTTTGGCATAACAAGCCACTCCCACAGCATGCGACTAGGCGTGCTAACCGTTGTCAGCGGAATATCGGACGCTCGCATGAGCACCTGATAATACCCGTCCACCAGATCTAAGGCACTGTACACAGTACAGCCCGCCATATTGTTCTGGAGGACATCCTTCCGAGGAATCGGAGTTTGCATGGGTACGGTAGCTGCATTCAGCTTGTTGTACGCATGTACAATGCGCCACGTTCCGTTCGGTTTACGAACACAAAAAGTGGGAGATGAGTGGGGAGACTTACGCTCCCGTACCATCCCTGCCTCTTCTTTCCCCTTGAATAATGAGTCGATGACGTCGCATTGCTCCTTGGGGAGAGGCCACTTCCTAGTGACGCAGTATTTGGTTCCAGGAACGAAATCGATTTCATGTCGGACACCCACCCCGATCCGGTGGTAACCCCAACGGCGGGTTGTCACTAATGACATCTCCAAATTCCTTTAATAAGGAATGGTAAGGGTCTTCAGGATCCGAGAGGATCTTGAGGCCGCTTCGGGCATTTAATGCCTGTTTGGTTTTCACCAAAACTGACTCGTCCATCGTGGATGAGGAGTTCAACTCCTCTTCCGGACGCAACACGACGACCTCGTCGATTTCATCTGCTTTCAAAGCAGTCTCAAACTCGTTGAAGGACATCTCCTCCAACGACAACAGTTCGCCTACCCCAGGCAACCGTTCCAGGCTTACGCCTTCTGTGACAATACATGTCACACTATTCAGCATTATGTAGGACTGCTGACTACTGGCCTCGGGACTCATCCCGAGACCCAGATGGGGGG
>CM047591.1:12139233-12168413 GCA_026184515.1 Peronosclerospora sorghi | reverse complement strand
GACCTGCAGAAGAGACGAACTTCGGGTCTCTTCTCTAAGCGCCTCGCACTTACCCTCAGAGGAATCCACCCCTATCACTGGCGACTCACCAGTCTCGCCTATATCGGCGCGGGGATTAACCGCCGAATCCCCCTCGTTAAGGAACTATTCCTTAACGCCATTGGGAATGATCATTTCAGACATCCCAATCTCTGGCATCTCACGCCAGAATCGCTTTTTCGATCTAGCAAAGGTGGGTTCATGACTCGCCAATGCTTCACCCGACCGCGGGTGCGTTGAGCCAATGGACTTAGACTTCCAGTCTATCCATGGCTCGTGGTGTTCCAGCCACTTCATGCCCAGAATGAGGTCATACCTCGAGTCCAAAACCAGGACTATGCAACGTTCTAAGCTGTCGAAGTCTGCAAACTTCAGCTTAAGGTCAATCGAGACCATGGGTACAGAAACCGGTACGCCCGTCGCTAGACGGACCGTGACAACGTCACGAGAACGTGCCTCTAGGTCCTCGGCATACAGCCGACTCTTCACAACAGAAGCTCGTTTGACATAATTGTCAGACGCTCCAGAGTCTATAAAGACTCTCCAAGGCTTATCAAAGCCTTTCACGTGCGCAAGGACGACCAGCAAACATGGCTGGTACACTAACTCGGTGCTAGAAAGCACCGTTTCCCTCGGGGCTTTGTGCTGTCGTTCCCTACCATGGAGATTAACAGCACTGAGGGATCTCTCAGTAGGGCGTCCCGCACCTACTGGGATCCGTCGTTTCCCGACGGCTTGGGCGAGGGTCATTTACCCGCCCTCGGACCCTTATAGCGAGTGTCTCGCTGGAGGTTTCGCGGACATCTGTTCCGCAGATGATCCTTGCTTCCACAAAGGAAGCATCTCAGCGGCCCATGCCGCTGCAACATAGCTAAGAGCTCCGCTTCGAAGCTCTGCGAGAAGAAGTCATAGTGACTCTTAGCGAAAGGTTCTCCTCTGCTTCGACCTGACTAAGGTCCATGGGATCAAGACCCACCTTAGAGGAACGAAAGTTCCTCTCGGCGATAAACTCCATCTTGAACGCCTCCCCCAGGGATTAGGATTGGCATCGGAAGAGCTCCGAACGTGCTGGCCTTTCTCTCAGGCCTCCCATGAAGACGGGGATGTACACATCGTCCGAATACTCTTTCGCGTAAATCCCTGCCAACAGGGTTTTAAGCTCCTGGATATAAATCTACAGGTCCTTAGTGCCTTGACGGCACCTCAGGAACGCGAGTTGATTCTGGAAAACCAGATCAGGCGTTGCGTACATGTCCATGAGCTTCTGCTTAAGGACCTTCCATGTTGGGAACACGTCCGTAACTGACTCCGAACAAGTAAACGCCCATGTACGGGCTTTGGCCGTAAGATGGGTCAATGAAAGTCCCACTTGCAAGTGATCAGCGGTCATGTTCTCTGTGCCGAAGGCCGTTTCGACCTCTCGAAACCACTTGTAAAAGTTGTCACCCTTTTCTACGGTGAACTCCTTTATCTTAAACGATAATGGAGGGCGCACCCCCGTGCAATGACCTCCACCGCAACTCGCCTCATGAGCGATGAGGGCATTCACCCTTGCCTTTACGGCCTTAAGTCCCTGCTCCACTAGAAGCTTCATGCCTTCTTCCCCCGTTAAGGGTAACAGCCTTTTAAAGGCTTCCTGCTGGACGAGGGTCAAACTATCCCAATCGTCCAGATTCATCCTTTGCAGAGGATGCCTAGTCTACCAACACAGATGTTGGATTGACTACAAGTGCTACCAGATGTAGCCGGTGCGTATACGCACGGTGCGGCTAGCGCACAGAGGAAGACTCTTCCTTAAAGCGGTAGCTACCGATACTTAGCCGATAAGCCCTTGTAAAGGGCTTAGTAGGAGAGATCTCCTACTCGGGGCCAAGATTCCCGGGTTGGTTTACTACGTAGCCTTAACGGCTGTGTTCCCTTTACGGGGTGTAGATAAAGGGAGGGCTCCCTCTTACCTACGACACTCACTGCACGCGCGACCGGTAGAGGTCGCGTGTCTGCTATTTACAGTGAAATGTAAACTGAATATATTTAATATGTAATTAGCCTAAATTAATTTAAACTAATATAAACTATATGTAATACTAAGTAGAATATTCCTAATTCGTACCTAGCTAAAATGTAGTGTACACACCTGTGTACTGACACGTGGATGGCTGAAACACCACCAGACCAAGGGCCCTGCTCTGATTGGTTAAAATAACCTAAGTTTCAAAACATTTCAAACCGGTTAATACTGACCTCAACCGTGGTGTACTCATGTACACTAACATTATATGTAACTCGATTGTAACCCCGTTACAATCAAAGTCCTTTGGTCGAGAAAAAGGAGTATCCTTTTCCTCAAAGAATTTGGTACGACCTACGGACTCGATCGCGGTCTGTGGCATTAGTATCCGGAAGATCGCAGAAGATACAAGTAGTGCAAAAAAAGGCGATCAGGAGCCTAATGTGAAAGGGGCGACCCTGGATCACGAAGTTGAACAGTCTGTTGCAAGAGATGAGCCTGTTCCAGATATGCGTGAGCATCCCGTCTCATCCTATCACGGTGAATTCGGTGTGATTCCTTCCGATGATCAAGTGTGCTACCGCGAAGGAGGAGATTTGTTCGTAGAAGAGCTGGAGAAACAGCTTACCACGCTGCCTGAAGTGTCCGCAAGTAACGAAGAAGTGACTAAGGATGATTTGTAAATCGGTGATCCATTGATCAACACGGCAGAGGAAATTGACCAACTTCGTGATATAATTTGGGCGAAGAAACATTTGTTGATCGGGAAAGGGAACGCGCTGCCCCCTGCTGCACGCCGGGTTGTTTGTGATATTGACGTTGGCAATGCGCGATCGATCGCTCAAAGATGTCGGAAGGTCGCTCCACAATTTCGTGAGAAGTTATCAGCCTTGATCAAGGGGTTATTGGCCACGAAGATCATCCGGCCATTTATATCACCCTGGGCATCACCTATAGTGATCATCATGAAGAAGAATGGGGTTGATATCCGATTATGTATCGACTATCGCGCGGTGAATCAACTCACGCGTTTGATGGCGTACCCTATTCCGCTGATATTTGACTTGTAAAAAAATTTGGATAAGGCGTTGTGGTTTTGCTCTTTGGATATGGCAAGTGGTTTTTGGGTCGTGTATATGACCGATCGAGCACGTCAGATTTCGGCTTCACCCCCGTATGGATTGTTCGAATAGAACCGGATGCCCTTTGGCCTAAAGAATGCTCCGCAGATTTACCAGCGGTTGATCGACAATGCATTGTATGGGTATCTCAAGGTTAAGGACGGTGCCGATGAGTCAACCGCTGTATTCACTGCGGGAGAGCCTGACCAAACACAAGGCCCGTCTATATTGCAGCGACGATCTTATATTGACGATATTTTAATCCCTGCACCTACTTGGGCAGACTTGTGTGACAAGGTGAGAAATCTATTGGAAAAGTGTGATCAGTGGAACTTGTCGATCAGCGTGACCAAATCGTACTGGGGGCGGAGCGAAGTTCCTTATTTGGTACATCACGTCTCTAGCCATGGTCTGGAAACAAATCCGAACAATTTGAATGATCTGATCAATTTGACTTTTCCTGGTACTTTGCGTGCTATGCAATCGTTTTGGGAGAGTCTGAATTACTACCGTCGATTTATCGAAGACTTCGCGATCTATGCTGCGGTAATCTATGAGTTACGAGAGATATATTATCAAGAGTTAAAGAGTCGAGCATTGATCAACGAGGGTACGGTGCATGAGGACGATCGATTAACCATGGCGTGAGTGGCATTCAGCATGATAAAAGCAAAGATTGCATCAACCCCAACCCTGAGCCATTTTGATCAAGCCAAAAAGCCGGTGATCGTGTTTTATGGCAGCAAGTGGGCAGTATCTGCCGCATTGGTACAAGAACATGATTAAGTATATTACCCCGTAGCATTCGCTAGCCGGACACTGAATAGCGGTGAGCTGAATTCCAGCCCCGTCGAAAAGGAAGTGTTGGCTCTTCTGCGAATTTTGGACGTCTACTTTACGATGCTGGCCGGAAAGGCGATCACTGTCTAGTCACGTCGATCCACGTTGAAGTGGTTATTGACATCCAACGGGTTAGACGGACGATTGGGCAGATGGGCTGCGATCTTATCACCATGGGACTTGGAGATCAAGAAATGTGTGCATGGAGAAGAGTATCACCCCTCGCACCGAAATTGATGAAGCCCTGATCGCGATCGCACCGAAAACGGATCCTCGGCGGATGATTGAAGTGCCACCTCCTACGGTTGAGAAAGGAGAGGATCTATATGTGATCATTTTCGATGGATCTGCATGTGTTAAGCGATGTGTTGGTGCATTTGGTGCTATCACGTGGAAATTGCCGGAATGGAAGACCATGATCGCGGTCGCTGATCGTGCACCTGACATCACGGTGAATGAAGCCTAGTACCATGGATTACTTCTAAGTTTGGAGCTACTGTCACGATATCCCAAAGGAAGAGTGATCGTGTGTGGAGACTCGGATTTGGTGATCAGAAAAATGCGCGGTGAAATATAGTGCAAATCTCCGCGATTGCAAGTATTGCAACAGCGTGCGCTGAAACTCCTTCGCTAATGGACTGATCATGATGTACTGCACGTCAAAAGAGAGTGGAATAAAAGTGCTGATTATATCACCACTGTGGACATGCAGGGTGGAAAAAGATTTAAGATTGATGACGAAAAACAGCTGGAAGAATTGGTCGATCTCAACAGATTGTCTGAAGTGATCACGTGGAATGAAGATCCCACTGTCCCACAAGTGCTGGTGACGCCTCGAGCACGTAGACTCCGTCAAACGCGACCGTCAGCGTGACCCAAAGTATCCATAGAAGGGATAAGGTCGGAACGTGTTAAAAAGGCGCAAGACGAAGAAAAGTGGATTTGTGATTTGCGATGTTACTTGCATGGTAACGTTTCACAATTGAGCACAGACGAGGTGAAAGATTGCGCGAAAATCGCCGACAACTATGATGTCGATGATCAAGGGTGTTGATCTACTGTGGAAATATGGCTAAAGGAAAAGACAGTCGTGATCAAGATGATCAAGACGATCGGCACCTTTCGATTAAGCTGTTCTTACCCGAGACCCTACATGCGGATGTCCTCCACCATTATCATGTGAGTTTGGAAGATGTACACCAGGGTATATGGCGTACATATCAGCGGATCAGACGATATTTTCATTGGCGTGGTCTATTTTGCAGCGTGCAAAGATTTGTTGGGCAATTCGTAGATTGTGAGACGGAGAAAGGCCCAACCTACGATCAAAGGGATGTCGCCTGAAAACATTGAGGCTACGTATCCATTTCAGGTGATAGCTATGGATAATATCCCGTCGCTCGTTCAACTGACGGGCATACGGAATTGATGATCTGGACCGATCTGTTCACGGGTATGATGATCGCGAAATCTGGATTGTCTCGTACATCTCAGAAAGTCGCCGAAAATTACGAGGAATGTGTATTTCGACACTTTGGAGCTAGTGGGGTGATTATGCATGATCGAGAACCCGGTTTTATGTCCGAAGTATTTTGTGCGTTCAACAAGATCGTGGACAGCGACAGAGTGCCACTATGGGATACCGTCCGCAGGCGAACGGCAAGGCGGAAAGAACGGTGCAGACGATTACACGGGAAATCAAGATCTATGTATCGGATGTCGGCCAGAAGGATTGGAGCTCGTACGCAGAGCGGCTGGTATTCGCGCTAAACTCAACCCCTGATCGCATTCGTGGAGAAACAACATTTTATTTGGCGTATGGGTGGGACCCACGATCATCGTTGGAATCGACACTGCAACTAGGTGGAATTCGGCGTAAAGATCATCGTTGGAATCGACACTGCAACTAGGTCGAATTCGTCGTAAAGGGACCGGGATGATCGACGATGGAGATATAAGTTACATAAAGACTACCGTTTCACCCGTGATCAAGTGAGCACTCGATTGCACCAAGCAATGGCTGATCGAGCTGAAAAGCATAATGATCAGGTGACACCACACAAGATCGAAGCTGGATCAAGGGTCTGGTTATACCTCGATCGGGTGAAAGAGGGGTTCGCGAAGAAACTGGCGCAAATGTGACATAGACACTTCAGAGTGGATGAGGTGATCGGTGATCATGCGGTGAGATTGATTACATCTGGCACCGACTATCGCATATTCCCAGTGGTACACCTATCCAAGTTGAAATTGGTCAAGCAATTTCCAGATCGACCTACTACTGTGATGACAGTTGGGGTAGAGGATCGTCTTAATTTCGATGAAGCCTTATTACCGGAAGACAGCTGGTAAAGGACCCTAGAGCCGGACGAATTGGAAGTTGATCGCATCACTGACGTCCGATATGGTCGAAAGACTAGGTATGGCAGAACATTACGCGAATATTATGTCTACTGGAAGGATTATGACGAGCCGTCATGGGTAGACGAGACAGCTCTGAACTGTGATGCTCTGATCAAGGCTTTAAAAGAAAGATGATCAACAGAAATCGGTTTGATGCAATGTAGGTGGACGAAGAGTCCCACTAACGCATTATCGACTGACTGACTGTGGAATTATTATTGAAGAACCTTTGATTGGAGAAGAGCTATTGATGAAACTTACGATTAATGGAGGGACGATAATTGACTTGGAGTGATGAATTTACGGTGGATATTGCGAGGTATGTTAATGGAGCAACAGAAGATGAGCCGATACAAGGACGATTTATGTTATGCATGAAAAGTGACAAAGCAACAGTTGGAAATGGCATGATCAAGAGAGTTTTTTGATTAAAGAAGAAGTGATCAGCCAGCTAACCAGACCCGTAAAACTTACGGCAAAGGCGAGGGATGTTCCGGCCAGGATGATTCTCAACAGCAAAGCGATATTGGATTCGCCAAGGCTCATAGGCATCGACCTCACGCAGCGCATCCGGCAATGTCCGAGGTGGTGGGTCCGATAGGAACCCTGGGTACCATGACCCATCGTCGGCCGGAGCATACCTCAGAGGACGGTTCCGAGCACAATGAGAGATCGACGGGTCTAAGAAAATGTCTAGATCGCACTTCCCGTCGATCATACCCTGCAGGAAGAATTCCACGATCCTCTTCCATGATGCCCCGGCAAGGCTTCTGCGATGGCGTCGGCTTTGATAGTATTCTTGGAAGAAGTCATCGCGTACTCGGAGGCTTTTATCGATGGGAAGATAATGCGTCTACTCCCAGATCGCCTGCGCGTGATGATCCTGAAACGACCGGTACTTCGCTTCAAAGTCGTCAAACCAGCCAACTGAGCGAAAAGATACAGGTGGCAGCATGATTTTGAAGGTATCCCAGGGGCGTCACGAGTACAACAGCTCTACCTCCGGCTGGGTGATAAGGTGACTACACCATTGATCAGCCGAAGGGGCGCGTGTAGCAACTGGAAATAACCATCCTTTGGGGCGTGTTAAGTAGTAGAAGACCACTCGTGCCGAGACGTTGTGCAGATCAAAACCGCTAAGATGACACGAAGTCCACGGCAAAATGTCTTCATCTGCCGCACCATCAGACACCAAGATTAACGACTTGAAGTCACCAGTACGAGGGAAGAGGATCCCAGCAGAGCCTTGATCAAGTGAACCCTCACTCCCAAACTCACTGATCGTGGGACTGTATGGAATTCGCGTGTCGATCAAGGCAGGGAAACCGCCTTCAATGTCATCTGGTTGATCAGGACTGAGTGTGCGATCATCATCTGACTTCTCCTCTGAAATAGGAAGAACTTGGCGTTGACGCTTAGACTGAGATCTGGATTGCAAACGTTGGGCACGCCTCTTGGGCGAAGAAGTGGGCCGAACGATGGCATCTTCTGGCGAATCACCCTTAAGGTCAAAAGGCAAGCATGTAGCCCAACCAGAGCTCACGACGCCGGCCATTTGAAGCGACACACCAGTCAACATAGATTGGAGACGCGAGTGGAATACCTGCAACTGCGTATGTTCATCTTGAACCTGATGCAACTGGTTGCGCAGTGCGTCACGATATGCAGACACGTAATTGAGCGACGCTGCGTTGTCGAAAGTTCCGTCTTTAACTTGGAATTTTCGGTGCGCCGACCCTCCATCTCGGTAATGCTAGCTGACGCCCCATCAACGCGGTAACTTATTTCCTCCATCTAGGCTATGATAGCGGTATATTCATCCATTTTAATGTGATTGGCCTCATTTTCCTTCCGGATGTGATCGCGTTGGTGCTGGCGCTTCTCCGACTTGGAGTCGATCTTGAGCGCCTGCTCGATCAGGAGCTGGTTCTTGGCGATGTCTTGATCATACGCTTCTTGTAGCACACCCAAGCGCTGTTGGAGTTGATTGATCATCACTTGATCAGGGAGTGCTTCAGGGCGCGAGATTTTCCGCGCGTGATCACAAATGGTTTCCTCTTGAACAGACAGCTGGTAGAGGTCCCGATCACGGCCACCCTCCAGTTCAAGGATTTGAGCGCGTTGATCGGCTATAGTTGCCTTAGCAGCCTTTATCTTGGACTTGATATCGTTGACCTCTGCACGGATATAAGCGCGAAGGGACGCGAGCTGCTCACGGAACCACTTGATCTCATCCTTGCGATCAGCATCTTTATAGTTGGCGCATTTGAGATGCTCTCGAAGCATCAAGATGGTGTACTCGTGCACCTAGAGCGAGTTGGATAACATGACGAACTCCTCATCTCGCGCACGGAGCGCCTCTTGCTGAGTGTATACTTGGTTGACCGCGGCGATCAGCTCATCGGCCTTGGACCGATTAAGGGCAAAAAAGGCTGCTCGAGTTCTCGGGAGCGCTGTCCGTGACCGCTGGGGCGCCGTTCATGATCTCTTTCATGATGGAAATGTGTAAATGATCGATCACAAGCGCCTGATCGCTGATGCCACGGTTAAGGAGTGGTAACAGCCTGATCGATTGTGACCTGATCGAAAGGGTTGAGTGATGGGTGTTGACTGTCAACGACGTCATAGTTGATGGGTATGGACGACATGACCAACGGTGGCATGGTCCATGAAAGCCAACGGCATGATCGACCCCCGCCCTAATCGCTGTACAGCTGGGACGAGGTTCAGTGGCGGCTGTGGTGAAGTGTGCCATAAAATTGGTACACATTTGTGGGTGTGACTATGGGCACCATTGTGTGTGTGACTGTGTTTACAACACTGTGTACAACTGTGTGTACAACTGAGGTACATGGACGGGACATAGATGGGGCATCGTGAGAAGGGACGGATAGGTACGGATACCTAACGGTTAGCGACGGACGACAGATAAATCAGGTTGACTGGTCGACGAAGTGCATTGGAATGGATAGTTCTGATTGGTTGATATTAGGTAATTGGTAGTTTCAGGGATATAAGTGCTAATAAAGTTCTCCTTTTCCGTCTTATCACTCGGATCAAATACAGGGACGGCAACGCCTCCCTTCATTGCAACGCATCTCTACGTCCCGGGCGGGAGCACATAGTGCACTTTTTGGCCCACCGGCAGACGTAAAGTTCTTGGGAACTCGCACTTCAACGTCAGCCGCTGTGTCAGCGGCTTCTTCGATTGTAAAGGGTTTTTCTTCGGGTTCGTGATCGAGCAGTGCACTCTAACCTCTTTCCCATTGGTCCACGTTTGCCTCCTAGGGGTTCGGCTGCTCTAAGCGCCCCACGGGAACTCTAGGTGTATTTTAGTGGAAATCGTCGATCTGCCCGTTGCCGATAGACCCCCCTCTTAGTTAAGCGTGGAATACATAGTACACCGGGTATTGTATTAGCGTATTAAGCTTGAGAGGCTCGGCGATCGGGTGGTGGAGATTTCCGCTGCCTGATCAAGTACCCCTTCGCTGATCACCACCTAGACCATCGGTCTGCGACCTGCGATCACATGTTCACAACTCGTGCCAACTCGTGCTGGATCAACTACGTCGATCAGAAACTCGAGATTATCGATTATTGGTCCTGATCGCACGTGATCGCACCTGATCGCACCTGATCGACATCGGTCGATCAACTACGAGTTTACCCCTATTTTGCATCGGATTCTAGCGGATCTACGTCCCTGTCATCTAAAGAGCGACCCACGCCCAAGCCATCGGGTACACAAGGTGAGAAGGAACACAAGTCAGTCACAATACAACCGGAGGATCCCCTTCGATAGTCGGCAGTCCGGGCGCCGTGGTAACGCCTGATCAAGCTTCAAAAACTTTGACCAGCCGCTCCACCACAGTGTTGACCGATGGAGAAGTTTTACAACCGCCTTGATCATCATCCGGCTGATCGGGACTGGAAAGGTCATGCCCCATACCTTGGACTGACTGAATGGGAGAAGCTTTAAACGGAGGATCATCATCCGAGGATCCAATCTCCTCTGTAATAGGAAGAACTCGACGTTGCCGCTTGGACATAGGAGTAGATTGTGATCGCCGAGCACGTTTCTTGAGTGAAAAAGTTGTCCGGATGAAGGAATTTTTAGATGAATCTCCCTGAATATCAGCTGGCGAACTTGCGGGCTGATCAGGATCTGCACAAGGGGCGCCTGTACTCGGGTCGATCTGCATGTGTAACGCCACACCATCCAAAACGGATTGGATGTAAGAATGTTGCGATCGCAATCGCGTAGCTTCGTTCTGAGCGCGTTGAAACTCGTCGCCTAGTGTGTCACGAACTGCTGATACCGACTGAAGGTCACGTAACTGAGAAGCTTGGTGACTGAGGCGGCGCCGTGCCATCAAAAGTTCCGCCTGCAACTTTGAATTCTGGGCACGTAGATTCTCCAGCCCGGCATTGCTGATCAATACCTCATCGAGGCGTGCAGATAGCTCTAAAACCGTGGATTTGGCAGCGACGAATTCATTCATCATGACTAGATTAGCTTCAGTGTCCACCCGGACGCGATCTCGTTTGTTATTTGCGCTTACTTTCATCAGATTCCAGCTTGATCACCTTCTTGGTCAAGTGCTTATTTTGGAGATGGCATGATATCGCTATTTTTTCATCATGCCCAAGCGTTTGCGGAGTTGATCGATAGTTTGTCGATCTTGGAGTGTCGGCGCCCGTGCGATATTGATATTGGCCTCTTAGAGCTCTTCCTCGAGGTGCAAAATCTCCTGAGATTGATGATCGATGGTCTCCGCTTGAACTGATATATGATATCGATCTTGATCATGGCAAAACTCCAGATTGTGGATTAGATCATGTTGCGTAAGTATCGTTCCTCGGCGGTCTTCAGTCTTTTCTTTAGTTTGTAATCACTGACCCGGAGCTTGTTAACAGTCGCAAGAATGTGATCGCGTAAAGGCGCAGCTTTTTTGCAGAGCCACTCGATCTGCTTCTCACGATCAGCGAGTTTTCTGGCAACGCGTGCTTTTGACCTCTGAAGAATCTTGGCAGAGTCTTCAAGCATCGACAGCGATTTTCTCAGCATGTCGATCTCCTCCTGTTGCGTGCAGGATCGGTTGATAATCGAGATCAGATCGTCAGCCTTAGATCGATCAAGGGATGATTTGGCGTCCATGGTCGACTTCATTATCGACTTGTTGAAAATATACTAATTGAAATGGATGATCACGACGGACATGATCGATGATGACCTGATGGGTAAAAGCGATGATCAACGGTTGCCAACGACCATATCGAACCACGCCCCAACCGCTGTACGGCTGGAACAAGTGTAGGCGGTGCATAAACGCACGGATAGCGCACAGAGGAAGACTTTCCTTAAGCGGCGATACGCCGCTACTTAGCCGATACGCCCTGATCTAAGGGCTTAGTTTGAGATTGCTCTCTCACTCGGGGCCAAGATTCCCTGAGTCTACGGTTAGCTTACGCTAACGCTTTAGTACAAGGCTTCCCTTAGTAGGGAGTAGCTAGGGGAAGTGCTCCCCTGCTAAGACACTCACTGCACTCCGGTTCGGGCGTCTAGCAGGATACAGTGTATTGTAAAACTGATTTATTATTTAATATAAAATTAGTCTAACTTAACAAACTAACGTAAACTATATGCAATACTAGGTAGAACTTACTCAATGTACCTAGCCGAAAATGTAATGTACACCACCTGTGTACCAACACGTGGTAGACTTCCACGCCTTCACCAAGGGCTCCCGCCCTGATTGGTTAAAACAACCAATAGGTCCGAACCTTTCGGACCGGCCAATACTTGACCTTAACCGTTGTGTATTTACATACACCAACGTAACTAAATGTAACCCCGTTACATCCTCCCCCACCAAGACTATTGCCACGCAATAGTCGATTTTAGTCGGAGACCCCAACTGCCAGAACTCTGGCGTTAAATGAGCACCTCTATTGGTGGAGATCGTTCTCCCCGAGAAGGGGATGTCATCTACTAGGACTCCGATATCTCGGAGGAGGGGGCCCTTGGGGATAGCTCCTCTAAGGATTACCGCTCTGACGACGCCGAACGGCGATTTCGGCAGCCTAATCCTCTCCAAACACGTGGGTAAAATGCGCTAACTCGCCCGCCACCATTGCAATCTTCGGATGGCATAACCGAGTCGCCGAAGGCGACCATCACGACCAATGAATTGGACGCGGCCCAGGAGTCTTATCTTGCCACACAGGCATTAAAGTCTTCATTACACGCCCACAAACGCCATTCACGGGCGGAATATCGTTTTGCGGGTCCTCGTGATCCCCAAAAGTGGGCTAAGAATGCGGGTTTAGGCTTCTATACTCCTGGCCCTGCGGATGAACAGCCGCGTCAAATCGAACGCCGGGAGAAACTCCTGGAAAAACTGTTCACGCAGAAGCAGTTCACTGCTGCCTTATACCGAAAGAAAATCGGGAAACAGGCGCAGGGTGTCTTCGTTGAGAACCTCCGCGAGTTTCCCTTCGTTCTCCTACAAGGAGAAGATTCCGAAGAGGCAGAGTGTAAGTTCCACACTAGGGCGGAAGGGGAGAAATGTCTCCCTGACTATACAAATCTGTACAACAGCTATACCGAACGTGACGTTCGGCTGGAGAGGGCATTGCGCTTGGCGTTTGCCAAGGCCAAAGCTATGGGGCAATTACCTGCCCCTTATCGCACGCGCTATGCTTGCGCCTGTGCCCTCAATGTGGTACCGGAGAGCAATGAAAGCTCCGCATCTGCCTCCGGCGAACTCCCAACTACTGGGATAAAAGGGGCTTCTTCTGCCCCTTCGGTCGTCGACTCACAGCGGGATTCTCCCGCTCGAAAGCGTCAACGAAGTCTCGGCAGTCCTGCCGCAAGGGAGTCTCGGACTCCCACGAACTCCGTGAATGCGGGTAACCCTTCCACTTCACTAGATACTGGGTTTCACCCCGATGATGGGGTCGCGCCATCAGACGCTCCACATGGTAATGTGGAATTCCCTCCGAATGGAGAACTGGAGGATGTGGTCGCGAAATTGCGACGTGAGTTTCACACGATGTGATCGACACAGCCGTCACATCCTGGAAGTCCAGGATGAAATATACGATGAGATGGGTGCGATCTACCGCATCGAGAAGTGGATTGCCTCTCTCGATTCTGTCCTTGACGGCTTTTGCCGTCTCAAGGGAAGATTTGAATCTTCCGTTGCGGAGCTTCGTAGTCGCATTTCAACCCTGTCGGAGATGTTACTCCGCCCTGCCGTGCCTTACATATATCTGCTTTCGCAACCTCCTCCAAGAGGGACCCGCCTCCGGGTTCTGGTATAGCTTAAGCATAACCACATAAAAGTTTGGATGCGTACGCATCGCCCTTGGGATATCCAAGGTATATGACAAGCCCTTTCGGGCTAGCACCTTGAAAGGCCCCACAAACCTGGATCGCCGTTTGTTCCGTAACACGTTAGAAAATGCATGTGTAGGAAGATTTTTAGCGTTTAATAAAACACTTTCTCCTACTTTATACGCCTTTTTGTTACGCCCGACCCTTGCGGTCGGCCTGTTCATATTGATTGTCTTGGCTTTCCGCCATGGCGTCGCAGAAGTGTCGTAAGACACTAAGGCGCGTCGATAAAAACTTATCGATGTACTTTCACACAGATACAGGGCTGATATCAGGGAATCCTCCCCCTTCAAGCCCTGGGCCTCACACACGTGGAGTCAACTGAACCCTTGTATTCACTAATCCGTTCACGTAAAACGGGGTAAGCCCCGTAGATGCATGAACCGAATCGTTAATGGCATATTCGGCCATAGGAAGAATATAACTCCAACTCTGCGGAGAATCCGGACATAAACTCCGTAGATTGTTCTCTACAACGCTATTAACTCGTTCCGTTTGAACGTCCGTCTGCGGAGGATCTGCAGTGGACATGAGGAGCTTGGTGCCCAGCACCTTAAACAACGCCCCCCAAAATTGTCCCGTAAAACGGGGATCCCGATCCGAAACAACGGAATCGGGTAGACCATGCTGTCAAAAGACACGGTCTAGGAACACTTTCGCTGTTCCTTGTCCATCTATGGACTCTGGAACCGCCGCCAGGTGAGCCATCTTGCTCAATCGGTCTACAAAGACCAATATGCCGGTGTTCCCGGCCTTATCCTTCGGAAAACCGAAGATAAAGTCCATGCTAATGGATTTCCAACACTCCGTTGGAACGTACAAGCTCGCCAAAGGCGCTTCTGAATTTGCAGAGGGTTTGACCCTCTGACACGTCTCACAGGTGCGAATATACGCACCGACCCACTTATACATGTTGGGCCACCAATACAAAGCGCTTAAAGCGCTGTAGGTCTTATCCCGACCTAAATGACCCCCGTTGGGGGCGTCATGTGCCTCAAAGAGGACTCTATACTTCAGTTCCTCATTATGAGGAACTACCACCCGCGGAGAGTCCTCCGCGCTCGTGCTATAAAATAGCAGACCGTCACAGTAACTGTAACGGTGTAAACGAGCTTTAGCTCGACTTGACAGGGTTGGCTCAGACGAGCCAAGACCCTTTTTACCTACCGCGCGGATAAGCGCCGTACATTGTGGGTCTTTCTCATACGCCTGGCGTATGAGATCCACCACAGACGTGGTGACGAATTTTGCGTGAGCGAGCTCGTAATCGGGACGACGCGACAACGCGTCTGCAAGCACGTTCTGCTTGCCAGGTTTATACTTAACCTCAAAGTTATACGCCGCAAAGAAGGAGAGCCAACGGGCCATCCGTTGGGAGAGGTGAGGCGACTTCGTCGCTGTCCGTAAGGACGCGTGGTCGGTATAAACCACGAACGGTTTTGAGCCGAGTAGGTGAACCCTAAATTTGACAAGGTCATACTTCATAGCAAGTATCCCCTTATTATGAACGGTATAATTCCGTTCCGCAGCTTTAAGCTGCCTTGACTCAAACGCAATCACGAGTCTCGTCCCTCATCGTCCGCTTGTAACAAAGCACATCCGATTGCGAAATCGGAGGCGTCGCAGACGACGCTAAATGGTTTCCCAGAATCTGGGAGAGCAAGAACGTGGCTTTTAACAAGCTTTCGTTAACCTCTTCGAAGGCGGTTTGGTGTTTGGTTTCCCAACACCAATCCACTTCCTTCTTAAGAAGGTCGGTTAATGGCTTCACCATCTCAGCGTAGTTGTCGCTGTAGTTGTGGAGATAATTGGCTAATCCAAGCCACTTTCGTAAATCTCTAAGGTTTACAGGCGAAGACCACTCCACAATGGCTTTCACCTTTTCGGGATCCGACCGCACTCCATACTTACCGATTAAGAATCCGAGGAAAGGAATTTCCTCAGGACCAAAGATACACTTGGATGCGTTTGAATATAAGTTATGCTCTCGCATTCATTCGAACATAGCTCGAAGGTGTATCAGATGCGTCTGAACATCAGAAGAGTCGCCTTCCGCACGACTATGAACGAATATATCGTCGAGGTACGTCTGAGCGTACTTCCTATGAGGGCGGAAGAGTTGAGTCACCAATCGATTGAAAGTCGCTGGTGCATTTGAAAGCCCTTTTTGGCATAACAAGCCACTCCCACAGCATGCGACTAGGCGTGCTAACCGTTGTCAGCGGAATATCGGACGCTCGCATGAGCACCTGATAATACCCGTCCACCAGATCTAAGGCACTGTACACAGTACAGCCCGCCATATTGATCTGGAGGACATCCTTCCGAGGAATCGGAGTTTGCATGGGTACGGTAGATGCATTCAGCTTATTGCACGCATGCACAATGCGCCACTTTACGTTCGGTTTACGAACACAAAAAGTGAGAGATGAATGTGGAGACTTGCTCTCCCGTACCATCTCTGTCTCTTCTTTCCCCTTGAAGAATGTTTCGATGACGTCGCATTGCTCCTTGGGGAGAAGCCACTGCCTAGTGACGCAGTATTGGTTCCAGGAACCAAATCGATTTCATGTCGGACACCCCCCCCCCCGATCCGGTGGTAACCCCATCGGTAGGTTGTCAATAATGACATCTCCAAATTCCTTTAATAAGAAATGGTAAGTGTCCTCAGGATCCGCGAGGATCTTGAGACCGCTTCGGGCATTTAATGCCTGTTTGGTTTTCACCAAAACTGACTCGTCCATCGTGGATGAGGCGTTCAACTCCTCTTCCGGACGCAACACGACGACCTCGTCGATTTCATTTGCTTTCAAAGCAGTTCAAAACTCGTTGAAGGACATCTCCTCCAACGACAACAGTTCGCCTACCCCAGGCAACCGTTCCAGGCTTACGCCTTCTGTGACAACACCTGTCACACTATTCAGCATCCGATAGGACTGCTGACTACTGGCCTCGGGACTCATCCCGAGACCCAGATGGGGGAGTCAATTGCCCCATCTATTGGAAGCGCCACGCGCCTATCCACAGAGGTCTCTACCTCTACCACCGGTTTCTCGCCGGTCTCACCTATAACGGCGTAGTCGGAATCATTTCCGACGTGCGAAAGAGACAAACTTTGGGTCGCTTCGCTTGGAATCGCCTCGCGCTTAACCACAGGGGCCTCCACCCCTACCACTGGGGTCGTCTCAGAGGAATCCACCTCTGTCAATGGCGACTTGCCAGTCTCGCCAATAACGGCCTGGTCGGAATTATTTCCGACGTGTATAAGAGACGAACTACGGGTCTCTCCGCTTGGAAGCGCCTCGTGCTTAACCACAGGGGTCTCTACCCCTACTACTGTAGTCGCAACATTCTCGCCTAACATGGCGTGGTCGGGAACTCCGACCTGCAGAAGAGACAAACCTCGTGTCTCTTCTCAAGGGAGCGCCTCGCGCTTATCCTCAGAGGAATCCAACTCTACCACTGGCGGCTCACCAGTCTCGCTTATAACGGCGTGGGGATTAACCGCTGAATCCCTCTCATCAAGTAACATTTACTTGACCTCATTGGGACTGATCATCTCAGACATCCCAATCTCTGGCATCTCGCGCCAGTATCGCTTTTGCGATCTAGCAAAGGTGGGTTCATGACTCGCCAATGTTTCACCCGACCGCGGGTGCGTTGGGCCAATGGACTTAGACTTCCAGTCTATCCATGGCTCGTGGCGTTCGAGCCACTTCATGCCCATAATGAAGTCATACCTTGTGTAATGGGGTGCCATTACATAATAGATATTCAAGTTAGAATATCACAGTTTAATTTCAGACGCGTTGTCTGAAATTTAAATAAGAGATTATAAGTTATCATAATCTAAGAAGGAAAAGTCTATTCGGTATAAATACCGAATTTTGCAGGTTAACTAATAGTACAGCTAGTTAAAGACTTGATATTATTATATTAATTTTTTAGTTACTATACTATTAGCCTCTAAACCACCCATTAAATAAACACTCATAATTTTGCGTTCTAAGACCAAAGTGAATATTTATATATTTACTTTTATTATAGGGTTAGTTGTTACCAACTAATCCTGCCCTAATTGTATTGCGTGCTTCCTCGCAAGATACAGTGTATCCAGTAACAGGATCAGTCCTGTTACACGTGGTAGCACTTTGTGGTCCGTCTTAACGACCACAGTTCCGTTCTGCTAGTTAACTAGCGGAGCGAAGATTAAGAGCCGCTCGTCATCATGTCGCGAGACATGTCGGCTGCCGAGCGAGAAAGAACGCTGGAAGAGGTGAAGAAACACTTCCCTCACTTCTCGTCGCGTAGTAAAGACGCGACGGTGGAAATGATTAGGTCTATGGGGACCGACATCATTACCTCCCTCAAGAGTAAGTCCCCGGAGGAAGTGGTACAGGTGGTGAACCGCTTTAGGCTAAACCACCTAGAAAATCCAGTACGGCCGGCGCCAGAGGCAGCGCGGACCGCAACTGCACCTGCAACGCATAGAGTTGAAGTAGTAAAGGCGCGAGTACCGCCCTTTACCGGCGAATGGGGAGAGCCCCTTCGTAGATGGTTCGCAGAGGTGGAAGATGCCGTCTCTGCGCAAAATATTGTTGACGAACGTCAAAAGGCGTACTTCGCCACAACATGTATAGGCGGAAGATCCAGGGCATGGGCGATGAGTTGCAGAGCCACTGATGAATCTGCGTTCCTTACTTATAAGTAATTTAGAGCTAAGCTAAAGCTCAACTTTGAAGCTCCAGAAATGGAGCTAAGTAGTCGGCAAGAGTTTATGGAACTCCGGCAAGGTAAGCTTGACCTTCAAGCTTACGCTCAGAAGACGCAATATTTGCTGTCAAATATTGTGTATGAGCCGGTGCCCCCTGCTATGCAGGTCACTGGCTTCATGAAGGGACTCAATGATGGTCCCGTCAAACAGAGTCTCTATCGGCACCCGCCAGATACTCTGAGGGATGCCATTGACATGAGCATCCGTGAAGAGTTCAGCATGCGATCAGCGTCATCGCATGCTGGGTACAGCCGAAGGGCTCAACAGCCCTTCGCTTTTGACATGCCGCAACAGCATGTCAACAATCAGCAGTCAGGCAGACGAAGCTCACACTTCGTCTCAAGAAACAGACACCCGCGCCAGAGCATGGGCGGTGAAGGTCCAGAGCCGATGGACCTATCAGTTGCGGTTGCTTCGAACACGAAGCAACCGAAATTTAAGAAGAATATTCGCTGCAATAGATGCGCGAAAATGGGGCATTTTGCCCATGAGTGTATGGCACCGCGTCCGGTGCCACGCAGTCAGCGGACGGAGCCGTCCGCTGAACGGCGACACCAACAGGGACATCACCATGTTGGTGCAAAAAACGAGAAACGCCAGTAGGGGCGGGGCTCCCTACTGGGAATGTTATCCCACATGCCGACATAGGGCATGTGAGGGTAATAGCCCCAGACGGGACTATGTCCTGTCAACAGGTGCAGGGTGATGGTAAGCCTCTCATCACCCTGGAGGTTAAGCCGCACGGTAGCGATGTCCCCATGCGAGCTTTGTTTGACACAGGAGCGTCAAACAATTTCGTTAGAACTCAGAGTCTAACGCTGTTGAGCTTCGTGGAGGTAGAAACCCCACGAAGTATGTTGTCAGTCCGGTTAGCAACAGGTGCAACCGTGACTATTCCAAAGCGTGTGATTAAAACACGCTTCGAGTTGAATGAACTGTCATTCGAGGATGAATTCATCGTCCTCGATTTAGATGACAAGTTCGATGTGATACTTGGAATCCCATGGATGTCCAAGTTTAAACCTTCGATCGACTGGGTTAACATATCGATCGACTGCGGCGGACGCACAGAATCTGATCACCCTGTGTGTAATCCGGCTGTATCAGAGGATACAACCGCAGCGTCAGACAGTCTGGTGGATAGCAATGGCGCCACCAGGTCTGTTCTGACACGATCAGCGGAAGGTACCTCCGCTGGTGAGAGTCCAGAGGGACTACCACACGCAACAGAAGAGTCGTTGCGTGTTGGAGAGAAACATTCCACGGGTGATAAAGACCACCGTGAGAATGAAGTTATATCCACGGTGGGAAACACCCACCGTGAGAATGAAATAGTATCCACAGTGGGAAACACCCACTGTGCGACCGAAGGTTCCAACACGACGAAATCACGATCGAGTGCAATCGTGAGCAAAACTCCGTGTTGGCCAGTGCCCACCACGTTGCGTTAGCCATGCGCACGGGTGATAAAGACCACCGTGTCTCAGAAAAGGCGGTCGGTCAGACGAGCACATCTGATCGCCAAAATTCCATGGTAGGCAGTGGCCACCATGATGATGAGTATTCGAACACGGTGAATCGTAATCACCGTGTAGCAGTCAATCAGACGAGTGCGTCTGATTGCATGGGCAGTTCCGTCGAGACGATCCACGTCTTGACGCAAACGGAGACCGGATTAGCAACCCAGTATCTGTTGATGGAACACCCTCCGAAAGAAGGTTCGGAGGTGATGGCTCCTCCAGCGCTAAGCTGGAAGAAGTTTATGAGAAACTTGCACGATGATCAGATCCAACAGATCTGTATTATCGTTGCAACAGATGATGTAGTGGATATTCGTGAACGAATATCCACGTTACAAGTGGAAAACATTGGGAAAGAGGTTCCCAATGATCAAACGAGAGTTCAGCGCTTTGAAGCGCAGAGCTGGGAGTCGCTTAAAGCGAACTCCCCATTTTATGAGGTACTTCGGGAATACGCTGACGTATTCCCAGAAGAAGTACCTATCGAGCTGCCTAAGGATAAGGGAACTCGTCATGAGATTGACCTCGTGCCAGGCACGAGGCCGTTGCCGCGTGATCAGGGAAAAGCGATCGACGAGTTTTTCGAAGCTCGTCGTAAATCAGGCCAAGTGCGGGAGTCTACCTCACCGCACTCTACCCCCACCTTTTGTGTGAAGAAGTCCACAGGTGGGTGGAGAATCGTTCACGCTTACAACAAGCTGAACGCAGCGACGGTACCGGCACAGACACCGATACCGCGGAAGGATGTCATCATAGATGGCATGTACGGGAGCACCATCTTTAGTGCTCTCGATCTAAGAGATGGATTTTATCAAATCCTAATTCGTGAGAAGGATATCCCTCTCACGGCAGTAAGCACCCCAAGCGGCATGCTTTGGAAGTGGCTTGTTATGCCACAGGGGTTTCGAAATGCCCCTTCTACGTTTAACAGATGCGTAACGCATCTATTACGCCCGGTGCGAGAATTCGCACCGAGTTATTTCGATGACGTGTTCATCCATAGTAAGGGTGAACACGATAAAAGCGATGTAGATGTCCATAGGGAGTATCTACGTCGAGTGTTGGAGCTTATGCGTAAACATAAGCTCTATGCAAATCTGAAGAAGTGCACCTTTGGTGCACCTGAGATACTCCTTCTTGGATGCTTTGTGGGCAAGAACGGGGTGCGTCCTGATCCAGAAAAGATCAGGGTAATCGTTGAATGGCCTACGCCAAACAACGTTAAGGAACTTCGAAAGTTCCTTGGGTTGGAAACATATTTGCACAAGTATTCTTGCAACTATGCTGGGTTGATACGACCTCTTTCTCAATTACTTAAGAAAGATGTCGAATGGCATTCGGATACCCAATGTCAAGATGCTTTTGATGCAGTCAAGCAAAGCTTGACTGAAGCGCCTTTATTGGCTATAGCCGATAACGAGCGTCCGTTCCACGTCGTTTGCGACGCGAGCGATTTCGCTATCGGCTGTGCTTTGATGCAGCGTGGTCACGATGATCGTGATCGCGTAATCTGCTATCAATCGCGTCAGTTGCGCCCAGCCGAGCGCAACTATCCAGTGCATGACAAGGAACTCCTTGCCATGAAGTACGCACTGGCTAAGTTTCGGATCTATCTATTGGGAGATAGACGTTTGTGGCTTACACGGACCATGCGTCACTACGCACGGCCGTGAATTCACCACACATTTCTCAAAGAATGGCTCGATGGCTGTCATTCTTTGCTGAATACAACTTTACGGTTGAATACAAACCCGGAAAGTTGAACGTGATAGCGGATGCGCTATCACGAAGGCCCGATTACGAGAAGAAACCGTCCGTAACCGAAGGGGTCAGTGCAAACGCGATCCGTTGCACTGCTTTGTCGTCTTCAATTATACGACAAGTACGCGAGGCGTACAAAACAGACGAGGAGACACGTCTGTTGATTGATTACTTACGTAATCAATCAAGTGAGAAACTCGACGAACTCCCAGAGTTCCTCCGCGCTTGCGTGCATCGATATCGACTGCACGATGGTCTGCTGCTTTACAGAACATACCAAAAAGATGAAAGTCGCATCGTCGTTCCAAACGACGATGATATTAAGCATCAAATTATGTTTGAGTATCATGATGCACCAATTTCGGGGCATTAAGGTCGAGAGAAGACATACGCTTCTCTCGCACGTGACTTTTACTGGCGAAACCAGTACAAGTGGGTATGCAAATACGTACACGCTTGCGAGATTTGCCAGCGCGTTAAGCCTGCGCAGTCTGCACAGGCTCCGCTGCAATCTCTGCCGGTTCCGACAGAGTGTTGGAAGTCCATTTCAATGGACTTCGTATTCGGTCTTCCACCCGACAATAGTCGGAAGACTGGAATAGTGGTCTTTGTAGACCGTTTCAGTAAGATGGTACATCTTACTGCAGTATCAGCGAACGTAACCGCCGCTCAAACAGCGCGGATATTAGTTGATACGGTATTCCGTTTGCACGGAATGCCGGAAGACATTGTCTCGGATAGAGATCCGAGATTTACAGGACGTTTCTGGCAAGAAACGTTCTCATTGTTGGGAACCCAGTTGAAGATGTCAACTGCGGACCATCCGGAAACGGATGGGCAGACGGAACGGGCTAACCGCGTTCTCAGAGACATGTTGCGATGATACACACATGCCTTTGAACAGTGGAGTGACTACCTGTCACTCACTGAATTCGCGATTAACAATTCGGTGCATGCTTCAACTAAGCATACACCGTTCTACGTGGATGCCTTAAGGCATCCACGAACCCCAGCTTTACTTGGCGGTACGCCAAATCTAAGTGGGGGAGGTACCCGCTCAAATTTTGAGCGAGTCAATGCGAAAGTTGCGACTGCAACTTGTGAACAAAACGATGGCCCTTCTACTGAAAATACAGTAGAAGTGGAAGCAGCTTCAATTAAAACTGAATCTGCATACGATGAATATGTGTCTGCAGCAATGGCTGCAGACAACGAGGATAATGCACCTACTGCTGATAAAGCAGTAGATGAATTCGTATTACAGCGCCAAGCTGTAATACGCTATGTAAAGGATGCACTTGCCTCTGATTTTGATAAGCAGAAGCAAAATGCAGATAAAAAAGGAAGGAAGAACAAGAACTCCTTTCTTAAAGGTGAAATAGTATTACTAAGTACTACTAATTTGCCTACACATGCAATAAGCAACTTCCCTACACGGAAGTTGCTTCCTAAGTACATTGGACCCTTCAAGGTCCAAGAGATTCGGGGGAATGCCTATACCTTAGACATTCCCACAGCAATGCGGCTTCACCCAACATTCTATGTTGGGCGGCTCAAGCCGTATCACTCGTCTTCGTCTTACAACGAGACGCAGAACCACGGAAGATGCCGTGCTTCTCCAAGCTCCCAAGAGAGACTTGTAATCGGCCTCCAGCCGTTGATGAGCAGAGCGGAGAGTCGTTACCTCCGCCTTCGACTGCTCGAGATCAGCCGTGCGCCGATCGATCTCTCTATAGCGAGAAAGATCAATGTACAGAAGATCATTCTTCTGCTGGAGGGCAGTGTGCGCTCCGAGGATGTCGCGGACATCCTCCCGAAGAGACCGATATGTCTTCACACAGTGAGACATATCGCTGCTCAAGGAGGAATAACCCTACTCGATCTTGCGGAGCGAAGAACCATGCTCCGCAACAACAACGGCGAGGGAATTCTAAACCTCCGCCGCCCCTGATTGATAATCAGGGGAATAAGCGATATATCCTCGAGCGCTTGATCTCAAAGCGCTCGGTGACTTTGAAGAAGGGGCAGCGTACCGAGTACTTGGTACGCTGGCTGGGATATCCCCAAGAGTTCGACTCTTGGGAGCCGATTGAGGTTCAGAGGGCCGACGCCCCAGACCTTTTAACTGAGTTTGAGAAGAAGTCTCAAACTCATAATGCGAAGTAGCATCAACAGTAGGTGTTGATGCATTCAGGGTATCAATTAAACCCTGAATTTCGGCGGGTACGGAAAAGCCACCGTACCCCCTCAACTCCTCCTCTGACAGACGAGGAGCGCCCTGCGGACACCGCGGGCAAACGAGGTGAGAAGGGACACCAGACTTTAACCCTTCTTTGAGGCAAGCAAAATGGACGTATTCCATTTTGCCTGTTCGAGAGTGCTTTAAAAAGCGCTCGCGCATTACGTGTACTTTATTCACATAATCATCTGGGCTTTTGTTGTAGTTGTCAACAAAAGCATTCCAACTCTGAGTCAGGGCGTCTTTATCGTCCCTGTTCTTCCTAGACCCTTTACGGATCGAATAATATCGAACCTGGAAAAAGAGGTCAATAAAGTACAGACGCCTATCGTCTACTTCGATCGAATCGACGTGAATGGATGTCTTCGCAGTCATCCAGCACGTTGATATCGAACAACGTATACTGGCAGTCCCGTTTACGGTGACCGCCACTGTTGGGGGCGATAGCCCAGCCAGGGGTCCAAAACCCCACTTTGTACGGAACATGTGGTTCCGTACGATGATACGCTTCAGAAGCGGCAGCCGCCGCTTCTGTTCGATCCCTTTTAGAAGGCGGAGCACCGCCTGCTTCAACACCTCTCGCCGGGGTTAAATCACCCCGACGTGGAGAAGTACTTGGTCCAGGTGGGGATATGCGTTCCCGCAACCACCTGTGATGATCATTGTCGCTGTCATAGCAGACAGCGACACCAGATTCGTCATCGCTGTTAGGCGATGAGCACCTAGCGAGTTTCTACTCGCTAGATCCTTTAGTGGGGACATCTGTATCCCCATCACTTTGTTCGGAGTCAGAACTCCCGAACATGGCCCTCTTGGCAACACGCCATTCGGAAGTTGCCATCGTGCGAGATGTTGCATTAGCAACATCTCCCTGTTTCTTGTCAGATGCCGCATTAGCAGCATCTGTGGTCGAATACGGTACGTCTTCCGACCTTTGCGTAGTTGACGCTGCTAATGCAGCGTCACCGTTGTCACTCAACACCTCAGCACCTAGTGCTGAGGCGGAGGAGGAAGTTCCTTCATTGTTTTCAGCAGCGCTCTTTAGAGCGCCGCCGCCGTGTGTCTTGACCATCGAGTCGATGGTCAATCAGCTGGTGAATGAGAAATTCTGACCTACAAGTGCCACCCATGATTGGCCAAAATAAGAATTATTATTGGCCAACCAACTTAAGTGGGGGGGGGGTGATGTAATGGGGTGCCATTACATAATAGATATTCAAGTTAGAATATAACAGTTTGATTTCAGACGCGTTGTCTGAAATTTAAATAAGATATTATAAGTTATTATAATCTAAGAAGGAAAAGTCGATTCGGTATAAATACCGAATCTCGCAGGTTAACTAATAGTACAGTTAGTTAAAGACTTGATATTATTATATTAATTAGTTAGTTACTATACTATTAGCCTCTAAACCACCCATTAAATAAACACTATTAATTTTGCGTTCTATAACATAAGTGAATATTAATATATTTACTTTAATTATAGGATTAGTTGTTACCAACCAATCCTGCCCTAATTGTATTGCGCGCTTCCTCGCAAAATACAGTGTAAGCCTGTAACAGGATCAGTCCTGTTACACCTTGAGTCCAAATCCAGGACTAGGCAGCGTTCTAAGCTGTCGATGTCTGCAAGCTTCAGCTTAAGGTATATCGAGACCATGGGTACAGAAACCTGTACGCCCGTCGCTAGACGGACCGTGACAACGTCACGAGAACGTGCCTCTATGTCCTCGGCATACAGCCTACTCTTCACAACATAAGCTCGTCTGACATAATTGTCAGACGCTCCAGAGTCTATAAAGACTCTCCAAGGCTTATCAAAGCCTTTCACGTGCGCAAGGACGACCAGCAAACCTGGATGGTACACTAACTCGGTTGTAGAAAGCACCGTTTCCCTCGAGGCTTTGTGCTGTCGTTCCCTACCCTGGGGATTAACAGCACTGAGGGATCTCTCAGTAGGGCGTCCCGCACCTACTGGGAACCGTCGTTTCCCGACGGCTTGGGCGAGGGTCATTTACCCGCCCTCGGACCCTTATAGCGAGTGTCTCGCTGGAGGTTTCGCGGACATCTGTTCCGCAGATGATCCGTGCTTCCACACAAGAAGCATCTCAGCGGCCCATGCCTATGAAACATAGCTAAGAGCTCCGCTTCGAAGCTCTGCGAGAAGAAGTCAGAGTGACTCTTAGCGAAAGGTTTCTCCTCTGCTTCGACCTGACTAAGGTCCATGGGATCAAGACCCACCTTAGAGGAACGAAAGTTCCTCTCGGCGATAAACTCCATCTTGAACGCCTCCCCCAGGGATTGGGATCGGCATCGGAAGAGCTCCGAACGTGCTGTCCCTTCTCTCAGGCCTCCCATGAACACGGAAATGGACACATCGTCCGAATACGCTTTCGCGTACATCCCCGCCAACAGGGTCTTCAGTTCTTGGACGTATGTCTCCAAGTCCGTAGTGCCCTGACGGCACCTTAAAAACGCAAGCTGATTCTGGAAAACCAGATCAGGCGTAGCGTACATTTAACATGGTTACATTCTTCTGGTTACATTTAGTATGTGGTGTACGTGAGTACACTACGGTTGGGGTCAGTATTGACCGGTCCGAAAGGTTTGGACCTATTGTTTATTTTAACCAATCAGGTCAGGAGCCCTTGGTGGAGGCGTGGCAGCCAGCCACGTGTAAGTACAAAGGTGGTGCACACCACTTTTTAGCTAGGTACGAATTTAGTAAGTTCTACTTAGTATTACATATAGTTTACATTAGTTTAAATTAATTTAGGCTAATTACATATTAAATTTTCATTCAGTTTACATTTCACTCAAAAATCTGCAGGACGCAGGACCTCGACCGGTCGCGCGCGCAGTGAGTGTTGTAGTGTAAGGGAAGCTCTTCCCTTAGCTACCCAGTTACGACTTTCAGTGAAGAGTTTTGGGTAGATACTCTATTTGTGGGGTTTTACTCAAACATGCATATACATTTTATTAGATTAGGTTTTTACTTAATTCTAATATAATTACTTCAGAATTTCTCCGGCTGTAGCATCGTCGACCAACAAGTACGCCAACTGACTTTAGTACGTTTGTGCCGGCAAGGCACATACAGGAACCAGCGGTCAGCAGGAACGTGGAGGCGATTATCTTTTAGTACGATTGATACCTGACTTTAATTGCTTTCGACTATATTACGTTTGGAACATTTCGCGTGGATTTAAGTGGCTACTTATTACGTGGAGTTAGTACAAGTTTCGTCGCGCATATTTTTGCACGCATTGGAATCGCATTAGCAAGTGGAAGCAAGTGCAGGCAGTACAACGCAGTAAACATGAGTGATAATGAAGTTATAGAGCGCAAAGTTCAACATCTACGTCTGCCGGTGGGCCAAAAAATGCACAAAGTGCTCCCGCGCGGGACGTAGAGGTGTGTATTAGCGAGGGGGGCGCAAAGGTGCCGCCCCTGAGGTGTCCTGAGAGGTTGGACGCAAAAAGAGAACTTTATTATTGCTTATATCCTAATACCTACCAAAAAACTAATATCAGCCAATCAGAACTACCCATTACTACGCATTTTGTCGACCATTAGACCTGATTCCTACGTTTACCTTCGTGTTACCGTTAGGTAACTGTGCCAGTTGTCGCATCGTCTCAGACGTCCCGACCACGCCTCGTCCCTGTCCGCCACCGTTGTGTCAACAGTTGTATTGACTGAGGTACCAACTGTGGTACCAACTGTGGTCCCACTATCGTACCACCTATTGTACCGACTATTGTACCGACAAAATTTGTGGTACATTCTACCACAGCTACACCTATAGTGGTGTCCACAATTACACCCATAATTACGTACCAATTTTATGGTACGCTTTACCACAGATCTGCATATAAGTAAGGAACACCCTTTTAATCCAATGCATGTGAGTAGGAACACAGAGAAACAACACAGAAAGCAGAATTTGTGTGTTAAAGGTCTCAACAGCAGCTTGAACCTCGTAATTCACTTTCAATTTGCGGTGCAGCGAACAAGCACCACCAACAACACAAGTCTTTGTTGGAGAAACTGTTTACGCTAGCGGTTTTGTATACATATATGCTGCATATTGAGTAATACAACAGATCACCAACATAAAGAAACAGTTTGTATGGATTACTGTACGAAAAGTACACCAATGTGGCAGAAGTCAATTCAGGTCATGTCTTTACACGAGTTCACGCGAGGTTAAGGAGGTGACATTAGCACGTCACAATCGACGGATTAACCATAAAAATATAACAGCTAACTCAACGCAAGGATAAAGGTAATGTAGCTTAGAAATGCCGGATGTTTTGGGGGTCGACCATGGTGTTACAGAATAGATATCGCCATGCAACCAATGAAACATCATAGATCATAACGAATAGGTCTGGTAACGTTCTGCTTCAGACAATGGGTGCAAGAACTTGGCCGATCAGGATGCCTCAATTAGGTGATGTAGGTGTACTATATCGTTGCACGCTCATTGGGTTGTCGTCATTACTGATGATGACCAAATGACGGGACAGTATACATGTGACATGATACAAATTGCAGTTTGAACATTCGTAAACGAGTAAGGCGAAGTTTCTCGAATGCAAACTAGATCAGCTCAATAGGACTAAGTAGAGCGAGTGAATACGAAGTTGGTAGCCCTGAGGTAGATAACCGTTTAATCAATACATACTTTTACATTTGCCGTCTACCTATAAGTTCATGATCCCAAGACTTGTCTGACTATGCGAAGAAGGAGATAAAGTATGACGACTTGTTTGGAAAAGACAAGGATATCCATGGGAATTCAACATGAAGATGACGCGGCGCGGAAGGTCCTACTGTAGGATGTACTAGAGATGAAGTCGGTTGCCGACGCGACGGCGGACTGGAAAGTCAAGGACATGAAAGCGTAAGCTATCATCGCGCATGGAACAAGGTCGAGCACCAGTCCAAGATTCGTCATTCATAAACTGCGAAGAAGGCGTGAAATACTCTGGGAGACTAATACAACAAGCGCAAAGTGTTGCGATTCGGTCATATTCACGCGTTATGTTCCAAATCACACGTTCCAAC
>CM047591.1:12116046-12139133 GCA_026184515.1 Peronosclerospora sorghi | reverse complement strand
GAAGTCTGGAGTCATCATGGATGGAAGGACAAAAAGGGGATGGAAATGCTGCAGAGGCGGCAGAAGAGAGAGAGCACAGGGCGCGCAAGGTGCAAGTGCTTTACATCAGTCAAGTAGGTTTTTTTTCATATATTATAGTTAACGCTCTAACTAAATTCACTTTCCAACTCATCGCGCCGGGCTCAAGTGTCTTCTTACCTTTATATATGTCGTAGCCCTCCTTTTTATTCAGAAGTGCTTCAATAGATTATGAGTTCTATCGCTACGGCCTCGACCTACAGTACCAACCTGAAGTTATTCAGCGGTACCGGTTTCCCAGCGTGGGGCGCCCAGGTGAAGCTGGTCCTGGAGATTAGAGGGCTGTGGGATGCTATCCAGATCCCCATGCCAACGGACCAAGAGCTGAAGGCGGAGAGAATTTAGGCATCGGTTGCCGGAACGGGATCGTCAACGGAGCCAGGGACGCCAGCATCGACGGTATCGGCAGAGGCGATGGAGCAGATTAAGGCAGTTGTCGGTAACACGGCTAGGCCTTTCTATGACCTCATGATCAAGCAGAAGATGGCATCATCAATCATTCTCGCGGCGTTGAGCGAGAAGATTGCTGCTGAGGTGTATCTTCTGGATCACCCGATGGCCATGCTCCGTCACTTGCGAATGACATACAATGTCAAATGCAGCGCCAATGTGGGTGCTGCCAAGCGCGAGTATATAGGGTTATACTTGGATGGTGAAAACTCAATGATTGATCACATCAAGAACACGAAGAGGGTGATCGATGAGCTGCAGGATCAGCGTGTGACTTTGTTGGATGAAGAGAAACGACAAAACTTTATGCAGAGTCTGGGACCTGCATGGAACGGATTCGTCGGTGTACTGGAGTCCTGTCCGACGTTCGAGTTGATGATGCAGCGGTGCCAAGATGAGGCGATACGCCGAGAACATCAGACGAACCGAAGTGAAAAAAACGGGCCCAACGGTGGAAAAGCAGCTGCCGCTTTCAGTGCCGAAAAATCGGTGGGAAAACAAAAGGGGTTCAAGTCCAAGAAGAAGCGGTACATGACTAAAATAAAGTGTTACAAGTGCAAAAGACTCGGACACTTTGCTCGGGACTGTACGATGAGACGCCCTTCTCAAAAGAAGGAAGAAGAAGCTGCCAGTATGGCGTTCACTGTGGATGACGCCGTAGATGACGAGAAAAGAGGGTGGATTGTGGATAGCGGAGCTACGAGTCACATGACTGTCCATCTGGATAATTTGATCGAAGTGCGTGAACTCGATCAACCCCGTGTGCTAACAGTAGCATCTGGCGAGAGTTTGGTGGGAACGGCAGTCGGACAAGCTGCATTAGTGAAGAATGGACGCGAAGTCTGCGTGTTACATGATGTGCTTTTCGTGAAGGGACTCGCTCGCAACCTAGTGTCGGTTTCTGCTGCATCTCGTCGTGGCATGACAGTGGAGTTTAGTGGAACATCGTGCATTATTCGTTCTTCGAGTGGAGAAACATTATCAGCGTCGCGAGAAGGCCACCCGATGTATGTGGTAGATGCCATTAGTGAAGGCTCGGAGTTAGTGGCTATGACGACGACTGAAGTGCCGCACATTGTGACGTGGCACCGTCGCTTAGGTCATTTGAATTCGCGCAGTGTAAAGGAGTTACTGGAAGATTTAAATGCTCCATGGCAAGGAAGCATTAACCAGTCCTTCCCGACGTGTGTCAGTGGAAAATTGGCTCAGAAGCCGTGTGCAGCGAAACTGAAGCGAGTACTCAAGAAGAACCAAGATGTATTGACTATTGACTACATCGGACCAATGCATGTCACCGCCCGCGAAGGGTACACTGGTTTGTCGAACATTATTGTAGAGCCGTTTCATCTGGAGATGGCGTACCCGTTACGCGAGAAGAGCTCTCGTGCCCAATTGGATGCAGTAAAAGACTGCATTGCACAGCTGAAAGCTTACGTACCGAGATACCGCGTGGCATTCATTAAGTCGGATAATGCCGCAGAGTATGTTAGTGGAGAGTTTGCTAATTATTGTGCCAAGAACGATATTGTGCAGGAATTTTCGACTCCTTACAGCCCCCAACAGAACGGAAAAATTGAGCGTGGAAACAGAGTGATCGTGGAGATGACGCGTTCAATGATGATTGGAGCTAATTTGCCACTGATTTACTGGGCTGATGCTGTTGTGTGCGCAGCCTATGTCAGAAACCGAAGCCCAACAAAAGTGCTGAATGGCAAGACGCCCATGGAAGCTTTTCTAGGGTCGCCTCCAAATATCACTAACTTGCGTATTTTCGGTTGCAAGGTACAAGTCTTAGTCCCGAAAGAGCAACGCAAGAAACTGGACTCGAAGACGCGCAATGGGATCTTTGTTGGTTACGCTAATGGTGGTGCGTATCGCGTTCATATTCCTCACGAAGGAACAATTACTGCTCGTTCGGTGGTGTTCTACGAAGATCAGTTCTTGCCACCTCGAGTTGAAGAAGAAATTACCATCACCACGCAATTGGACACCAGTGTGCAAGAGACTGTGGAGGACGTAGAGATGATACCTACCGTCAATCGATCGCTTGACTTCGTTGAACAAGTAGTAGCCCCGTCTCAAATGTCGGAGTCAGTGGGAGCCACTCAACAGCAAGCTAGAGTGCGAGGTGATCCACGTGCAGAAAAAACTATTCCCCCACCACGTCGTTCTAGCAGAATACCTAAGCCCAGCCGACGGCGCTTAGATTATGAAGAATGCCACGTATCCATGGAAGAAACTTGCGCCATGGTTGAAGAACGTCTGGCACCCCTCACGTTTAATGGCACTAACCTTAGTGATGGCTACATCTATCGTGCGATGACTCCTACTAAACTCGAAGAGTGGGCGTTCTCACTAGAGCCTATGAACCTGGATGAAGTCCAGAACAGTGATGACCAAAGCGAGTGGGAGCGCGCTATGGAGGAAGAAATTACAAGTTTGCTCCAAATGGGGACGTTTGTAGAAGTTCCGCTTCCGCCGAGACGCAAAGCGGTGAAGTCCAAGTGGGTGTTTAAGAAAAAGACTCTTGCTGATGGAAGCCTCGACAAATATAAAGCGCGTGTTGTGGCCAAGGGGTTTAGTCAGCGTTATGGAGAGGACTACACTCAGACTTTTAGTCCAGTAGTACGTCAAAGCACTGTGCGTGTGGTTTTAGTGGTGTTTGTGACTCGACGCATGAAACGTCTTCAGTTGGACATCAAGACGGCGTTTCTTAACTCACCACTTCAAGAAGAAATTTATATGGAACCTGTCGAAGGATACGAAAATGACGATGGGTATGTGTGGTTGCTGAAGCGGGCTTTGTACGGACTTAAACAGGATTCGCTCTCGTGTTATGAAAAGCTCCGTGCGTACCTGATAAGTTTGGGTTTTCAATGTGGAAAAGCTGACAATTTCCTCTTTATAAAAGGCGCGGATGAAACTCTGATGGTTATTCTGGTCTGCGTCAATGACATATTGGCGTTTGCTATGCGTGATGCGGACCTGTTTGATTTTAAGGCATCTATGGAGGCAACATTTGAGGTTAACAACTTTAATGACATTAATTACTTTCTGGGTTTAGAACTACAGTGGTCGTTCAGTGGTGATGAAGCGCGAATGAGCCAGCACAAGTACGCTGACACGATTTTAGATCGGTTTGGGATGAAGAATATACGTCCTGCGGCTACGCCCATGGAAGAGCAGTACAGAAATTGTCTCTTTCAGGAGCAAGATTTGACCACTTTTAAGCCCCGACCAGCACTCGGCGCTTTGTTGTATCTGTCGGTGCTCACCCGGCCAGACATTTCTACAGCCGTTCGTCTTCTAGCACAAGAAACGGAGCGTCCGACAGCCGCACTAAAAGCGGGGATTGAAAATGTTTTCCGCTATCTGAAGTCAACGAAAGAATATGTCCTGGTGATTCGTGATGGTACCGAGCACGATGGTCTGGTTGTGTATTGCGATGCAGCGTTTGCAGTTGAAAGAGAGAGCAAATCTTCCACAGGATTTTCCATCTTCTATGATGGAAACCTTGTGGAATGGGGTTTGAAAAAGCAGGGCACAGTCACTTTGTCGTCGACCGAAGCTGAATATATTGCGATGGCCACCGGATTGCACGAGTGTATTGGGATCATGCTGGTATTAAAGGAACTGGGCATTGTGACCAAAAATATCGTGGTAATGGAGGATAATCAAGGAGCGCAGCACCTGGCAGAAAGTAAAGGTGTCACTCAGCGTTCTCGTCATATCGACACTAAGTACCATTGGCTACGTGAGAAGGTATCAGATGGACTAGTACGTATACAATACTGTCCGACCAGCGAAATGATTGCAGACCATTTTACTAAGCCTCTAGGTCGGACGAAGTTCAGCTACTTTCTAGAGCTGCTCGGCATTCACCGAGTGGGAGTGTTGGATCAGGGACGAATTCGAGCAGTGATGCAGACGGCGTCACCCACGATGACGATTAGTACTGGATTTAGTACTGGATGCCGCCAGATGGACTAGTGGCTGTAGCACTGGATGGCGCCAGGTGGACTAGTGGCTGTGGCAGCACGAAGTCTGGAGTCATCATGGATGGAAGGACAAAAAGGGGATGGAAATGCTGCAGAGGCGGCAGAATAGAGCGAGCACAGGGCGCGCAAGGTGCAAGTGCTTTACATCAGTCAAGTAGGTTTTTTATATATTATAGTTAACGCTCTAACTAAATTCACTTTCCAACTCATCGCGCCGGGCTCAAGTGTCTTCTTACCTTTATATAGGTTGTCGCCCTCCTTTTTATTCAGAAGTGCTTCAATACGCTCAGTCTCATGATTTGAATGTACAGCTAACTCAAACAGTCTCATTAGTTAGAATGCCCTGAGATTCATGATCTCACTCGCATCAACGGAAATATTTGGTGGTGTAAAAAGTGTTCATAATACCGGTTCTTATGAAAGCTGGGTATGAGTGATACTGTTATTAATTTAGCAATATTCATATCGCACTTATTAGTAATCTCCCAATGTATTGGTTCTCATCTGAGTACGTAAGTTTTTCGGGCACTAATAAGTAGTGTGTAACACACGACAGATGGAAGTTTACCATAACTTCAACACCTCGTACATATTTCATGTTAGGCTAGCTAAACACTTCACAATATACATTCCATTGATTTCGTCCCTGGTTTGGTTAATTTCTTCTTCTCTTTACAACTGTCTACGGGTGTAATTTGCACTGTGAACGGACATGTGGTTGTGGAAATATTGACTTAGGTTACTTTCGTCATATTTGGAGATATTATCAAACTTTTACGACTCAGATTTTCGTCTTCTTGCGCAAGCATGAATAACGACAACATCCAACAGTTGGATACCATACTCATTTCAAAAGGAGCAAAAACATCCGGGTTATCTCTAAAGATAGGTGAAGTAGGTGATCTCGAAGATCTGATCGTAGCATCTGCTATTGGAAGTGCTAATTACCATTGAGGAATGCTGGCGTCACAATCAGGAGATAATTAGGAGCATAGTCGCAAGATAGATACTTTACTGTAGAAACCTTAACAGAATTTTCGTCTCCATGTCGTGCGAAATGGAATTTCAATAGGGTAAACGATCCATATTGCCATTACGTTTCAGATGGCTTTACGCCATGTTACAAACACCAAAAGTAAAGTCAAAAGTGGTAGAAACAAAAAGCACAGTGGTCTATTTTTGCCCCTAAAACCAGACTATTGTCTATGAGGCACACACTACTCATAGAGGTATGACACTTGGGAAAACAACTCTTTAAGTCTGTCCATGGCCGAGCACTCGAGCAATACGCCAACGTCGATGCCATCGGCAGGTTGTGGGGCCTCCGTGAGTACTACCACGCCATCACAGTATGGAATCGTAGGAATGCAAGCATAGCATGGATGGGTCCCATCAAACGAGGCATCATACATCCCTAAGTGTAGCCACGACGTAAACATGAGGTCGGGCCCATAGAGAAAATTGCAGCCAAAGTGAACATCACTCATGTTACTCTGCTCGTCTAAAAAGTTGAGCGCATCACGGAGATAGGAAGGGTCATACTTGAGAATCGAGCCACGCACACGTCGTGCAAGTGTGCCAATTGTTGATGCTGGAACAGGAACAGCCTTGTCACTGTCATCGTACAAGTCGCTGGTACTGTAAGTTGACATTGTGTTAAAAACGACATTGCCGGCGTAATGCGCTGGTAATTGAGGCTCTAGACGTTTGCGACCATTTACTGCAGTCGATACGCGCACGTCTTGGCCATGGCCTCGAGCGAGCGAGATTAGGACGGTAAATAGTGCTGTAATCGAGTCCACGGTGCTCACATAGGATGGTTTCCTACCCTCGTTCATCGAGTCACCCGTCGCCATGTCCTTGATGTTCTTCATCATCGCTCGAGTAAAGTGAAAGAAATGATCCGTGGTGGCTGGCAAGGAGGATAAATCTGTGGGAGTTTCAATGTGAGCAATTTGATACTCAGGGTGGGCCAACTTGGGCGGGACGCCCTCGCCTCTTAACAAATGTCGATCATGATTCACGACGAGTCGATCTTCCTTCTTGACGCCACTATAGTGTTGTCCCCATACTCTCATGAAAGTAAAGATGGCTTCTCCATCAAACACGGCGTGACTAGTATTAACGCCAATCGCCAACCCGCCATCGGCTAACAAAGTTCCTTTGAAACAGATAACCTCCGTTTTGGATCGTGGCGTCGGCATCAATTCCATCGACCGTTTCTGCATTGCTTCCTCTGTCGTCATGGCGTTGCATGGATTCGTCTCAAATCGAATGTGCTTCGCACCTCCTAGTTCTTGCTGTGCTTTCGATTGCTTGACATTGATGACTCCCGTGTTGGGATCAACATCGAGTTCGCCCATGAGAATGGGATAATCGTGCTCGACAAGAGCGCGGAGCGAGGACTGGAGCTTGTCGGGATTATAAGGCGCAGACGCAGGTGGAAAAATGTACAAAAGGAGGAGCGTGTGGTTACTCATCAAGGTGTCCATGCGCGAGAACGGTCGCAAAATTGTATCCGTGTTCAAGTCCATTGTGCTACTGCTCTGAGGTCGTGCAGGTGAATTTACAAGTGAGCACTACCTTCTAAGACGCCGTGCGCAAAACAAACACAGTTAACATTGTACGCAAGCGTAAAAACGTCGATAACGACAGCCTCTCTAAGGCTTTGATTGTTAAGATACGTCACGTTGAAAAGAGCCTATTAAGATCCAGTCTACTCTCGCACTTGGATGGTAAGTAATGGTTCTTGTAACAACTGATCACAAAGCGCGACATGGTCGCGGTCGTTCAGACGTTCCTGCCACATGAGAAATCCACAACATATGACATCGGTCATCAACTGCTCGAGCATGTCCAAAGCTGACCAAGCTTGTGGCTCCTGGTCTCGCGGCCACAGAGGTGCCGAGAGGATGCGCACCAGATAGCAAGCATGAAACGTGAAGAGCAGGACCCAGCACATCAAGGCATGTTGTCTCGCACTCGTTCTTGTACGTGTCACGGCACGTAATCCACTCATTCCGCCATAGGATAAAAAAAACATCCAAACGAGTAGGCGCAAGCCAGAAATCCCTTGTTCCTGTCCAAATAGTCGAGCTCGAGCATGTTGAACCCATAGTAACCATAACGCAATGAGCACGAGATGCACGGACAATAGCGTAAAGAGAACACGCGCTACTCGCATCACTAATTCCTTCTCACTCGATGACGTTCCGAGGTGCATTTTTTCACGAGGTTCAATAGGAAATGAACGCTCGAACCAAAACGGCTAAAGCATGGCGAGACCATGCGAGAGGTGAGCACGAAAGTTGACCTCACTATCGATCACGCGTCACTTTTTGTCAACCACATGAAATTTTAAGACGATGGCGGCAGTGCATGTGACTGTTGTCTTTGGCAAACACTCGATGTCCGTTTCGTTGGCACCGCACGAGGTACAAGCATTAGACGCGCTCAAGCAAAAAATCGGTGAAACATTGAACCTGGACCCGAAATTTCAACGCCTAGTACTGCAAGGACGCGACGTCCAGACGGCCAGCGCTCTAACGCCCGGATGCAAGCTGCTTTTGCTGCGAAATCGAGCTTTCTACGAGAACGCCGCGGCTTTGAAACAAGTGGAACCGTCCGTCTATGGAGGCTGTTCCTGCTTCGTCCCAGCAGTTGGTGGATGCTCGATCGCCAAGGGGCTCGAAGACCTCGGAAAAAATCGACGTGAACGAACTGGAGCAGGACGTGTATGGGTTCAGGTCTATCGAGGCAAAAGTCGCTACGATGTGATCCTACAACGTTCAAAGAGTGTGTTGGACGTGAAGCACAAAGTGACCGCAGTGTTGGGTCTGCGCTCGCCGACGGCACTGCGGTTGGTTGTGAAGGGCAAGACTCCGAGTGATGAGACTACGCTCGAGACCTTGGCAGGACGCAAGAAGGTCATTAAGTCGATGGCGTTGCTCCAAGAGCAGCAGCACGTGATACAAGAAAAGGAGCAAGAGTTAAGGGAGCTGCTCAATGAATGAGTTCGGGTCCACACAACAATCGAAAAAGTTCGAAAGCACATGGCACGCAATTTCATGGCGAAGGACGAGAGTTTGCTCGAGTTAGCAAGAGTCTTGCACGACGCTCAACGGATTGCCGACAATTTGGAGCTTGGGCAGCGTCATTTAGTCGGTACAAAAGCGACCGACGAAACTCTTGCGGCGGTAACAGACGCAATCAACGAAACGAACACGCTTTCGAAAACAACTCGAAAGTTGCTGGAACGCCACGCACTCAGTTGAGTAGAAAAGCAGCTTCAGTGGCGTGCGCACTTCGGCAAGCGATAGGTTCTCCGTAACTTAAGCGACAGATCGTGCCACACATAGTACACATTGAGTGGGCCGTATCCCTTCACAGCTTAAAGGTCTACAGTAGAACCTGTCTAAATTGATACTGACTAAACTAATAACCTCCGCAAACAAATATTCTTGCCGGTCCCGAGCTCGTCCCCATATTGGAATTAATAAACCTCCGTAATGTGATATTTGATAAATTTTCTCAGTCCCACAACTTATGTAAAAAATATCCTATATACGTGGCCCTATATGCCGCTATTCAAACACGCTAAAAAAGTCACGTATGCCCTTCTGCTTCATCTGGCTGGTCTTTATGGCTGCAGCCTTGTTCTTCATGGGTTGGAGGGCCGTCATGAAGAGCTCGTTCACGTCAGATTGCTACAGCCAGAATGTTTCCAGTGAACGTATCATTGCCTGTGCCTCGGATACCGGAACAATGGCGACCTCTTGGCTTTCATCGTCATCGGCATGTTCTTCCACGGGTTCCGGCACCAAGTGATCCTGAATCACCTCGTCCAAGGTAGGTGCGTAGGTGACAACATCCTCCTAGCTGTAGTTGAGGAGGTTACGCACATCCATGGGATTGGCGTAGCGGAAGCGGCGAATCTGTGACTCCAGCTCGGCCACAGCCTCCTGGTCGAGAAGCTCCTCCTCTACCAAAACTGGCTGCTGATCCTCCGGTGCCGTGCTGCGAAACTGGCAGTGGCGGAAACAGTTTGCAATGGTCTCTGCCTTCACCTCGTTCTTTCACGCGGGGACTGCAATCCTGATTCCTCAAGAATGTCGATCTTCTCAGGATCAGGAAGTTTGTCCTACACACGCTGCAGGAGAAGGCGGTTGAAAGCGAAGCGGTAGTAGGCCTTGAGGTTCCGGACAATCCCAGCATCGCAGGGCTGCAGCTTTGATGTGGTGTTTGGTGGCAGGTAGAACACAGTAGTGTTCCGGAGATGAATGCGGGCCGGAATGTCGTCAAGAGGAACATGTGCACCGCAATTTTCAAGAATCAAAATAACTTTTCTGTCAGCCATTCGAAGATCAAACGATTTGAGCCACTCAAGAAAAATAATTTGCGTCATCCAAGCCTTTACATTGTTGCGGTACACGCAACCGAGATTGTTCAGATTGATGTTCTTGAAGCAGCATGGGCTCCTTGATCTCCCAATGATCCAAAGGGGAAGCTTGTATGAACCATCGGCATTGCAGCAAACGGCAAGAGTCAGCCGTTGCTTGTGCTGCTTGCGCCCCTCAAGCTGCTTGGTTGCAAGCGAGTGATCTGCCTGAAACGTGACATGCTTAGAGCAATTTTTATCACAATTGAATTGAATGGAAATGTTTAACAAACCTGCATCCTGTAGAACAGGCCCGTCTCATCCATGGTGTAGATGTCACTGAGTGCATACTTGTCGAGCACCTCACGTATCTTTGGGCGCTCATCCTCGATGAGTTGTTTGTTGACGGAACCACTCCTGCCAAAGCGACGGACGGACCGAATGCCGTGACGTGTCTTGAATGATTCAAGCCATCCGTATGAGAACTCGAATTTCTTGTGGTGGAGCAGCTGATCAAAGTTTTTGACGCTTGATCAGGCGGTACCACGGCGCCCGGACTGCCGACTAACGAAGGGGGTCCTCCGGTTGTCCTTGACTGCTTGTGTTTCTGCTCACCTTGTGTACCCGACGGCTTAGGCGTGGGTCGCTCTCCAGGTGGCGGGGATGTAGACACGGAAATTCCTTGATTCAAGATTGGGGAACTTGTAATGAGTTGTTCGAGGTGCTGATCAGACTTGATCCGGTGTAATCGAGCTCAAATCAGGTGCGAACAGGCTTGATCAGCAGTGATCAGGCTTGGGCAGGCACCGAAAGTCGTTGATCAGCTGTGATCAGGCTCGATCAGGCTTGATCAGGCACCAAAAGTAGTCGATCAGCGGTGATTAGACTTGATCAGGCTTGATCAGGCACCAAAACTAGTCGATCAGCGGTGATCAGACTTGATCAGGCTCGATCAGGCACCAAAAGCAGTTGATCAGCGGTGATCAGACTTGATCAGGTGCCAAACGTCACTCAGGTACAAGTTGGTGCGGTCTGCGAGTTGTTGATCGCGGGTCACAAGTTGCAGAGTGTCGATCAGGTGTTGATCGGCGAAGGGGGTACTTGATCAGGCAGTGGAAGTCTTCACTGCCCGATCACGGAGCCTCTGAGTCTTCAAAAAGCTAAAGGAACACCCAAATATATGTATTCCTAGCCTAGACCTACGAGGGGGGGGGTAAATTTCGCTTAATCCACCTAGAGTTCCCGTGGGGCGCTTACAGCAGCCGAACTCTAGGGGCCAAACGCGAACCAAACGTGGAGAGGTGAGAGCACTGCTCAATCACACTCTCAAAACCAAAAAACCTTTACTGAAGAACCGCTGACACAGCGGGCGGAGTTGCGGAGTGAGTTCCCAACACTCTACGTCTGACGGTGGGCCAAAAATGCACTAAGTGCTCCTGCCCGGGACGTAGAGGTATATACTAGTGAGGGAGGCACAAAGGTGCCGTCCCTAAAACGATCTGCTAGATCGAACGCAAAAGGAGAACTTTATTATTGCTGAAATCCTAAGAACTACCAATTTCCTAATATCCACCAATCAGAACTACCCGTTCCAGCGTCCTCCGTCGACCAGTCGACCTGATTTGTCCGTCGTCCGTCGCCGCTCGTCGATGTTCGCGTAGTACCTGTACGTAATCTTCCCATCTTCCTATGCCCTGTCTATGTCCTGACTATGTTCACCACGGTTGTACACGCAACTGTATACGCCGTGGTACCCACAATCCTATACGATTACGTACCGATTCTGACCGTAATCGCCCCCCCTTAAATCAGGCCCTATAATAAGGCCCTATAACAAGGCCTTATAATAAGGCCCGTTATTGGGCCCAATTATAACACGCTTTACGACAGCCGCCCCTGATCTTCGTCCCAGCCGTACAGCGGTTGGGGAGAGGGTCGATCATGACGTTTGATATCATGGATCATGTTACCGTTGGTCGGCTTGTCCACCATGACGTCATCGGCCAGATGATAATCCCCCATCAATCTGCCTGTCCTTTCTCCCGCCGATCAGGTCCCGTTCTATCAGGCTGTTGCCGTTAGTGGTACCCCCCTCGCGATCCAGCGATCACCCTTCACCAACCGTGTCATCTGCGATCAAGCTGTCTCGATCAGGCATTCCTGCATTTCCATCATGCAAGCGATAACGGACGGCACCCCGGCAAACACCACCGACACTCCTGCCCTGAATCGGGCCGCAGCTGATCAGGCGATTGCCGCTATCAATCGGGCTTACAGTTTGCAAGAAGCCCTACACGCGCGTGATGATCAGATCGCCATGTTATCTGACTCGCTCGCGATGAGTGAAGAAACGGTCGCGATGCTTCGGCAGCAGCTCGCTCGTGCCAAACGCGCTGTGGTGGAGCGAGATGTCGCGATCAAGCGGGACGCCTTCGAACAGCTCAAGCCATTGCGTGATTTCGTCGACACCACCGTCAATGATCTCCAGACCAAGTTGAAGACCATGGAAAGCGCTATGGCCGATCAAGAAAAACTCATGGTCGATCAACGCGCACAGATCCGGGATCTTGAAGGCCGTCATGCCCGTGATAGGTATCTGCAATCGGTGCATGAAGACACCTTCGCTGATAAAACACGGGAGTTGGATCAACTTCAACAGCGCCTAGCCAAGTTACAAGAAGAACGCGATCGGGCTGCCTCTGGGAATCAGCGCTTGTTCGAACAGGTGCTCAGGCTCACTGCTGAGGTTGATAAGCGCAAACACCAGTATCATCGCCTTCGAAAGAAAAATAAATCCAATTGCCTGAAGATGGAAGAGTATACTGCCATCATGGCCCAGGCGCAGGAACTATCTAATCGGGTCAAGGGAGTGTCTGACCTCCAAACTGAGCTGGACGATCTGCACGCCGCATATTCTCAGCTGGAGAACGAACATTCCGCCATGCAATGCCGCTTCGGTCAAGTTTCCGCAGAACGTGACACGTTGCGCCATCAAGTGCAGGAGGTTCAGGGCGAAGTCACACAGTTACGCTCGTTCCACTCGGACCTTCAGTCTCAGTTGGCCGGTATGTCGTTGCGGATGCAGATTGCACCAGTTATCCTCACCCCTTCGGCGGGTTCTGATCAAGTTACACCGCCAGCTGGCCTTACCGCCTCTCCTGACGACTCGATCAGCCGCTCCGCCCCTTCCTTTTCGCTCAGTCGGCTGGTTCGACGACTTCGAGACAAATTTCCGGTCGTTTCTCGAACATCACGCGCTGGTGATCTGGGAGTCGACGCATTCTCTCCCTATCGCTAAAGGCCTTCGCGAGACGGATGACTTCTTCCGTAATTACTACAACAGTCGCCGCCAACGCAGAAGTCTTGCTGGGCGACCTGAAAGAGGGTCGTGGATTTCGTCCTGCGGGGGATGATCGACGGAAGATGTGATCTCGACATTTTCCTGGACCCGTCGATCACCCATTGTGCTCGCAACCGTCCTTTGAAGTATGCCCCGGCCGATGATGGAGCGTGGTACCCAGGGTTCCTCTCGGGCCCGCCACCCCGGACCCTATTGGACGCTTTGAAGGAGTTTGATACTTTTGAACCTTGGCGGGTTCAATATCGTTCCTCCCCTGAAAACCACCCTGGCCCTAAAATCCCTCGGATTCGTCGCAAGTTCTTTGGGTCTAGTTAATCAGTTTATCGTTCCGCCCTTAACCAATAAGCAATCTTGATCATGCCATTTCCACTGTGCTTCTTTACTTCCCCATGCATGATATAAACCGGCATTCTGTCGTCTTATATTCGTTACTCCATCACCTTGTCTCGCAATATCCATCGTAAGCACATAACCTCAAGCCATTTATCGCTTATTCATCCATTGTGAGTTTCGTCAATCATCTTTCTTCAATCGGTAATTCTTCGATCGTAATTCATGACCAGTCTGCCGATCACGCATTAGTTGTACTCTTCGTCAACTTGCATCACGTCAAACCGATGTCTGTTGATCCTTTTCCTCTCGAAGTCCTTGATCAGAGCATCACAGTTTAAGTCTGCCTCGTCTACCCACGACGGCTCAGCATAACCTTTCCAGTAAACTTGATATTCGCGTAACGTTCTTCCATATCTAGTCTTTCTACCTGATCGTACATCGGTGATACGATCAACTTCAAATTCATCTGGATCTAGCGTCCTTTCCTAGCTGTCCTCAGGTAACAAAGCTTCATCGAAGTCGGAACGCTCCTCTATCCCAGCTGTTAGTGCCGTAGTAGGGCGATCCGGAAATTCCTTGACCAATTTCAATTTGGACAGATGCACTACTGGGAACATACGATAGTCGGTGCCAGCCGTAACAAGTCTCGCCGCATGATTACCGATTACCTCAATGACTCTGAAGGGTACATGCCAGATGTGCGCCAGTTTCTTCGCGAACCCTTCTTTCACCCGATCAAGGTATAACCAGACCCTTGATCCAGCTTCGATCTTGTGTGGTTTCACTCTACCATTGTGCTTTTCAGCTCGCTCAGCCACCGCTTGATGCAAACGAGCGCTCACTTGATCACGGGCGTAACGATAGTACTTTTGCAGCTTATATCTCAACCGGCGAGCATCCCGGTCTTTACGCCGAATTCCGCCCAGTTGCAATGTCGATTCCAACGATGATCGTGGGTCCCACCCATACGCCAAATAAAATTGTGTTTCACCACGAATACAATCGGGGGTTGAGTTCAGCGCGAATACCAGCTGCTCTGCATACAAGCTCCAATCTTTCTGGTCGCATCTGCTACATACATCTTAATTGCTCGCGTGATCGTCTGCACCGTCCTCTCCGCCTTACCATTCGCCTGTGGACGGTATGCCATAGTGGCACTCTGACGTTGTCCCACGTCTTTATTGAACGCGCGAAATACTTCCGACATAAAACCTGGTTCACGATCGTGCCGGATCACTTCGCTAGCCCCGAATCGTCGAAACACACACTCTTCATAATTTTCGGCAACTTTCTGCGCTGTGCGGGACGATCCAGATTTCGCGATCACCATACCCGTGAACAGATCCGTCCAAATCATAAGTTCAGTATGTCCATCCGTCGATCGGGGTAGTGACGGGATATGATCCATGGCTATCACTTGAAATGGGTACGTAGCCTCTATATTCCCCGGAGACATGCCCTTGATCGTAGGTTTTCCTTTCCCCGTCTCGCAATCTACGCATTGTCCGACAAACCTTTGTACGCTTCGGAATAGACCACGCCAATGGAAGTATCGTCTGATCCTCAGATATGTACGCCCTATGCCTTGGTGTCCTCCTTCCAAGCTCACATGATAATGGTGGAGGACATCCGCATGTAGGGTCTCAGGTAAGACGAGCTTAATCGACGAACGTCGATCGTATTAAATATCTTTATCATCTATGGCTTTTCCTTTAGCCATATTCCCACAGTAAATCAGCAATCCTTGTTCGTCGACATCGTAGTTGTCGGCAATTTTCGCGCAATCCTTTACCTCGTCTGCGCTCAATTGCGAGACGTCACCATACAGATAACTTCGCAAATAATGAATCAATTTCTCTTCGTCCTGTGCCTTTTTTACCAGTTCCGCCCTTATCCCGGCTATAGATATATCGGGCCATGTTGACGGTCGCGGCTGATGTAGGTTACGTGATCGTGTCATCGCTAGTACTTGCGGGGTAGTGGGATCTTCTTTCCACGTGATCACTTCCGGCAACCTGTTGAGATCGGTCAATTCCTCCAGCTGTTTCACATCATCGATTTCAAATCTTGTTCCACCCTGCATAGCCATAGTGGTGATGTGATCTACACTCTTATTCCACTCTCTTTTGACATGCACTAGATCATTATCCGACCATTCGCGAAGGAGATTGAACGCACGCTGTTGCAACACTTGCAATCGCGGATCTTTACACTCTATTTCGCCGCGCATTTGACGGATTACTAAATTCGAATCTCCACACACTATCGTCCTTCCTTTGGCGTATCTCGACAGTAGGTACAAACTTAAAAGCAATCCATGGTATTCCGCTTCGTTCACCATGATATCAGGCGCATGATCGGCTACCGCGGTCATAATCTTCCATCCCGGTAATTTCCATACGATAGCGCCGAAAGCACCTACACGTCGCTTGACACTTGCAGATCCATCGAAACTAATCACGTAGAGTTCTTCGCCTTTTCCGACCGTAGTAGGTGGTACTTCAATCATCTGCCGCGGTTGTTTTTTTCGGTGCGATCGCAATCAGGGCCTCATCGATTTCGGTGCGAGGAGTGATACTTGCAGCTAACGCCCCCAGTACCTCCTCTTCTCCCTGTACACATTTCTTGATCTCGAGGTCTCACTGTGATAAGATCGCATCCCATCGGCCCAATCGTCCGTCCAACCCGTTGGATGTTAGTAACCATCTCAGTGTGGATAAACGCGACAAGACAATGATCGTCTTTCCGACAAGCATCGTGAATTAAACATCCAAGACCCGAAGAAGTGCCAGAACTTCCTTTTCGACGGGGCTGTAGTTCAGCTCACCGTTCTTCAACGTTCGGCTGGAGAATGCCACGGGGTAATGCACTTGATCATGTTCTTGTACCAGCGCGGCGGATACCGCCCACTTGCTGGCGTAAACCACGATTACTGGCTCTTTGTTCTGATCAAAGTGGCGCAGGGTTGGAGCTGACGTAATCTTCGTCTTCAGCATGCTGAATGCTACTTTTGCCCTGATTAATCGATCACCTTCCTGATCCATACTCTCCTTGCTCAACGATCGGCTTTTTAACTCTTGATAATCCGTTTCCCTTAATTCGTAGAGAACAGCGACATAGATCGCAAAATCTTCGATAAACCGACGGTAGTATTTCAAACTCCCCAAAAACGATTACATGGCCCGTAAGGTGCCAGGGAAAGGCAGATCAATTAGGTCATCCAATTTTTTCGGATTTGTTTCCAAACCTCGGCTAGAGACATGATGCCCTAAATAGGGAACTTCGCGTCGCACCCAGTACGATTTAGTCACGCTGATCGATAAGTTCCACTGATCACACTTCTCCAACAGACGATGCACCTTGTCACACAGGGTAGCCCAGGTAGGTGCCAGGATCAAAATATCATCGATATATGATCGCCGCTGCAGTACAGACGGGCCCGGTGTTTGGTCGGGCTCTCCCACCGTGAATACATCATCCGATTCTTCAGCAGCGTCCTTAAACTTGAGATACCCATATAATGCGTTATCTATCAACCGCTGGTAGATTTGCGGAGCATTATTTAGGCCAAAAGGCATCTTATTCCATTCGAACAATCCAAACGGAGGGACAAACGCCGAAATCTGACGCTCTCGATCGGTCATAGATACGACTCAGAAACCACTCGCCATATCCAAAGATCAAAACCACAACGCTTTATCCAAATCTTCGAGTAGATCGGTGATCAAGGGCATTGGGTACACCATCAAACGCGTGAGTTGATTCACCGCGCGATAATCGATGCATAGACGTATATCGACCCCATTCTTTTTTTACGATGATCACTATAGGCGATGCCCAAGGTGACGTTGACGGCTGAATGATCTTAGTTGCTAGCAACCCCTTGATCAGGGCCGACAACTTCTCGCGAAATTGTGGAGCCACCTTCCGACACTTTTGGGCGATCGGTCGAGCATTGCCTACATCGATATCGCAAACAACCCCACGTGCAGCAGGAGGTAGTTCGTTACCCTTTCTGATCAACAGATGTTTCTTCGCCCAAATTATATCGCGAAGCTGATTAATTTCTTCTGGTGAGTTGACCAGGGGGTCTCCGACTAGCAAGTCGTCCCTTGTTACTTCTTCGGTGCTTCCAGATACTTCGGGCAACGTAGCAAGCTGTTTCTCCAGTTCCTCCACATACAAATCTCCACCTTCATGGTAACAAACTTGATCATCGATAGGGATTACACCAACTTCGCTAGGATCGGCTGAGACAGGGTGATCGCGCGTGTCTTGAATAAACGTATCTCTTGCAGTAGGTTGTTCAACTCCGTGCTCCGGGGTCGTACCTTTCATCTCCGGCTCCTGATTGCACCGCGCTTGCGCCTCTTGCACCTTTTGCGGCCCTCCGGTTACCAATGCCACAGATGTGGCGATCGGGTCCGTAGGGCGTACTAAAATACTTCGAGGAGTAGGATACTCCCTCTTTTCGACTAGAGGACCTTGATAGACACTTTCTTGATCGTCATTCCTGGAATCGGTAGACGATTGATACGCGAGATTTTGCCACTCCTTGTAACGATTAGACCCTATCGAAACAAATCCAGGGCGACGGGGCACATCATCTTTGTTCATCCAGATACCTAAAATCGTCTCATCTTGCACGATGATCGGATGATCAGCGACGTTCGTAACACGCAGGTATCGCAAATTGCCCACGCCCCTAGTGATAGTGGGGATCCAATCTTTCCCACGAGTAATCCACAACTTTCGAGATCGCTGGTCATAAATTCGAACCTCGGCAGCTCGACCTACTGGGATCTGTTCGTAATGATTGAGTTTCATATAATTACCACTTGATCCGTACAGCTGTCGGCGCCCCTCCAATGGGATGATCACCTCATCAGGCAAACTTAGTGCACCGTGGGCGATGTCTAATCGAACACCAGCTGGTATCATAAAATCCATACCCAGTATAGCATCTTGACCAACAAGTCTGCCCGCCCATGCATGTAAATAATAGACCAACGAGCCTGCTAGCGTAATTTTGATTTTAGTGCGCCCTTCCGTGAGGTATGCTCTTTCTCCAATGCCGACACATTCTTGCGTTTGACTCGTGTCGATCTGACAACTCACCTTACGAGCAAAGGTTGAGTCGATGATCGACACTTCAGCACCAGAATCAAATAATAGCGTGGCACGTTCGTTATTGATTTTACCACTCTCTTTGGCTTGTTTAAACCATTTCTTTGGAGAGTGGTATTTCCAATATCCGCGCGATTCGCCTGGAAGTAGATCGACCTCCATGATCACCGGGGACCGAGAAAACTCATCAATACGGAAATTAGCCAAACGCGGTAAATCAGGCTGATCACATTTTTCATTATCTATTTATGCTGCTTGATCAGCCCTCTTCTTATCCACATATGCAAAAATACACAAACCAGAACGCTCGTCTCGTACCAGATTCAAACCTGGCGAGCGTCCATGTTTAACAAATCTTCAGCTTCCTTGGGCAGCATTCCGGCATGCTTGGTGGGATTGTACCACTGGCGGATGCGGTTGTAAAACTCTTCCATAGGGCACTTTGCCGCATCGTGAACTTTGCCACATGCTCGACAGACGTATAAACAATGATCGGTCGGATATCCCTTCTTGCCACGCTTGAGACAGGCCAGGCGCTTCCAGCAACGAAGATTATCGTGCCTGATCGACCCACAATGACTGAATTTCTTCACCGCCCCTTGATAGACTGCACTTGAATCACTTCGATTAACCGATCGGGACTCGCTAGGCTGCTCGAGCGCCCCTGGTTGGTAGCGTATAGCAGCGATCATATAACGGCGCTGATCTCCATCGCTTCCACTGTCGTCGGCACTTGATTCTTCACTTCCAGACGACACCTTGATCGCGCGTACTGCTTTGGGCTTTCGCGCTGGGGCCGGTGCCCGATCATCGCCGAATTTATGGCGGAATCTACTGGTACCTACGGCCGCCGTTGGCTGGTACCACCTATTGCGTGCATACGACCGCAATGTCTCTTCCAGGTCTGCCGCGGTGTCCAACCGCAAAAGCGCCAGTTGATCAGCGAGCTCGTGATTGGCCAATGTATACAAGAAATGTTGTACATGTTCACGTAAAGTCGTGGGCGATCCATCCCTGATCGGAAACTTGGCTCGCAATCCCGCCACATTCAACCGGTGCAAATATTCGATTGGGCTTTCATCCGAACGCTGCTTCGTATAATAGTACTGGCGGGATGCCGATTGTCCACTTCCACCATATTGCACTTCAAACTCATCCACAAGATTTTTCCAACTTGATCGAGTGCTTCTACTCAGCTGGCGATGCCAATTGCGCGCTGGCCCTTTTAGTAAATCGCCTAGGATTAGACACTTTTCAGGATCAGAAGCTTGATCCCGCATAAATGCTGACTTGAGGCGACTGATCCAATTCCGCGCTTGATCTTCATCCCCTTCCTTTCCCGAAAATTATTTTAGATCACTGATCTCAGACATCCGAATCCTGGGAATCGTCTGTTGATCAGGCATCCCAGTATGTGCGGACGCAACGGTGGCTCGTCGTGGTAGTGTGATCGGATCATCTGGGTCAATGTACTCGCTCTGGGATCGTTGATCATGGAACGAATATACCGATTCCATGTCAACGTCCTTGACCGTTGCCGATATTTCTGGCTTCGAGTGCTGCTGATGCAGTGAATGCACAGATTCCATGTCAACGTCCTTGATCGACGCCGCTCTTACAATTTTTAGCTGGCGGTTTTTTCCGCCGACGACTCCCGGTGTCAGCTTTCGTCTTTCTTCAGCCAGAAACTTCTCCATAGCCTTATCAAAGAATGTCTGCAGCTGTGGGCTTTGCGATACTTGATCATCTTCTGCTTTTATCGATTGAGGTTACATCTTGATAGCCAAAAACTTGGATTTATCCTTCTGGCAAACTGTCATTCTGGTGATCTTGGGCTCTATACTCCCGGCACTACTCGACTACACTTCAAATTCATCGCCTTCAGAAGGGGCAGATTCGTAGCACGATGATCCCGTATGATCTGCTGCGTTGTTTGACGGACCGGCTTCAATCTTCAACGGAGAGTGCGAGGGTTCCAACTTAGTGGTTTGACCCACGATAGGTAGCAATAGATGAAACAACTGCTGGGTAGCTTCTGACAGATCTTCTGGATCCTGATCAAACACCTCTTCAGCATCGTAGGCGCCTGTCGTCAGACCTGCCTGCTTGATCAGGCGTGTTAGCCTCAGTACGATCGTGAGCTTTTCCCTCCAATCCGTAACGGGCTGATCGACTGGTCTGTTCAGCTTCCCGCTGATCATGACCCCAAGTAGGCTCCTGATTTAATTCGTCAATTGTAATGGGGTGCCATTACATAATTGATATTCAAGTTAGAATATCACAGTTTAATTTCAGACGCGTTGTCTGAAATTTAAATAAGAGATTATAAGTTATTATAATCTAAGAAGGAAAAGTCGATTCGGTATAAATACCGAATTTTGCAGGTTAACTAATAGTACAGTTAGTTAAAGACTTGATATTATTATATTAATTAGTTAGTTACTATACTATTAGCCTCTAAACCACCCATTAAATAAATACTCTTAATTTTGCGTTCTAAGACCAAAGTGAATATTTATATATTTACTTTTATTATAGGGTTAGTTGTTACCAACTAATCCTGCCCTAATTGTATTGCGCGCTTCCTCGCAAGATACAGTGTATCCAGTAACAGGATCAGTCCTGTTACACCTGGTAGCACTTTGTGGTCCGTCTTAACGACCACAGTTCCGTTCTGCTAGTTAACTAGCGGTGCGAAGATTAAGAGCCGCTCGGCATCATGTCGCGAGACATGTCGGCTGCCGAGCGAGAAAGAACGCTGGAAGAGGTGAAGAAACACTTCCCTCACTTCTCGTCGCGTAGTAAAGACGCGACGGTGGAAATGATTAGGTCTATGGGGACCGACATCATTACCTCCCTCAAGAGTAAGTCCCCGGAGGAAGTGGTACAGGTGGTGAACCGCTTTAGGCTAAACCACCTAGAAAATCCAGTACGGCCCGCGCCAGAGGCAGCGCGGACCGCAACTGCACCTGCAACGCATAGCGTTGAAGTAGTAAAGGCGCGAGTACCGCCCTTTACCGGCGAATGGGGAGAGCCCCTTCGTAGATGGTTCGCAGAGGTGGAAGATGCCGTCTATGCGCAAAATATTGTTGACGAACGTCAAAAGGCGTACTTCGCCACAACATGTATAGGCGGCAGATCCAGTTCATGGGCGATGGGTCGCAGAGCCACTGATGACTCTGCGTTCCTTACTTATAAGGAATTTAAATCTGAGCTAAAGCTCAACTTTGAAGCTCCAGAAATGGAGCTAAGTAGTCGGCAGGAGTTTATGGAACTCCGGCAAGGTAAGCTTGACCTCCAAGATTACGCTCAGAAGACGCAATATTTGCTGTCAAATATTGTGTATGAGACGGTTCCCCCTGCTATGCAGGTCACTGGCTTCATGAAGGGACTCAATGATGGTCCCGTCAAACAGAGTCTCTATCGGCACCCGCCAGATACTCTGAGGGATGCCATTGACATGAGCATCCGTGAAGAGTTCAGCATGCGATCAGAGTCATCGCATGCTGGTTACAGCCGAAGGGCTCAACAGCCCTTCGATTTTGACATGCCGCAACAGCATGTCAACAATCAGCAGTCAGGCAGACGAAGTTCACACTTTGTCCCAAGAAACAGCCACCCGAGCCAGAGCATGGGCGGTGGAGGTCCAGAGCCGATGGACCTATCAGTTGCGGTTGCTTCGTGTTCGAAGCAACCGAAATTTAAGAAGAATATTCGCTGCAATAGATGCGCGAAAATGGGGCATTTTGCCCATGAGTGTATGGCACCGCGTCCGGTGCCACGCAGTCAGCGGACGGAACCGTCCGCTGCACGGCGACACCAACAGAGACATCACCCTGTTGTTGCAAAAAACGAGAATCGCCAGTAGGGGCGAGGCGCCCTACTGGAAATGTTATCCCACATGCCGACATAGGGCATGTGAGGGTAATAGCCCCAGACGGTACTATGTCCTGTCAAAAGGTGCAGGGTGATGGGAAGCCTCTTATCACCCTGGAGGTTAAGCCGCACGGGAGCGATGTCCCCATGCGAGCTTTGTTTGGCACAGGAGCGTCAAACAATTTCGTTAGAACTCAGAGTCTAACGCTGTTGAGCTTCGTGGAGGTAGAAACCCCACGAAGTATGTTGTCAGTCCGGTTAGCAACAGGTGCAACCGTGACTATTCCAAAGCGTGTGATTAAAACACGCTTCGAGTTGAATGAACTGTCATTCGAGGATGAATTCATCGTCCTCGATCTAGATGACAAGTTTGATGTGATACTTGGAATCCCATGGATGTCCAAGTTTAGACCTTCGATCGACTGGGTTAACCTATCGATCGACTGCGGCGGACGCACAGGATCTGATCACCCTGTGTGTAATCCGG
>CM047591.1:12090772-12106153 GCA_026184515.1 Peronosclerospora sorghi | reverse complement strand
CGCTAGCCGCACCGTGCGTATACGCACCGGCTACATCTGGTAGCACTCGTAGTCAATCCAACACCTGTGTTGGTAGACTAGCCATCCTCTGCAAAGGATGAATCAGGACGATTGGGATAGTTTGACCCTCGTCCAACAGGAAGCCTTTAAAAGGCTGTTACCCTTAACGGGGGAAGAAGGTATGAAGCTCCTAGTGGAGCAGGGCCTTGAGGCCGTAAAGGCAAGGGTGAATGCCCTCATCGCTCATGAGGCGAGTTGTGGTGGAGGTTATTCCACGGGGGTGCGCCCTCCATTATCGTTTAAGATAAAGGAGTTCACCGGAGAGAAGGGTCACAACCTTTATGTGTGGTTACGAGAGCTCGAAACGGCCTTCGCCACAGCGAATGTGATCACTGATCACTTGCAAGTGGGACTTGCGCTGACCCATCTTACGGGTATAGCCCGTGCATGGGCGTTTACGTGTTCGGACTCGGTCACGAACGTGTTCCCTACCTGGGAGGTCCTTAAGCAGAAGCTTATGGACATGTACGCAACGCCTGATCTGGGTTTCCAGAATCAGCTGGCGTTTCTGAGGTGCCGTCAGGACACTAGGGACTTGGAAACATATATCCAAGAACTTAAGACCCAGTTGGCAGGGATGTACGCGAAAGCGTATTCGGACGATGTGTCCATCCCCGTCTTCATGGGAGGCCTGAGAGAAGGGCCAGCACTTTCGGAGCTCTTCCGATGCCGACCCCAATCCCTGGGGGAGGCGTTCAAGATGGCGTTCAACGCCGAGAGGAACTTCCGTTCCTCTAAGGTGGGTCCCGAACCCATGGACCTGAGTCAGGTCGAAGCGGAGGAGAAACCTCCCTCTAAGAGTCATTCTGACTCTTTTTCACAGAGCTTCGAGACAGAGCTCTTGGCTATGTTGCAGCGGCGTGGGCCGCTGAGATGCTTCCTGTGTGGGAGCATGGATCATCTGAGGAACAGATGCCCGAAAAATCCCCATCGAGACACTCGCTACAAAGGACCAAGGGTGGGGAAAAAGCCCTTGTCCAAGCCGTCGGGAAACGACTGCTCCCAGTAGGTGCGGGGAGCCCTACTGGGGGACCCTTCAGTGCTGTTAAGCCCCAGGGTAGGGGACGACAGCACAAAGCCCCGAGGGAAGCGGTGTTTCTAGCACCGAGTTGGTGTACCAGCCAGGTTTTCTGGTAGTCCTTGCGGACGTGAAAGGCTTTGATAAGCCTTGGAGAGTCTTGATAGACTCTGGAGCGTCTGACAATTATGTCAGACGGGCTTCTGTGGAGAAGAGTCGGCTGTATGCCGAGGCCCTAGAGGCACGTTCTCGTGACGTTGTCACGGTCCGTCTTGCGACGGGCGTACAGGTTTCTGTACCCAAGGTCTCGATTGACCTTAAGCTGAAGTTTGCAGACTTCGACAGCTTAGAACGTTGCCTAGTCCTGGATTTGTACTCGAGGTATGACCTCATTCTGGGCATGAAGTGGCTGGAACGCCACGAGCCATGGATAGACTGGAAGTATAAGTCCATTGGCTCAACGCACCCGCGGTCGGGTGAAGCATTGGCGAGTAATGAACCCACCTTTGCTCGATCGCAAAAGCGATTCTGGCGTGAGATGCCAGAGATTGGGATGTCTGAAATGATCATTCCCAATGGCGTTAAGGAAGAGTTCCTTAACGAGGGGGATTCGGCGGTTAATCCCCACGACGTGAACGGCGAGACTGGTGAGTTACCTGTGGTAACTCCAGTGGTAGGGGTAGAGACCCCTGTGGTTAAGCGCGAGGCGCTTCCACGCGAAGAGACCCGCAGTTCGTCTCTTTTGCACGCAGGAAATGATTCCGACCACGCCGTTATAGGCGAGACTGGTGAGTTTCCTGTGGTAACTCCAGTGGTAGGGGTAGAGACCCCTGTGGTTAAGCGCGAGGCGCTTCCAAGCGAAGAGACTCGGAGTTCGTCTCTTTCGCACGTCGGAAATGATTCCGATTACGCCGTTATAGGTGAGACCGGCGAGTCACCGGTGGTAGAGGTAGAGACCTCTGTGGATAGGCGCGTGGCGCTTCCAATAGATGGGGCAATTGACTCCCCCCATTTGGGTCTCGGGATGAGTCCCGAGGCCAGTAGTCAGTAGTCCTACAGGATGCTGAATAGTGTGACAGGTGTTGTCACAGAAGGAATAAGCCTGGAACGGTTGCCTGGGGTAGGCGAACTGTTGTCGTTGGAGGAGATGTCCTTCAACGAGTTTGAGACTGCTTTGAAAGCAAATGAAATCGACGAGGTCGTCGTGTTGCGTCCGGAAGAGGAGTTGAACGCCTCATCCACGATGGACGAGTCAGTTTTGGTGAAAACCAAACAGTAATTAAATGCACGAAGCGGTCTCAAGATCCTCGCGGATCCTGAGGACCCTTACCATTCCTTATTAAAGGAATTCGGAGATGTCATTAGTGACAACCCGCCGATGGGGTTACCACCGGATCGGGGAGTCCTACATGAAATTGATTTGGTTCCCGGAACCAAATACTGCGTCACTAGGCAGTGGCTTCTCCCCAAGGAACAACGCGACGTCATCGACGCATTCTTCAAGGGGAAAGAAGAGGCAGGGATGGTACGGGAGAGTAAGTCTCCCCACTCATCTCCCACTTTTTGTGTTCGTAAACCGAACGGAAAGTGGCGCATTCTGCATGCGTATAACAAGCTGAACGCAGCTACTGTACCCATGCAGACTCCGATTCCTCGGAAGGATGTCCTCCAGAACAATATGGCGGGCTGTACTGTGTACAGTGCCTTAGATCTGGTGGACGGGTATTATCAGGTGCTCATGCGAGCGTCCGATATTCCGCTGACAACGGTTAGCACGCCTAGTCGCATGCTGTGGGAGTGGCTTGTTATGCCACAAGGGCTTTCAAATGCACCAGCGACTTTCAATAGCTTGGTGACTCAACTCTTCCGCCCTCATAGGAAGTACGCTCAGACGTACTTCGACGATATATTCGTCCATAGTCGTGCGGAAGGCGACTCGTCTGATGTTCAGACGCATCTGATACACCTTCGAGCACTGCTCGAAGGTATGCGAGAGCATAAGTTGTATGCAAACGCATCCAAGTGTATCTTTGGTGCTGAGGAAATTCCTTTCCTCGGATGCTTCATCGGTAAGGATGGAGTGCGGGCGGATCCCGCGAAGGTGAAAGCCATTGTGGAGTGGCCTTCGCCTGTAAATCTTAGAGATTTACGGAAGTGGCTAGGATTAGCCAACTATCTCCATATGTACAGCGAGAACTACGCTGAAATGGCGAAGCCATTGACCGACCTTCTTAAGAAGGATGTTGATTGGTGTTGGGAAACTGAACACCAAAACGCTTTTGAAGCGGTTAAGGGGAGCTTGTTAAAAGCTCCCGTTCTTTCTCTCCCAGACTCTGGGAAACCATTTAGTGTCGTCTTCGACGCCTCCGATTTCGCAATCGGATGTTATTTGTTACAAGAAGACGATGCAGGAAGGGAACGCGTAATTGCGTTTGAGTCGAGGCAGCTTAAAGCTTCAGAACGGAATTATCCCGTTCATGACAAGGAGCTACTTGTAATGAAGTATGCTCTTGTCAAATTTAGGCTTCACCTACTCGGATCAAAGCCGTTCGTGGTTTATACCGACCACGTGGCCTTACGGACAGCGACAAAGTCGCCTCATCTCTCGCAACGGATGTCCCGTTGGCTCTCCTTCTTTGCGGAGTACAACTTTGAGGTTAAGTATAAACCTGGCAAGCAGAACGTGATTGCGGACGCGTTATCACGTCGTCACGATTACGAACTCGCTCACGCGACATTCGTCACCACGTCTGTGGTAGATCTCATACGCCAGGCGTATGATAAAGACCCTTAATGTACGGCGATTATCCGCGCGTTAGGTGAAAAGGGTCTTGGCTCGTCTGAGCCAACCCTGTCAAGTCGAGCTAGAGCTCGTTCACACCGTTACAGGTACTGTGACGGTTTGCAATATTATAGCACGAGCGCGGAGGACACTCCGCGGGTGGTTGTTCCTCATGATGAGGAACTGAAGTATAGAGTCCTCTTTGAGGCACATGACGCCCCTACCGGGGGTCATTTAGGTCGGGATAAGACCTACAGCGCTTTAAGCGCTTTGTATTGGTGGTCCAATATGTATAAGTGGGTCGGTGCGTATATACGCACCTGTGAGACGTGTCAGAGGGTTAAACCCTATGCAAGTTCAGCTGCGCCTTTGGTGAGCTTATCGGTTCCAACGGAGTGTTGGAAATCCATTAGCATGGATTTTATCTTCGGTTTTCCGAAGGATAAGGCCGGGAACACCGGCATATTGGTCTTTGTAGACCGTTTGAGCAAGATGGCTCACCTGGCGGTGGTGCCAGAGTCCATGGATGGACAAGGAACAGCAAAAGTGTTCCTAGACCGTGTATTTCGACAGCATGGTCTACCCGATTCCGTTGTGTCGGATCGGGATCCCCGTTTTACGGGACAGTTCTGGGGAGCGTTGTTTAAGGTGCTAGGCACCAAGCTCCTCATGTCCACTGCGGATCATCCGCAGACTGACGGTCAGACGGAACGCGTTAATCGCGTTGTGGAAGATATTCTCCGGAGTTTATGTCCGGATTCTCTAAAGAGATGGAGTGAGATGCTTCCTATGGCCGAATTTGCTATTAACAATTCGGTCCATGCATCTACGTGGTTTACCCCGTATTACGTGAACGGATTAGTGAATCCTAGGGTTCCGTTGACGCCAGGTGTGTGTGGCCCTGGACTTGAGAGGTGGAGGATTCCCTGAAGTCATCCCTGTATCTTTGCGAAAGCACATCGATAAGTTCTTATCGACGCGCCTTAGTGTATTACGACACGTCTGCGATGCCATGGCGGAAAACCAAGACAAGCAGAAGGAGCAAGCTGACCGAAAGGGACGGCGTAACAAAAAGGTATAAAGAGTAGGAGAAAGTGTTTTATTAAACGCTAAAACTCTTCCTACACATGCAGTTTCAAATGTGTTGCGCAATAAACTGCGTCCCAGGTTTGTGGGCCCCTTTAAGGTGTCAGCCCGAAAGGGCTTGTCGTACACCTTAGACATCCCAAAGGCGATGCGTCCAACCTTTTATGTGGTTATGCTTAAGCCATACCAGAAACCGGAGGCAGTTCCCCTCGCGGAGGAGGGTGAGAAACCGGATAGCCGAAAGGTGCAACAGGTCGGAACATCTCCGACAGGGTTGATATACGACCCTAAAGCTCCGCAACGAGAGTCTCTCGAGAGGCAAGCCGCTCCTCGAGGCGTTCATTCGCACTCCCCTCGTTGCGGAGTTCCTCCTGAGCATCTTGGATGCGAAGGCTGTGCCGATCACAGCGCTCGTGGAAGTCACGCCGCAAGAGCGCGACCCCCTCCTCCAGTGCTCGATACGGAGGGTACGCCACATTATCATGTGGAACGTCTGATGGCACGACGCCATCACCGGGGTGAGACCCAGTACCTGGTGAAGTGGAAAGGGTATCCACATTCCCAGAACTCGTGGGAGTACGAGACTCCCCTGCGGCAGGATTGCCGTGACGTCGTTGACGCTTTCGAGCGGGAGAATCTCACTGAGAGTCAACGACCAAAGGGGCTGAAGAAGCCCCTTCACTCCCAATAGCTGGGAGTTCGCCGGAGGCAGATGCTGTGCTTGCATTGCTCTCCGGCACCACATCGAGAGCAGAGCGCGTATAATAGGAGGCAGACAATTGCCCTTGCGCTTTGGCCTGAGCATAGGCCAAGCGTAGCGCTCTCTCTACCCGAACGTCGTGTTCGGAAAAGCTGTTGTACAGTGCATCGAAACTGGGGAGGTGTTTCTCCTTTCCGCCCAGGAGCGGAACGCCTGTTCTGCGTCTTCGACGCTTTCGTCCCTCAGGAGAACAAGGGGAATCTCGCGGAGAACATCCACGAGGGCACCGCGCGCCTGTTTCCCGAGGCGAGTCCGGTAGGCCTTAACGCAATAATGTTTGGGCGTTAGTAGTCGGGCCCGGAGTTGGTTCTGATGCGCAATTTCACGCGAGAGTATAGCCGCTGGTCCAGGGGTATAAGAAGCTAAGCCTCTCATGACCGCGTTCTTAGCCCTCTTTTGAGGGTCGCGAGGTCCCTTACGTGCCCGTCCGGCCTCTTGAACCAAGGACGGTTCATTGGTGGTGGTTGCCTGTGGCAACCTGGAGGTATCACCCCTAGCGGGTAGCGGTGGCGCACGAGTTAGTGCGTTCTCCCCACCTGTGGGGAATGGGTTGGATGACTGATAGCGCCGTTCGGCGCTATCAACATGTCCAGCCGTTGGGGAGAGCTCCCTAAGGGCGTCCACTTCCGAGCCGTCGGAATAGTTTGCGTCCATAGCACCGCTGAGGGTGTACAATGGACAGCCAGAGGTACTGGCGTTGGAGTTCTCCAACAAAATTTTGTTTATTGCGTAAGCAATAGTCTTGATGGGGGAGGATGTAACGGGGTTACATTTGGGTAATACTGAGTGTTGGTGTACATGAGTACACCACGGTTGGGGCCAGTATTGGCCGGGTTGAAAGGTTTTGAACCTTTGTTTATTTTAACCAATCAGGGCATGGGCCCTTGGTGTGGTGGTGTGTCAACCATCCACGTGTCAGTACACAGGTGTGTACACTACATTTTAGCTAGGTACGAATTAGTAATATTCTACTTAGTGTTACATATAGTTTATATTAGTTTAAATAATTACATATTAAATATATTCAGTTTTACTTTCACTCCTTAGTACAGACGCACGACCTCGACCGGTCGTGCGTATAGTGAGTGCCGTAGCGTAAGGGTAGCCCTCCCCTTAGCTACACCCTTTGTAAGGGATCCTTGCCGTTAAGGCACTAGCAAAGGCTACAGTAAACTAACCCGGGAATCTTGGCCCCGAGTAGGAGAGCTCTCTCCTACTAAGCCCTTAATAAGGGCGTATCGGCTAAGTAGCGGCGAACGCCGCTTTAAGGAAAGTCTTCCTCTGTGCGCTAGCCGCACCGTGCGTATACTCAACGGCTACACAGTATCCTTCAACGCCAATTTCATCATTCTTATTAGATTTCGCGTTATCTCCATTCTCCAAGCGTAGCTTCATACCCGCGTGCATTTTAGGAAACGCAGGATCCTCTTTGCGGTCATCCAGTCCCATTTCGAGGGCGCATGTGCCCTGCGCGTGGCCTTGTGGACTGCAAACGCAATGTCCGGACTCGAACAACGCGCGATCCACAACAAACTCCCAGTTAACGACTAAAAATTCTTCACTGTCGGCGATCCATCCTTTCCGCTACTTGGCAACATCTCTTGATCCTTCAGATTCTGGTCCTCGAACTCATCTCCAATGGGAGTCTTTACTGCGTTAGCCTCCTCCACGCCGTACGTCTTGAGGAGGTCCTTGATCATTACCTCTTGATCCAGAAAGTAACCTTGATCTTCTTTGTATTCCACACGCATGCCCAAAAACTTTGTTACTTCACCCAAATTCTTGATTTCCAGGTCTTTTAATTCTTCGACATTTTTTTTACATGTTCCTGCTTCGTGCCCGTGACCAACAGGTCATCCACGTAAACTCCAACCACCACTGTTTCACCACGAGCTTTCTTAAAATACAGACAACCGTCTGTGAAGCTCTGTTCGTAACCTTGGTTTAGTAACTTGGAGTGCAGGAGGCGGTTCCATTGCCTCCCTGCCTGCTTTAAACCGTAAAGCGTCTTCTTCAGTTTTAATACCACATCGCTCGAAATTTCAACTTGTAGTTTTTAACCTTTTCAGGTTCCACCTTCATTCCATTATGGGTAAACAAGTCAATTTCATGTTCATCCTCCAACGCTTTCACGTAAGCGTTGGGGATATCCCCGTTCATTGCCCGTACTTTCCACTTCCGAGAGAGCATCAAAATGAACCGGACAGTGGTCATTTCTATCACGGCGGCAAAGGTTAGCTCGTAATCCACCCCAAAACGCTGCTCGTTTCCACAGGCCACTAACCTTGCCTTGTACCGTTCCACTTGTCCATTTTCATCCGTCTTAATTTTATACACCCACTTGGAGTGCAAAGGCTTCGAATTTGGGGGTTTCTTCACGATTTCCCACACGTCGTTTGCCTCCAACACCTTTATTTCTTGGTCCACGGCGTCGACCCATTTTTCCGCGTCCTGGCGACCCATCGCATCCCGATAATTTCTAGGGTCGCCCTCCATCATCATATTGACAGTTTCTCCAATTTCGTTCGCGTAATCGTCACTTTCTTTTTTGCTTCCGCCTGATCCATGCGCTCGGCGTACTGGCGCGTAACATGGCGGTCCCTCGTCCAACGTGGTTTCCGCGCCTTTTTCTTCCTTTCCATCTGCTCGATGCTTGCGGACCGCGTTGCTCCTTCTGACTCTTGGCCATTTGGCGGTCCATCCGACTTGCATTCATTGTTATCCGAAGCACGAATTCATGGTGTGAGCTCCGCGCTGCTCTCTTCGTCTTCTCTGACCTTTAATTGGCGATTTTGAACGTCCGTGAGCGTTTCAACATTTTTCACGTGCTGCGTCACGGTCACCTTTCGCTCAGCCTTCAAGTAGACCTTAAATCCCTTTGTCTACTCACTACGACCGATAATTACGCCAACTTGAGCGCGGTGCGCCAGCGTGTTCTTGCCAGGGTTCATGTACACCGTACATGGTGACCCAAACGTAACAATGGCGCCCAAATTTGGCTTGTTCCCTGTCAATAATTCGACTGGCGACATCCGTCTAGGATTCGCACTCGTTGGGGTGCGGTTAAGCACATATGCTGCGTATTCCGCCGCATCCCCCCAGAACGATAGATTTAAGCCACTTCTAAACAACATGCACCGGGCCATATTCATTACGGTCCGATGCATGCGTTCGGCCTTGCCGTCTCTTGCTTGGTTCCCGGCCTCGCTAATCTGTCGAGCGATGCCGGTACCGCGACAAAAATAATCCACATTTCGGTACTCGGCTCCACCATCAATTCTCAGAACGTGAATCTTGCAATCGAATGTCCTTTCGAAAAACGCCAAGAAGTGTTCTAATTTCTTTGAAGCTGCGTCCTTGCTCTTCGCCAGAAATATCCTGGTATTATTACTTTTAAAGTCAATAAAGTTGACTAAGTAACGGTTGCCTAGCCGATCCTTTGGTGTGATGGGACCTTTGAGGTCGGAACAAATCACACCACCGATCCGGTCTATAGGCGTGTTTTTACCGCTGTCCTTTTTTGCTTGGTCATTCTTCGTTTGTTTCCCTTGGGCGCAGGTGACGCAGTGCCTGCGCGTCTCATCCGTGATCCAAATTCCGTATTCGGGGTCCTGCGCCAACTTGAGAATCGTTTCGAAATTCAGGTGACCCATTTGCACGTGAAAATGCATTAGGGAACCACTTTGAATGTCATCTTCCGGTACGTAATTGTCCTCAATCGGGTATTGTACCGACATAATCATCTCTTTATAAGTTTTCTTGAGACGGTCCACTTCACCATACACGGTTAACACATTGTTTACTGCACGGACTCGGGTAATAGTCGCGCGTGTGTCATGTATGACCAGCGTCCTTTCTCCATTCACGTAGTCAATCACGAAACCGCCTTTTTCGAAAGCTCCATACGAGAAAATGCTTCGAGCGGCTCCTTCTACGTAAAACACGTTCTTGATTTTCACTCGAGTCTCGACGTCCCCGTGCATAAAACGAATAAAAATGGTGCCTTTATTGTTTAGGACGAATTTCTTTCCATCCACCTGGTGGCACTGTCGATCGACGGTCTTTATGTCGAACAAGCAAGTGATATCTGGTGTCAGATGTACACTTGCGCCGCTGTCGAGGATCCACGTATCTTGACTGGGTCCCATCTCATCACCAGCGATCATCAAAGCGTAATCCTCTTTCTGGACCTTTTTCTTCTTTGGGCAATCTCTTTTGAGATGCCCCCTCTCGCCACACCCGTAGCATCCGCGATTTTTAGTTAGTAGAGCCTTTTTAGGCTTCTCCACAATCATGTTGACCGTTCCGGTCCCGTGCCCTCTCTGACGCCGGCTGTTGAACTCAACAGCCTGCGCAAACTGGCAAATCTTTTCGGCTTGCCGCTGATAGTCCGTACGCAGGTGGTTATAGCGGGACATCAGCACGCTTGACAGCTCAGGCATGGCATGGTAGATAATATTATCTAGCACCATCGCATCACAGTTGGGCCCAACTGCGTCCGCCACTGCTGTCAAATACAAGAAGTGGTCCGACCAACTTCTTCCTGGTGCCTTGCGCGCACCAAGCAGCTTCATTCCTTCTGCATGCGTTATGCGTACGCTAAATGCGGCTAGCATCTTGTTCATTATATGCCATAATGCCGGCTCTTCTTGCCACCAGCTTTCGGCAAACCGGTCGTAATACGCTTCCGCTGGGCCAGCTAAATAGTGGCCCAGCAACTCGACCTTAATATCTTCGGTCCATCTGAAACCGCAACACTCCTCGGCGATCGATATTTGCCGGAAATACTTGGTGCCCCAGCCCCAAAAACCAGACCCAAGGACCTTATACGCTTCGGTCCCGTCGAACGGCCGAAGTTGCAACTTCTTTTCCTTGGCCGTCGGTGGAATCGGCATTCCATAGTGCCTTGCATGCACATTCACAGGCGGTACATAAGCCTGCTGCACGTTACCGGGCGCTGCGTACGCTGCCTGGTAATTCCCCGGCACTGCATAAGCTTGCTGCACATTCGCAGGCACTGTATATCCCGGCGGCGCATTCCTAGGCGCTAAATATTCCGGCTACGCGTTCCCAGGCGCTGCATATGCCTGTTGAATATTTATGGGTGCCGAACGCGCCCGCTGAAATTGACTCGCTGCATGGTGTTGCGTGAACATCTTCTGCGGCTGGACGTAGGTGTTACCGGGGTTCGTGCCCCCACCTCGTGTAAACACGTCCTTCCCCGCCTTGCTAATACTTTTGAAACACACTTTACCAGTGCTTCCGGCTTTAGCTTCCTCCTTTTCTTCGTCGCTACCATCCAAGGAGGCCAAGATCATCTTGGTGTCCCCCTTCGACGCAGGCACTGTAATTCCTGCCGACGCGCCCTTAATCAGCGACGACTCCAAGTCGTCAAAACGACCCCTCAACCCCGCATACAACTGCATCATTTCTTCCGGGGTGACTGTCCGAACCGTTGCGTTACTACCCCCACTTGGGCTCATAACCTGTTGAAACTCTTCGTCGTCCATATGTCCGCACGTACTCTTGCACGCAGGTTCCGAGTACCACGTACTGCTGCGTAATGTTCCAGTACAGACCAAAGGCTAGCAATTAGCGTAACAAAAGAGAAATCAAATACGTAACGTAATCAATCTCTCCACTGTCCTTTTGCGACTTGAGCGTAAGGACCAGCAACTGAAACAAACCAACGTAACCACGAGAATCCAATACGTAACAATCACTCCAGCTGCCACTGCAGCGTACTTGATAATCCACGTAAAGCGAAACTTAAACGAAAGCGCACACAGTAGCGCGTCTCCTAGCCACTCGTAATAATCACGTAAGTCGAAAAAAAAAACAATTCAGAAGTGAATAATTAGAATTAAGTATGCGCCTAAAACTAATAGTATGCAGATATACAGTGTTTTGTACCTAACCTAAAGTTATGTACAATACATCACCTTTTCACCTGAAAGTCGCTTGATAACCAAAATGGCGACGCTAGCTGCTGCGCAAAAAGCGCGCCCTTCCAACATGTATAACACAACAGATGGAAGTTTACCATAACTTTATTATCTGGTATATATTTTCATGTTAGCTAAACACTTCTCAATACATTCCGTTGATTTAGTCCCTGTTTTGGATATTTTCTTCTTTACATTACGAAGTGTCTGTGGAGAAGCGCAGTAAAAATATGGAGCCAACTGCCAGGTGGGCATAGAAGGGACAAAAGGGGTAAGGTCAAGCGTTATTTGCATACATATGGTGAGATCAGATTAAAAAGATGCATTTTGGGATGGTGAATTACGATTGGTCTGTTATAGGGATTAAAAGGATAATAAAACAGTTCTCTTTTTGTGTTAAAGTAAACGCGCGATGTGATGTTGGCAAATTCAAAAGTGAGCTTTAAAACAAACGTTATCTAGGAGGCAATGAATGGCTATGAATCCTTGTATACGCAATCTTGATTATCGTAAACAGCTATGCAGGGCATGGCGGCTTGTCATTGGTCCAGTTCATTGGTTTACGAACTTGGAGTCTTAACATAAACATGCTCTTAACTTGAACAGTGAACGGTACCAGGAGTGTTGGTATAAATGTTGGTCTTGGCAAAATAGAACAAAGTCGGATTTGAACCCACGGCATTGTTCCTACATTACATCCCCCGGCACTTTACTAAGTGTTAAGTCTTGAATTTTTTTTACTAAGAGTGAAGACTAGAGAATTTTTTACCAAGTATGAAGACCTAGAGAAAAGTGGCAGCGCGCCGAAGCACGCTGTTGGGGGGACGTTTTATATCGGAAACCCAATCCGACTTTTTGAGAAGTACTCGGTTTACTTGCCTAAAAATGTTTCTCCTATTAAAAAGCGCATTGCTGATTATTACGGAGCAGAGGTAATACATGTAGAAACTAGAGCAGAAGCAGAAGAGAAGGCTAAAAATGACGAAAAAAAGGCTTCCACTACTTACACCCGTCAGATGATGATGAAATAATCGCGGGAGCTGGAACTATGTGCTATGAGGCTCTACTGAAAATGCTACAGATGGGCCTTAAGCCTGATGCGATTTTTGGTCCTTGCGGAGGCGGAGGTCTACTTGCTGGAAGCTATTTAGCCAAAGAGCTGCTATCTCCAAAGACTGAGTTACATGGAATGGAGCCAAAACTGGCAATTCCTGCCATCAGGAAATATTTCTGTGGTGGAGTCAAGCTCAAAATCGAACACCGAAGTGTCCGGAACACGACCACCATCGAGCCCAGCCGACCATCTTACGGTGGAGACCCCGCGAACCTTCTCCTGGGTGCCGATCGGGCGACCGAACAGTACTGTGTGGTGGAGTCTAGTTCGAAATCGAACACTGAAGTGTCCGGAACTCGACCACCATCGTGCCCAGCCGATCAACTTACGAAGGGGATACCCCGCGAACCTTCGCCTGGATGCCAATCGGGTGACCGATCAGAACTGCAGGACGTCGATTCCGATTTAGCTTCATTAATCTCACCTTGTGTACCCATTGGTATGGGTGGTTACACACTCGGTGGACCGTCGTGTGGTGGAGCGGCTGGCCAAATTTTGAAACTTGGACAGTCGTTCCCACAGCACCCGGACTACTGACTAACGAAGGGGGTCCTCCGGTTGTCCTGTGACAGGCCTATGCCTTGCTCACCTTGTGTAACCGACTGTAACGGGGTAACATTTAGTTACGTTGGTGTATGTAAATACACAACGGTTAAGGTCAAGTATTGGCAGGTCCGAAAGGTTCGGACCTATTGGCTGTTTTAGCCAATCAGGGGAGGAAGCCCTTGGTGAAGGTGTGGCAGCCTGCCACGTGTTGGTACACAGGTGATGTACATTACATTTTCGGCTAGGTACGAATCAAATAAGTTCTACTTAGTAATACATAGGGTTTACATTAGTTTATTAATTTAGGCTAATTATATTATAATAAACCAGTTTCCAATTACACTAGATCCAGCTAGGCGTCCGACCGGGAACGGTCGGGCGTGCTGTGAGTTTCGTAGCGGGGGAGTACCTCTGCTAGCTTCTCCCTACTAAGGGAAGCCTAAGGATAAAGCGTTAGCGTACGCTAACGGGAAACTGGGGGAATCTTGGCCACAAGAGAGAGAGTAATCTCACGCTAAGCCCTTTCATTAGGGCGTATCGGCTAAGTAGCGGCGTATAGCCGCTTAAGGAATGTCTTCCTCTTTGCGCTAGCCGCACCGTGCGTTTACGCACCGGCTAAATCTAGTAGCACTTGGTGTCAATCCAACACCTGTGTTGGTAGACGGCATCCTCTGCAAAGGATGGACCAGGACTATTAGGGTCAGCTAACCCCCGTCAAACAAGAAGCCTTTAAGAGGCTGGTACCCAAATTGGGTCAGGATGGCATGCGCCTCCTAGTGGATCAGGGTATTAATACCGTGCGTGAGAGGATCAACGCCCTCATCGCCCATGAGGCGAGTTTTCGCGGAAGTTAACCTGCGTCTACGGGGGTGCGCCCTCCGTTATCCTATAAGATAAAGGAATTTACCGGTGAAAAAGGTGAATAACCTTTATGTGTGGCTTCGCGAGGTCGAAACGGCCTTCGCCACAGCGCATGTGATCGAGGATCACTTGCAAGTGGGACTTGCATTAACCCATCTTACGGTCAGAGCCCGTACATGGGCGTTTACGTGTCTGGATTCGGTCATGGACGTGTTCTCGAACTGGGAAGTCCTTAAGCGAAAATATGGACATGTACTGTAGCCTGTGCGTACACGAATGGTGCGGCTAGCACACAGAGGAAGACCTTACTTAAGCGGCGATGTGCCGCTACTTAACCGATACGCCCTTTATAAAAGGGCTTAGTAAGAGAGCACTCTCTTACTCGGGGCCAAGATTCCACTTTGGTTTACAAGTTAGCGTGAGCTAACGCCTTAACACAAGGCTCCCTTAATAAGGGACCGAATACGCGCGACGCACGGCGCGGCCAAATATCGGGCCAATTTAACACTCCTTCTCGACTTTTACGTGAACCAAAGTCACTCACACGTGTTCGCCCTCCGGCCCAGCCCTTGTTGCATGAACATTAACCTTGGAAAACTCAATCCTTTCGTGAACACGTCTGCAAGCATACTCTGACCCGGCTCGTAACACACCTTGATAACACCTTCGCGTCCCTTGGCAACCATAAACTTCAATCGAACGTCTATGTCTTGGTCCTGGACGTGACGCAATCAGCATTCAATACCTTGATTGCAGCTTGGTTGTCGCATCGTAGCTACATCGGGAGATTCACCGTCATTCCAATCTCCATCGCCATTTCACGCACTTCAAGTAACTCGCACTCCATTTCCGACGCTGCGTAAAACTCCGCCTCCATAGTCGAAAATGACACACTTGACTGCCGCTTGCACATCCACTGCGTAACCTTGCCATTGTGGTGGAGTCAAGTTCAAAATCGAACACAGTTGTGTCGATAACCTGACCACCATCGTGCCCAGCATTCCAACTTACGGGGGGGGGGGGGGGTACCCCGCGGACCTTCGCTTGCGATCCGATCTGATCGTCCGCTGCTAGCAGACGACCGATCATCAAAAGAATACGCCTGGTCCGATTGATCTTGCGTTGCCATCTCACCTTGTGTACCCGATGGAATGGGCTAGTACAACACTCGGTGGATCGTGTCGCTGGTTGACTTGGGTCTGATAGTAT
>CM047591.1:12044436-12081433 GCA_026184515.1 Peronosclerospora sorghi | reverse complement strand
TAAACTCCAACCAATGTTATAGTAAACCAATATGTCCACGTAAAGATTCAATATGCTCGTGAATTTCACAAACGATATCTCCACGTAGAGACCAATCCACTTGTTAGTACGTTCCAAACGTACGTGACTTAAACTTGTGAGAAGTCAGCAAATGAATACTCCTGTCGAAGGACTTCCGGCGGGCCAAATGCGTCTGCGACGCGCCCCGGCCGGGTATAATTTGCAGGTGGGGATTACTCGACCCTCTTCCCCCAAACACTCCGCGACGTGCGAAGGCGACTTAGAAAGCCAAACTTTTAGAGAGTCTCTTAGGACCTCTTAGCCACTTTTCCAATCCAAGACCAATTTACTTCTTTTCCACTAACCTTACGGTCCCAATATGTACCAAACACTAAAATATGTAAAATACACGCAATGCCATGTGACTTACCAAAATCCGTGTGCTTGACACTCCTTGCACATGATACGCTTAAAAGGCCCCCTTGTTTCCACCAATCCGATCGCTTACCAGCTGATCGGCACGCCGTTGACAGAAGGTGACCAAAATTTTGCCTTCACTTCTCCACACCATCAACTATCGTGACTCCAACACTAACGGATTTCCGATCCGTTTTCGCACCTGCAAAATCTGCATCACAATATCCAGCAATCGTGAGTTCGTTCCATTTGCTTTTCTTGTACTTTTTGTCGATTTCCATCTGCAACTTAATATCCGCGCTTCCCTTCAAAAAACGCAATATTTTCTTTGCTAAGTTCCAATCGAGAACACTTGGTGCATGTGCTTTCCTCGTCGCCTTGTGCACCGCATACACTATTGTCGTGAAGGCGTTGAAAATTATTAAATTTCCACGTAATTAACAACACAAAGAGGTATTAAGCCAGTCCTCCTTGTTTAACTTCCCGTTTACTTAATACTTCCGTTCGAACCAACAAATCCATCAATTACACTTGTCGTGCTTTCACAAGGCTGTCCCGGGCTGCCCCCAACACTTGAGCACTTCAACAGGCTGCTGCTTGACTCACTAGGGCGTGTGCTCACTGACTTCCTTGTGTTACACTTGTTTTTTGTATGGGGTTAAAAAGGAAAGGTTTTTGAAAGCCGCCAGAGACCTGTGCAGTACAGGGGAAATTTCGTTGTATTAATCGTTACTAACTCCTACATTAAATTCAATCACTTTTCTCACCCACTACTTCAGCGCTGACTTCAATACTGGACTCTGGAGCCGTCGCAATCCTCTGTAATTTGATTGATCAGATTTACCGTTGCAATCTGGCCGCCGCATCCTCTGACACTTGATTGATCAGTTTTGACATAGCGTTCTGGCCTTCGCGATTTGGCCGTCGCGATCTGGCCTGTAGCCGGTGCGTATACGCACGGTGCGGCTAGCGCACAGAGGAAGACTTTCCTTAAAGCGGCGTTCGCCGCTACTTAGCCGATACGCCCTTATTAAGGGCTTAGTAGGAGAGAGCTCTCCTACTCGGGGCCAAGATTCCCGGGTTAGTTTACTATAGCCTTTGCTAGTGCCTTAACGGAAAGGCTCCCTTACAAAGGGTGTAGCTAAGGGGAGGGCTCCCGTTATGCTACGGCACTCACTACACGCACGACCGGTCGAGGTCGTTAGTCTGTAAGATAGACTGAAATGTAAACTGAATATATTTAATATGTAATTATTTAAACTAATATAAACTATATGTAACACTAAGTAGAATATTCCTAATTCGTACCTAGCTAAAATGTAGTGTACACACCTGTGTACTGACACGTGGATGGCTGACACACGACCACACCAAGGACCCATGCCCTGATTGGTTAAAATAACCAAAGGTTCGAAACCTTTCAACCCGGCCAATACTGACCTCAACCGTGGTGTACTCATGTACACAAACACTCAGTGTTACTCGAATGCAACCACGTTACATCCTCCCCCATTTGTTTATTGCTTACGCAATAAACAAAATTTTGTTGGAGAACTCCAACGCCATACCTCTGGCTGTCCATTGTACACCCTCAGCGGTGCTATGGACGCAAACTACTCCGACGGCTCGGAAGTGGACGCCCTTGGGGAGCTCTCCCCAACGGCTGGCCATGCTGATAGCACCGAACGGCGCTATCAGTCATCCAACCCATTCCCCACACGTGGGGAAAACGCACTAACTCGTGCGCCACCGCTACCCGCTAGGGGTGATACCTCCAGGTTGCCACAGGCAACCACCACCAATGAACCGTCCTTGGTTCAAGAGGCCGGACGGGCACGTAAGAGACCTCGCGACCCTCAAAAGAGGGCTAAGAACGCGGTCAAGAGGGGCTTATCCTCTTATACCCCTGGACCAGCGGCTATACTGCCGCGTGAAATTGCGCATCGGAACCAACTCCGGGCCCGGCTACTAACGCCCAAAATTATTCCGTTAAGTCCTACCGGACGCGCCTCGGGAAACAGGCACGCGGTTCCCTCGTGGATGTTCTCCACGAGATCCCCCTTGTTCTCCTGAGGGACGAAAGCGTCGAAGACGCAGAACAGGCGTTCCACGCCTGGGCGGAAAGTGAGAAACACCTCCCCAGTTTCGATGCGCTGTAAAACAGCTTTTCCGAACACGACGTTCGGGTAGAGAGAGCGCTACGCTTGGCCTATGCTCAGGCTAAAGAGCAAGGGCAATTGCCTGCCTCCTATTATACGCGCTCTTCTCTCGATGTGGTGCCGGAGAGCAATGCAAGCACAGCATCTGCCTCCGGCGAACTCCCAGCTATTGGTAGTGAAGGGGCTTCTTCAGCCCCTTTGGTCGTTGACTCTCAGAGGGATTCTCCCGCTCGAAAGCGTCAACGACGTCACGGCAATCCTGCCGCAGGGGAGTCTCGTACTCCCACGAGTTCTGGGAATGTGGATACCCTTTCCACTTCACCAGGTACTGGGTCTCACCCCGGTGATGGCGTCGTGCCATCAGGCGTTCCACATGATAATGTGGCGTACCCTCCGTATCAAGCACTGGAGGAGGGGGTCGCGCTATTGCGGCGCGACTTCCACGAGCGCTGTGATCGGCACAGCCTTCGCATTCAAGATGCTCAGGAGGAACTACGCAACGAGGGGAGTGCGAATGAACGCATCGAGGAGCGGCTTGCCTCTTTCGAGACTCTCGTTGCGGAGCTTCAGGGTCGTATATCAACCCTTTCGGAGATGTTCCGACCTGTTGCGCCTTTCGGCTATCCGGTTTCTCACCCTCCTCCGAGAGGAGAGCCGCCTACGGGTTCTGGTATGTCTTAAGCATACCCACATAAAAGGTTGGATGCGTACCCATCGCCTTCGGGATGTCTAAGTTGTACGACAAGCCCTTTCGGGCTGACACCTTAAAGGTTCCCACAAACCTGGGACGCAGTTTATTGCGCAACACATTTGAAACTGCATGTGTAGGAAGAGTTTTAGCGTTTAATAAAACACTTTCTCCTACTTTGTACACCTTTTCATTACGCCGCCCCTTGCGGTCAGCCTTCTCCTTCTGCTTGTCTTGGCTTTCCGCCATGGCATCGCAGACGTGTCGTAATACACTAAGGCGCGTCGATAAGAACTTATCGATGTGCTTTCGCAAAGATACAGGGATGACTTCAGGGAATCCTCCACCTCTCAAGTCCAGGGCCACACACACCTGGCGTCAACGGAACCCTAGGATTCACTAATCCGTTCACGTAATACGGGGTAAACCACGTAGATGCATGGACCGAATTGTTAATAGCAAATTCGGCCATAGGAAGCATCTCACTCCATCTCTTTGAGAATCCGGACATAAACTCCGGAGAATATCCTCCACAACGCGATTAACGCGTTCCGTCTGACCGTCAGTCTGCGGATGATCCACAGTGGCCATGAGGAGCTTGGTGCCGAGCACCTTAAACATCCCCCCCAAAACTGTCCCGTAAAACGGGGATCCCGATCCGATACAAGGGAATCAGGTAGACCATGCTGTTGAAGACAAGGTCTAGGAACACTTTCGCTGCTCCTTGTACATCAATGGACTCTGGCACCACCGCCAGGTGAGCCGTCTTGCTCAAACGATCTACAAAGACCAATATGCCGGTGTTCCCGGCCTTATCCTTCGGAAAACCGAAGATAAAATCCATACTAATGGATTTCCAACACTCCATTGGAACGGATAAGCTCGCCAAAGGTGCAGCTGAGCTTGCAGAGGGTTTAAACCTATGACACGTCTCAAAGGTGCGTATATACGCACCGACCCACTTATACATCTTGGGCCGCCAATACAAAGCGCTTAAAGCGCTGTAGGTCTTATCCCGACCTAAATGACCCCCGGTAGGGGCACCATGTGCCTCAAAGAGTATTCTTTACTTTATTTACTCACCATGAGGAACAACCCCAGCGGAGTGTCCTCCGCGCTCGTGCTATAATATAGCAAACCGTCACAGTACCTGTAACGGCGTAAACAATCTTTAGCTCGACTTGACAGGGTTGGCTCAGACGAGCCAAGTCCCTTTCCACGCAACGCGCTGATAAGCGCCGTACACTGTGGGTCTTTCTCATACGCCTGGCGTATGAGATCCACCACAGACGAGGTGACGAATGTCGCGTGAGCGAGCTCGTAATCGGGACGACGCGATAACGCGTCTGCAAGAACGTTCTGTTTGCCAGGTTTATACTTAACCTCAAAGTTGTACTCCGCAAAGAAGGAGAGCCAACGGGCCATCCGTTGCGAGAGATGAGGCGACTTTGTCGCTGTCCGTAAGGACGCGTGGTCAGTATAAACCACGAACGGCTTTGAGCCGAGTAGGTGACCCCTAAACTTGAAAAGGGCATACTTCATTGCAAGTAGCTCCTTGTCATGAACGGTATAATTCCGTTCATCAGCTTTAAGCTGCCTCGACTCAAACGCGATAACGCGTTCCCTTCCTGCATCGTCTGCTTGTAACAAAACACATCCGATTGCGAAATCGGAGGCGTAGCAGACGACACTAAATGGCTTCCCAGAATCTGGGAGAGCAAGAACGGGAGCTTTCAACAAGATCCCCTATACCGCTTCAAAAGCGTCTTGGTGTTTGGCTTCCCAACACCAATCAACGTCCTTCTTAAGAAGGTCGGTTAATGGCTTCGCCATCTCAGCGTAGTTTTCGCTATGTTTGTCGAGATAATTGGCTAATCCAAGCCACTTACGTAAATCTCTAAGATTTACAGGCGAAGACCACTACACAATGACTTTCACCTCCGCTGGATCCGCCCGCACTCCATCCTCACCGATGAAGCATCCGAGGAAAGGAATTTCCTCAGCACCAAAGATAGACTTGGATGCGTTTGCATATAATTTATACTCTCGCATACGTTCGAGCACCGCTCGAAGGTGTATTAGGTGCGTCTGAACATCAGACGAGTCGCCTTCCGCACGACTATGAACGAATATATCGTCAAAGTACGTCTGAGCGTACTTTCTATGAGGGTGGAAGAGTTGAGTCACCAAGCGATTAAAAGTCGCTGGTGCATTTGAAAGCCCCTGTGGCATAACTAGACACTCCCTCAGCATGCCACTAGGCGTGCTGACCGCTGTAAGCGGAATATCGGACGCTCGCATGAGCACCTGATAATACCCGTCCACCAGATCTAAGGAACTGTACACAGTACAGCCTGCCATATTGTTCTGGAGGACATCCTTCCGAGGAATTGGAGTTTGCATGGGTACGGTAGCTGCATTCAGCTTATTGCACGTATGCACAATGCGCCACTTTCCGTTCGGTTTACGAACAAAAAAAGTGGGAGATGAATGTGGAGACTTGCTCTCCCGTACCATCTCTGCCTCTTCTTTCCCCTTGAAGAATGTTTCGATGACGTCGCATTGCTCCTTGGGGAGAGGCCACTGCCTAGTGACGCAGTATTTGGTTCCAGGAACCAAATCGATTTCATGTCGGACTCCCCTATCCGGTGGTAACACCATCGGCGGGTTGTCACTAATGACATCTCCAAATTCCTTCAGTAAGGAATGGTAAGGCTCCTCAGGATCCGCAAGAATCTTGAGGCCGCTTCGGTCATTCAATGCCTGTTTGGCTTGCACCAAAACTGACTCGTTCATCGTGGATGAGGAGTTCAACTCCTCTTCCGGACGTAATACGACAACCTCGTCGATTTCACTTGCTTTCAAAGCAGTTCCAAACTCGTTGAAGGACATCTCCTCCAACGACAACAGTTCGCCTACCCCAGACAAATGTTCAAGGCTTACGACTTCTGTGACAACACCTGACACAATATTTGGCATCCTATAGGACTGCTGACTACTAGCCTCGGTACTCATCCCGGGACCCAGATGGGGGGGAGTCAATTGCCTCATCTATTGGAAGCGCATCTCGCCTATCCACAGAGGTCTCTACCTCTACCACCGGTGACGCGCCGGTCTCACCTAATAAGGAGTGGACGGAATCATTTACGACGTGCGAAAGAGACGAACTACGGGTCTCTTCGCTTCGAAGCTCCTCGCGCTTAACCACAGGGGTCTCTACCTCTACCACTGGAGTCGCAACTTGTTCGCCGAACACGGCGTGGTCGGAATCAGTTCCGACCAGTAGAAGAGACAAACTACGGGTCTCTTCTCTAGGAAGCGCCTCGCGCTTAACCTCAGAGGAATCCACCTCTACCACTGGCGACTCACCAGTCTCGCGTATCTCGTCGTGGGGATTAACCGCCGAATCCCCCTCGTCAAGGAACACTTCCTTCAACTAATTGGGACTGATCATCTCAGACATCCCAATCTCTGGCATCTCTCGCCAGAATCGCTTTTGCGATTGAGCAAGGTGGATTTATGACTCGCCAATGCTTCACCCGACCGCGGGTGCGTTGAGCCAATGGACTTAGACTTCCAGTCTATCTATGGCTCGTGGCGTTCCATCCACTTCATGACCAGAATGAGGTCATACCTCGAGTCCAAATCCAGGACTAGGCAACGTTCTAAGCTGTCGAAGTCTGCAAACTTCAGCTTAAGGTCAATCGAGACCTTGGGTACAGAAACCTGTACGCCCGTCGCAAGACGGACCGTAACAACGTCACGAGAACGTGCCTCTAGGGCCTCGGCATACAGCCGGCTCTTCTCAACAGAAGCCCGTCTGACATAATTGTCAGAAGCTCCAGAGTATATCAAGACTCTCCAAGGATTATCAAAGCCTTTCACGTCCGCAAGGACTACCATAAAACCTTGCTGGTACACCAACTCGGTGCTAGAAAGCACCGCTTCCCTCGGGGATTTGTGCTGTCGTCCCCTACCCTGGGGCTTAACAGCACTGAGGGGTCCCCCAGTAGGGCTCCCCTCACCTACTGGGAGCCGTCGTTTCCCGACGGCTTGTACAAAGGATTTTTCCCCACCCTTGGTCCTTTGTAGCGAGTGTCTCGCTGAGGATTTTTCGGACATCTGTTCTTCAGATGATCCATGCTCTCACACAGGAAGCATCTCAGCGGCCCACGCCGCTGCAACATAGCCAAGAGCTCTGCCTTGAAGCTCTGTGAAAAAGAGTCAGAATGACTCTTAGAGGGAGGTTTCTCCTCCGCTTCGACCTGACTCAGGTCCATGGGTTCGGGACCCACCTTAGAGGAACGGAAGTTCCTCTCGGCGTTGAACGCCATCTTGAATGCCTCCACCAAGAATTGGGGTCGGCATCGGAACAGTTCCAAACATGCTGGCCCTTCTTTCAGGCCTCTCATGAACACAAAAATGGACACATCGTCCGAATACGCTTTTGCGTACATCCCTGCCAACAGGGTCTTTAATTCTTGTACTATGTCTCCAAGTCTCTAGTGCCCTGACGGCACCTCAGAAACTCCAGCCGATTCTGGAAAACCAGATCAGGCGTTGCGTACATGTCCATAAGCTTCTGCTTAAGGAACTTCCATGTTGAAAACACGTCCGTAACTGACTCCGAACACGTAAACGCCCATGTACGGGCTTTGCCCGTAACATGGGTCAATGCAAGTCCCACTTGCAAGTGATCAGCGGTCATGTTCGCTGTGGCGAAGGCCGTTTCGACCTCTCGCAACCAAACGGAAAGGTTGTCGCCCTTCTCTACGGTGAACTCCTTTATCTTAAACGATACTGGAGGGCGCACCCCCGTGGAATGACCTCCACTGCAACTCGCCTCATGAGCGATGAGGACATTTACCCTTGCCTTTACGGTCTCAAGGCCCTGCTCCACTAGGAGCTTCATGCCTTCTTCCCGCGTTAAGGGTAACAGACTTTTAAAGGCTTCCTGCTGGACGAGGGTCAAACTATCCCAATCGTCCTGATTCATCCTTTGCAGAGGATGCCTAGTCTACAAACACAGGTGTTGGATTGACTACAAGTGCTACCAGATGTAGCCGGTGCGTATACGCACGGTGCGGCTAGCGCACAGAGGAAGACATTTTCTTAAAGCGGCGTTCGCCGCTACTTAGTCGATACGCCCTTATTAAGGGCTTAGTAGGAGAGAGCTCTCCTACTCGGGGCCAAGATTCCCGGGTTAGTTTACTATAGCCTTTGCTAGTGCCTTAACGGAAAGGCTCCCTTACAAAGGGTGTAGCTAAGGGGAGGTCTCCCGTTACGCTACGGCACTCACTACACGCACGACCGGTCGAGGTCGTTCGTCTGTAAGATAGAGTGAAATGCAAACTGAATATATTTAATATGTAATTATTTAAACTAATATAAACTATATGTAACACTAAGTAGAATATTCCTAATTCGTACCTAGCTAAAATGTAGTGTACACACCTCTGTACTGACACGTAGATGGCTGACACACCACCACTCCAAGGACCCATGCCCTGATTGGTTAAAATAACCAAAGGTTCGAAACCTTTCAACCCGGCCAATACTGACCTCAACCGTGGTGTACTCATGTACACCAACACTCAGTGTTACTCGAATGTATTCCCGTTACATGGCCGTCGTACCCTATGAAACTTGATTGATCCGTTTTAACTTCGCGAGCGATCTGTCCGTCGCGATCTGGCCGTCCCACCCTCTGAAACTTTATGGTCAGTTTTGACCTCGCGAGCGATCTGTCCGTCGCGATCTGGCCGTCGCACCCTCTGAAACTTGATTTGATCAGTTTTGACATCGCGATCTGGCCGTCGCACCCTCTGTAACTTGATTGATCATTTTTGACATTGCGATCTGTCCGTCGCGATCTGTACGTCGCGATCTGTCCGTCGCTATCTGTCCGTCGCACCCTCTGAAACTTAATTGATTAGCTTTGACATCGCGATCTGTCCGTCGGAATCTGTCCACCGCAGTTTGCTGATGATTGGTCAAAATCACTCATCCAAAATCAAAATACTCCATCACTTGAGAACAGTCAAGACCATCCAAGCGAGCGACCCAAGCAGCCGAGGGCGCCTAACTTTTCGTTGGCTCTGCCTCTCAGTACGGACCGCCATTGTGCTGGTAAGTTGCGCCTATGTCTTATCTTTCTGTGGCGTTACTGATGGTTTTTGTGCGTGCTCTGGTTACTCTGTTATCCCGTGTGCTCTAGCGCCATTAGGTAATGCATTATGACGCCGAGGGCGCATAACTTTTCGTTGGCTCTGCCGCTCAGTATGAATCCACCGTTGTGCTGGTAAGTTGCGTCTATGTCTTGACTCCCTTATGCAATGCTAACAGTTCACCTTAACAGTCTGATTGCCTCGTTATATCATGTGCCCTAGCGCCAATTAGTGATGCATTATGACGCCGAGGGCGCATAACTTTTCGTTGGCTTCACTGCCGTGAACAGACCCGCCGTTGTGCTGGTAAGTTGCGCCTATGTCTTGACTACACTATGCAATGCTAACAGTTCACCTTCACAGTCTGTTTGCCTCGTTATATCATTTGCCCTAGCGCCCCTTTGTTGTTTAGTATGATACCAAGGCGCATGAATTTTCGTTGGCTTGGCTGCCATGAACGAATCCACCGTTGTGTTGGTAAGTTGCGCCTATGTCTTGACTCCCTTATGCAATGCTGACAGTTCGTCTTCACAGTCTGGTAACTTGGTTATTTGATGTGCCTTAGTGCACCTATTTGTTGGACCTCGAATTAGACAGTTATGAAGCTGAAGACGCTCAACTTAGCGTTCAGCGTCACTGCCATGATGCTAGAGCTAAAGCAACTGTGTCGAAACATTGTAAAATGTGGGAAGCATCACTTGGCACTAGTAATGAATTGAAGCATATTGCTAGAAGACAGAAGCTTCGCACTACTAACATCGTGCTACACTAAGTGTTCGTATTGCTCACCTATTGAAGGCATGACATAATTTTTGTCACTAATATTCAGTGTTTGAAGGAATCACCAGCGTAACAAACATCATCGCGCTAGTATGTATAGTTTGACTAGATAAAACATACCAAGCATTGATAACTACCATAGTCCATCTTTTATATACTGTAAATATAGCTTCCACTTCACCACACTATATCAGGCCTAGTGCAGCGGGATATCCACAATAGGCTCCCTGTAAGCGACTGAAAATCCTTCACACTCGGCTTCCCGTCCTTTCCACTAGTACTTAATAGCGTTTGCTTCTTTAAAATCTCATTTTCGCAATCATCTGTAATCGGCACCTTCGCTGTGTTTGCATCTTCAAGTTTATAAGACGCTAGTAAATCTTTAATCATCATTTCTTGGTCCAAGAAATATCCATCGTTATCATTGTAATTCACTCGCATTCCCAAAAATTTTGACACCTTGGCAAGATTCGTGATTTCCAGCACTTTCATATTCTCGAAAAACTTTTCCACACACGTCACATTGGTTCCAGTAACAAGTAAATCATCGACATACACGCCGACCACCAGTATCTCGTCATCCCATCTCCTGTAATACAAGCAGACATCCGTACTGCTCTGTGTATATCCGTAGTGTACTACCTTTCCATGAAGCAGGCGGTTCCACAGTCTTCCCGCCTGTTTTAATCCATATAGTGTCTTCCGTAGTCGTAACACCAACTTCTTCACATCTTCGAATTTAATTTCATCCAGATTCTCGTGCTTGATCTTCACTCCATTCGGCACATATAGGAAAATCTCGTGTTCGTCTTCTAACGCCTTTACATAAGCGTTCGGTACATCTCCATGTAACGCACGCACATTCCACTTCCTTGCGAGACTTAAAATAAATTTGACCGTAGACATTTCCATAACAGCCGCAAAAGTTAACTCGTAATCCACTCCATATCTCTGTTCGTTGCCACACGCCACTAATCTCGCTTTAAATCTCTCGAGATTCCCATCTGCATCGGTCTTCGTCTTGAAAACCCATTTTGTGTGCAACGGCCTTACATCTTCAGGCCTGCAAATCACCTCCCAAACTTGGTTATCTTCAAGCGCATCAATTTCCGTCTTGATCGCTTCCAACCACTTGTCCTTATTCGCACTGCTTACAGATTCCTTGTAATTCTTCGGGTCATTCTCCAATATTAAATTTACTTCTTGTTTTGGATTTTCTTTGTCTTCAACTTCAATTCTTGTTTCCGCGGCCTTTTTTGCAGCGTACTTCCGCGTAACGTGTCGTTCACGCGTCCACCGGGCCTTTTTTGCCGCTTACTTCCGCGTAACGTGTCGTTCACGCGTCCATCGGGCCTTGTTTTGCCCTTTGCTGTTTCGGTGTGCTTCACGCCAGTTCTTCCGCCTTCCTTCGTACTTACAACTGCGTGTCCATCCGCTCGTGATTCGTTAGCTCCTTCTAACGGTCCATCACTACCTTTACTCGAAATTCCATTTACATCCTCTTGAAAGAAATTTCTTAACTGATCGTTTTGGGTCTCGTTTAACGTCTCAATGTTCCGCACGTGCTGCGTTACTGTCACCTTGTTATCCTTCTTCAAGTACACTTTGTACCCTTTAGTTTCTTCACTCTTTCCGATTATAATACCAACTTGCGCCCTGTGCACTAGGGCGTTCGTCACCGGCTTCCTGTACACCGTACACGGGGAACCGAACGTCACAATTTCGCCTAAATTCGGCTTTCACCCGTCAACAATTGTAATGGTGATAATATTCTTGCATTAGCACTGGTAGGCGTTCTGTTCAGAACATACGCCGCGTACTCAACCGCGTCTCCCCAAAACGAGAGATTCAATCCACTTGCAAACAACATGCATCGGGCCATATTCATGACGGTCCGATGCATGCGTAGCTCCTTTCCGTTGCTAGCTTGATTTCCGGCCTCACTGACTTGTCTCGAGATTCCCGTACTTCTACAGAAGTAGTCCAACACTTTATATTCTGTACCACCGTCTGTTCGTAGAACGTGGATCTTGCAGTTGAATCTCCTCTCAAAAAACGCCAAGAAATGCTCAAACTTCTTTGCGGCTAAGTCCTTGGTCTTGGCCAGGAAAATTCTCACGTAGTTCGTCTTATATTCGATGAAATTTACTAGGTACCTGTTACCCATCCTGTCCCGCGGAGTGATAGGTCCCTTGAGGTCTGAGCACACTACGCCACCGATTCTGTCAATCGGTGCGTGCTCTCCTGTTTCCTTGTTAGATTGTCGATTCTTGCTTTGCTTCCCTTGAGCGCAAGTCACACAATTTCCACGCGTGTAGTCCGTTATTTTAATCCCGTACTTGGGATCCTTTGCAAGTGCAATAATGGTGTCATAATTTACATGACCCATTATTGAGTGGAAATGCATCAACGTTCCTTCTTGAACGTCTTTGTCAGCGGCATAACTTCGGTCATTTTCACTCATCACTGCCATCACTAGAATTCCAAAATTAGACCTTCCCCTGTCAATTATTCCTACGATGGTAAGCACGTTGTTATACATCTTCATACTCGCCATCCCTCGTCCAGTCTTTCTGCACACCATGGTCCTTTTACCATCGACATAAGACAACACACAGCCCTTTTTCTCCAATACTCCATACGATACAATGTTCCTCGTAAGGCTTTCCACAAAAAAACGTTTGTGACCTTGAGAAGGGTCTCCTTCTGTCCGCACATCACGTATATGTACACCGAACCATTCTTGTTGATCTGCAGCTGCTGACCGTCCGCTTGGTAGCATACCCCCGTAACAGTCTCCACATCCGTGCGACAACTTAGATCATGCGTCAAATGAATGCTGGCTCCACTATCTAAAATCCATGTGTCCTTTTTTGAAACAACAATCGAACTTTCAACAGTCAATGCGAAATCTTCTTTCTTGGTCTTATATTTCGGGCAATTTGCACGAATATGCCCCTCTTCTCCACATTCGTAACATGTTCTCTTCGTCGGCGACTTTCTGCCTTTGTTTGATATCACATGTACCGCGCCACCTTGATACGTTCTTGGTATCCTTTCGCTAAACTCCACTGCTTGAGCAAACTGGCACAGCTCCTCTGCCTGGCGCAAGTAATCCGTCCGCGTATGATCGTACTTGGAGATGAGGATCTGCCTCATCTCCGGCGCTTCATGGTAAATAACGTTATTGAGTACTAAAGAATCGCAATTTGAACCAACAGCGTCAGCTATCGCGGTCAGATAAAAGAAATGATCTGACCACGACCTTCCGACCAACTTCCGCGCCATAAAGAGCTTCATGCCCTTGTGCGCCGGTGTTATCCGTACATTATAAACAGACATCATCTTGTCCATTATATACCATAGGGCGGGTGTCTCACACCACCACCCTTCCACTTGACTGTTGTAATAGGATTCTGCTGGGACCGCCAGTAATGACCCAGCAGATCCACTTTTACACCCTCTGGCCACTGGTAGCCACATGCGGCTTCGTCAAGGCTCACTTGCCTTAGAAACTTCCGCCCCCATGCCTGGAAGCCCGAACCAAGCCCTTTGTAAATTTCCGCGCCGTCAAAAGGTCTGATCTGCAAGCGCTTTTCCTTTGGTGAAGGGGTACTTACCACCCCAAACACCTGCGCCGCACCATTACCTTACCCCGCGTGCATATTGGGGGGGGAATTGCCGTTTCCATGTTGATTGTACTGTACTCCAGCATCTGGTCTTCTGCCTCTTGAAAACGCGTCCTTGCCCGCGTGGCAAATGCCTTCAAAACTTTTTTTACCTTGTAAACCAGTCATGTAACCCCTTCTGTCGTCTTCGCTTCCACCCAACGACGCTATACTCATCTTGGTATCCGCCCTGGGCGCGTGCACAACATTCTTGACTTGAGACTGCCCCCCTGCTTACTTCCATCTTATCCAGTCGATCCACAATAGTAGCAAGCATCTTCATCATCATTGGGTCCATCTCTTTTGTGTTTGCCTCTGTTTTTTTCCGTATCGGCCTGACCCTTCTTTGGTCTCATAACCCGTTGAACTTTGCGCTCTATAACGTCATTATCACTCATGTTTACTGCGTTGTACTGCCTGCACTTGCTTCCACTTACTAATGCGATTCCAATGCGTGCGAAAACATGCGTGACGAAACTTGTACTAACTCCACGTAATAAGTAGCCACTTAAATCCACGCGAAATGTTCCAAACGTAATATAATCGAAAGCACTTAAAGTCAGGTATCAATCGTACTAAAAGATAATCGCCTCCACGTTCCCGCTGACCGCTGGTTCCTGTATGTGCCTTGCCGGCACTAACGTACTAAAGTCAGTTGGCGTACTTGTTGGTCGACGATGCTACAGCCGGTGAAATTCTGAAGTAATTATATTAGAATTAAGTAAAACCTAATCTAATAAAATGTATATGCATGTTTGAGTAAAGCCCCACAAATAGAGTATGTACCCAAAACTCTTCACTGAAAGTCGTAACTGCCCGAATACGCGCGACGCACGGCGCGGCCAAATTTCGGGCCAATTTAACAGTAGCGTTGAGAACTCGCCCCGGGACTCTGCTCGCTGTGTCAGCGGTACCTTTTGAGCGTTGAGAACTCGCCCCGCGACTCTTCTTGCTGTGTCAGCGGTACCTTTTCAAGGTTTTTCCTTGGTTTTGGTTTTTAGGGAACGTGATCAAGCAGTGCGCTCTCACCTCTTCCCCCACTGGTACACGTTTGGCCCCGGGTAGTTCGGCTGCTTAAGCGCCCCACGGGAACTACTAGGCGGATTTTCAGTGTAAACCGTCGATCATCCCGTAGCTGATCGACCCTCCTCTTAACTTAAGCGTAGAATACATATTATTGGATATTCTTTTAGCGTATCAAGTTTAAGAGTATCGGCGATCAGGTGGTGAAGATTTCCGCTGCCTGATCAAGTACCCCTTCGCCTATCAACACCTGATCGACACTCTGCAACTCGCGATCCGCGCTCAGCTGCTCGCAACTCGCGCCTACTAGCTGATCAGGGACTTTTAGCACCCGATCAAGCCTGATCAAGTCTGATCACAGCTGATCAACGACTTTTAGAGCATGCCGAAGCCTGATCACTGCTGATCAAACCTGATCGCACTTGATTCAAGCTTTATTGCGCCTGATCATCGCCTGATCGCATCAGTCGATTCATTACAAGTCAACTTAGTCTTTCCACAAGGAATTGCAGTGTGCCATCCCCGCCACCTGGAGAGCGATCCACGCCCAAGCCTTCGGGTACACAAGGTGAGCAGAAACACAAGCAGTCAAGGAAAACCGGAGAACCGCCTTCGTTAGTAGGCAGTCCGGGCGCCGTGGTACCGCCTGATCAAGCCTAAACATTTGATCAGCCGCTCCACCACAATGGTGCGCGTGCCCGGATCTTTGGGCGACCCGGGATATCACCGCAATTCTACGCAAGATGGCGCTGATGTGGACGTGAAAACGGAAGCATAATTGAAGATTGAAGTGGAAAAGGAGGAGGTGGTTGTGAAGATGGAAGGCAGTTCGCCGTCATTATGCCTGAAGAAGAAAGGAAATGCTGATCATCAGGACCTGGGGAGGAATCTCGATGGGATAAAGGAGTAGAAGCCTCAACCACCTCCCGAGGCTCCTTCGGGAGCCCATGCGGATCATAACGCAAGTTATGATCCTCCCAAAATATGTATATGATGATCCGGATTGGAAGCCGGTGGATAAAAACTACAACCCGGACCAACCAAAGGCGTTGCTGAAGGCGCCAGATTCGGAGAGCGATGGAAGTCGATCAAGTATGCCACCATCAGAATATGATTTGGAAAGGACGTTTTATGTGAAGGAGCTGAAGAATTTCTTATTGATGGATTCAATTATGAACCTCCTCGGGGTCACGATCAGTGGAAAACTGAACGGGCCGGTTAATCAACCAATGACGGACGGGAAGGATAAGTTTAAGCTGGTGTTAGGGCTAACACGCCTGATTAAGCAAGTTGGTTTGACTACAGGCGCCTACCATGCTGAAGAAGTGTTCGATCATAGCCCTGAAGACGTTGCGACCACTACCGAGCAGCTGTTCGAGCAGTTGGTACCTATAGTGGGTCGATCCGCTAAGGTGGAACCTTCTCGTACTATGTTGACAATTGAAGCGGGTCCGTCAATCAACGTGGCAGAGCACACGGGGTCATCCTGTTACGAATCTGCTCCTTCAGAGGGCGATATGGCTGAAGTGGAGTCTAGCAGTGCTAATAGCGTGAAACCCAAGATTACCAGGATGATGATTTGCCAGAAGGATGAAGCCAAGTTCTCAGTTGTCAAGAGGTAACCGAATAAGTCAAGGAAGACGATGATCAGTCATCGCAGGGCCCACAGCTGCAAACATTTTTCGACAAGGCCATGAAGCCGTTTTGGCGGAAGAAAGAGGCAAGTTGACACCTGGAGTTGTGTACCCTAAAAGTCACCAGCCAGAGCCAGGAAGAGTTGCGGCAGTCAAGGATGTCGATATGGATTCTGTGCGTTCGCGTCGTGGTCATCAGTCGAAGCCTGGAAGATCGGCGTCAGTTAAGGATGTTGACATGGAATCTGTATATTCGTTCCATGATCAACAATCCCGGCGTGACTATATTGATCCAGACGAACCGATCACTCTGACTCGACAGGATACGGTTGCATCAGCGTACACTGGAATGCCCGACCAACAGCCGATTCCCAGGATTCGGATGTCCGTAGTTAGTGTCTAAAAGAATTTTCAGGGAAAGAAGTGGATGAAGATCAAGCGCGGAATTGGATCAGTCGTCTTAAGTCGGCATTTATGCGGGACCAAGCCTCCGACAAAGAAAAGTGCTTAATTATGGTCGATTTGCTTAAAGGACCAGCACGCAATTGGCATCGGCAGCTGAGCAGAACTACCCGTGCAAAGTGGAAAGCCTCGTTGATGAGATCGAAATTCAGTACTGTGGAAGGATCCAATCGGCATCTCGTCAATACTACTACACGAAGCAGCGGTGTGACGAAAATCCCATTGAGTAGCTTCACCGGTTGAATGTGGCGAAGCTGCGAGCCAACTTTCCGATCAAGGACGGATCGGTTACGATTTTACGCGATCATGTGCAACTTTCCTGGACACATTAATTAATCGCGAGTTCGCGGATCAGCTGGCACTTCTGCTTTTGGATAACGTTATGGATTTGGAAGAGACGCTGCGAGCGTATGCACGCAATAAGTCGTGCCAGCCAACGGCGACGGTAGGCACCAGCCTATTCCTGCAGAAATTCAGTAATGATCGGTCACCTTCCCCGGCGCGGATGCCTAAAGCAGTGCGTGCCATCAAGATGATGTCTGGAAGTGAAGAGTCAAGCTCCGAGGACAGTGGAAGTGACGGTGACCAGCGTCGTTACATGATTGATGCTATGCGCGATCAACCAGTGACGAACGATCAACCTAATGTGCCTCTATCTGGTAAACAAGGCGAATAAAGTGCTGTTGACCAAGGGGCGATGAAGAAATGCAGCCATTGTGGGTCAATTAAGCACGACAATTTGCGTTGTTGGAAACGCCTGACCTGTATGAAGTGTGGCAATAAGGGGCACCCGACCGGTCAATGCTTGTACGCCTTCCAAGCATGCGGCGAAGTTCACGATGCGGGCGAGTGCCCTATGGAAAAATTGTACAATCGCATTCGCCAGTGGTACAATCCCACCAAGCATGCTGGAATGTTGCCCAAGGAAGCCGAACACCTGTTAAATTAGGACGCTCGCCAGGTTGGAATCTGGTACGAGACGAGCGTTCTGGTTTGTGTATTTTTGCTTATGTGGACAAGAACAGGGCTGATCAAGTAGCAGAAAGATATAATGAAAAATGTGATCAGTCTGATTTACCACGTTTGGCTAATTTCTGTATTGATGAGTTTTCTCGGTCCCCGGTGATCATGGAGGTTGATCTACTTCCGGGTGAATCACGTGAATATTGTAAGTACCACTCGCCAAAGAAATGGCTTAAACAATCCAAAGCGAGCGGAAAAATTAACAACGAACGTGCCACGCTATTATTTGATTCTGGTGCCGAAGTGTCGATCATCGACACAACTTTTGCTCAAAAGGTGAGTTGTCATATCGACACGAGTCAAACGCAAGAATGTGTCGTCATTGGAGAAATTGCATACCCCACAGAAGGACACACTAAGATTAAAGTGACGTTAGCGGGTTCTTTGGTCTATTATTTCCATGCATGGGTGGGAAAGCTCGTTGGTCAAGCCGTTATATTATGTATAGATTTTATGATCCCAGATGGTGTCAGATTGGACATCGCCCACGGTGCACTAAGTCTGCCTGATGAAGTAATCATCCCATTAGAAGGCCGCAGACAGCTGTATGGATCGAGTGGAAATTATATGAAACTTGGTCAGTACGAGCAGATCCCAGTAGGTAGATCTGCTGAGGTTCGGATTTATGATCAGCGATCTCGAAAGTTGTGGATTACTCGTGGAAAAGATTGGGTCCCCACTATCACTAGGGGCGTGGGTAATTTGCGATATCTGTATATTACGAATATTGCCGATCATCCGATCATCCTACATAACGATATGATTTTAGGCATTTGGATGAACAAGGATGATGTGAACTGTCGTCCTGGGTTTATTTCGGTGGGCTTTAATCGCTATAAGGAGTGGCAGAATCTCGCGTATCAAGCCTCTACAGATTCAGTGCATGACGATCAAGAAAGTGTCGGCCAAGGTCCTTTGGTCGAGAAGAAGGAGTACTCTATTCCTCAGAGAATTTTTAGTACGACTCACGGACTCGACCACGACATCTGTGGCATTGGTAACCGGAATACCGCGTAAGGGACAAGAAGTGCAAGAAAAGTGCGAACAGGAGCCGAGTGTGAAAGGTGAGACTCTCGGTCACGAGGTTAAACGACCTGCTGCAAGAGATGAGCCTGCCCAAGATACGTGCGAACATCCCATCTATACTGATTCCGGTGAATTCGGTGTGATCCCTATCGATGACCAAGTGTGCTACCACGAGGGGGAGATTTGTTCGTGGAAGAACTGGAAAAACAGCTTGCCACGCTGCCTGAAGTGTACGCAAGTACCGAAGAAGTAACCAAGGATGATTTGCAGGTCGGAGACCCATTGATCAACACGACAGAGGAAAATGACCAACTTAGTGACATAATTTGGGCGAAGAAACATCTGATGATCGGGAAAGGAAACGCGCTTCCTGCTGCTGCACGTGGAGTTGTTTGCGATATTGATGTAGGAAATGCGCGCCCGATCGCTCAAAACTATCGGAAGGTCGCTCCACAATTTCGCGAGAAGTTATCGGCCTTAATCAAGGGGCAGTTGGCCACGAAGATTATCCAGCCGTCTACATCACCCTGGGCATCACCTATAGTGATTATTGTAAAGAAAAATGGGGTTGACATTCGGTTATGCATCGACTATCGCGCGGTGAATCAACTCACGCGTTTGATGGTATACCCTATGCCTCTGATCTCTGATTTGCTCGAGGATTTGGATAAAGCGTTGTGGTTTTGCTCTTTGGATATGGTGAGTGGTTATTCGGTCGTGTCTATGACCGATCGAGCGCGGCAGATTTCGGCGTTTGGCACTCCGTTCGGATTATTTGAGTGGAATCGGATGCCTTTCGGCCTTAAGAACGCTCCACAAATCTACCAGCGGTTAATCGACAATGCGTTATATGGAAATCTCAAGGTTAAGGACGGTGCCTATGAGTCATCGCATGTATTTAATGTGGGAGAGACCGACCAGACACCGGGCCCGTCTGTGCTGCAGCGACGGTCATATATCGATGACATTTTGATCCCGGCACCTACATGGACAACCCTGTGTGACAGGGTGCAAAACCTGTTGGAGAAGTGCGATCAGTGGAACTTGTCAATCAGCGTGGTTAAATCGTATTGGGGGCGAAGTGAAGTGCCTTATTTGGGACATCACGTCTCTAGCTGTGGTCTGGAAACAAATCCGAAGAATTTAGATGATCTGATCGATTTGCCTTTTCCTGGACATTTGCGCGCTATGAAATCGTTTTTGGGAAGCCTGAATTATTACCGTCGATTTATCGAAGACTTTGCGATTTATGCTGCTGTGCACTATGAATTACGAGAAATAGACTATCAAGAGTTAAAGAGCCGAGCATTGGTCAACGAGAGTACGGCGTACGAGGACGATCGATTAACCAGGGCGCGAGTGGCATTCAGCATGCTGAAAGCAATGATTGCGTCAGCCCCAACTCTGCACCATTTCTACCAAGCCAAAACGCCGGTGATCGTGGTGTATGCCAGTAAGTGGGCAGTGTCTGCCGCGTTGGTGCAAGAGTATGACCAAGTATATTGCCCCGTCGCATTCGCTATCCGGACACTGAAGAGCGGTGAGCTGAATTTCAGCCCCGTCGAAAAGGAAGTGTTGGCCCTTCTGCGAATTCTAGACGTCTACTTTACGATGCTGGTCGGAAAGGCGATCGTTGTCCTGTCACGTCGATCCACGCTGAAGTGGCTATTGACGTCCAACAGGCTAGACGGACGACTGGGAAAATGGGCTGCAATCTTGTCACAGTGGGACTTGGAGATCAAGAAGTGTGTGCATGGAGAAGTGGAGGTACTAGGGGCGCTAGCTGCAAGTATCACCCCTCGCACTGAAATTGATGAAGCCCTGATTGCAATCGCACCGAGAAAGGAGCCTCTACAGACGATTGAAGTACCACCTCCTACGGTCGAGAAAGGCGAAGAGCTGTATGTGATCAGTTTCGATGGATCTGCTAGCGTTAAGCGATGTGTTGGTGAGTTCGGTGCTACCGTGGGGAAGTTACCGGAGTGGAAGATCATGATCGCGGTTGAGGACCATGCACCCAACATCACAGTGAATGAAGCCAAGTACCATGGACTGCAGCTAAGTTTGGATCTAATATCTCAATATCCCAAAGGAAGGATAATCGTGTGTGGAGACTCAAATTTGGTGATCAGGCAAAAGCGTGTAGAAATAGAGTGAAAAGCTCCGCGGTTGCAAGTATTGCAACAGCGCGCGTTGAAACTCCTTCGCGAATGGCCTAACCATGACCTGCTGCATGTTAAACGGGGGTGGAACAAGAGTGCCGATCACATCACCACCACTGCCATGCGGGATGGGGCACGATGTGAGATTGATGACGAAAAACAGCTGGAAGAATTGGTCGATCTTAACAGATTGACTGAGGTGATTACTTGGAAGGAATATCCCACTGTTGCACAAGTGCTGGTGACGACGCGATCACGTAACCCTCGTGAAACGCAATCGTCAAAGTGGCCCGAAGTATCCATAAAAGGGATAAGGGCGGAACGTGTTAAAGAGGCGCAAGACGAAGAAAAGTGGATCTGTGATTTGCGATGTTACTTGAATGGTAACGTGTCACCACTGAGCGCAGACGAGGTGAAAGAGTGCGCGAAAATTGACGATTATTATGATGTCGACGACCAAGGGTTGTTGATATACTGTGGAAATATGGCTAAAGGAAAAGCCGACTGTGATCAAGATGATCGAGATGAACGACGCTTCTCGATTAAGCTGGTCTTACCTGAAACCCTACATGCAGATGTCCTCCACCATTATCATGTGAGTTTGGAGGGAGGACACCAGGGTATAAGGCGAACATATCAGCGGATCAGACGTTACTTTCATTGGCGTGGTCTCTTTGGCAGCGTGCAAAGATTCGTTGGACAATGCGTGGATTGTGAGACGGGAAAGGGTCAACCTACGATCAAACGGATGTCGCCTGGAAACATTGAGGCTACGTACCCGTTCCAAGTGATAGTCATGGATCATATCCCGTCGCTACCTCGTTAAACTGATGGGCATACGGAGTTGTTGATATGGACTGATCTGTTCACGGGTATGGTAATTGCGAAAGCTGGTGTGGTGAAGCGGACTCAAGAATTTTGGTCGCGTTGTGTCAGCAGCACACCGATCGGCTTATCGGCGATCGGATTGGTGGAAATCAAGGAGGATTTTAAGCCTATCGTGTGCGAGAGGTGTCAAGAACACGGGTTTTTGTAAGTCACATGATATTGCGTGTACTTACATATTTTTATGTTTGTACATATTGGGGACCATAGGGGGATAGTTTTGGTTAGTCGTTAATTTGTAGCCTTTAACACTCAACAAGAAGTCGTTTCTTCGCATTGTACATCAGTCGACTCTGCACGCCGCAGAGTGTTTGGAAGAAGAGGGTCGAGTAATCCCCTCTAGCTTGTTATACCCGGCCGGGACGCGTTACAGGCGCACTTGGCCCGCCGGAAGTCTCTCGACGGGAGTACACATTGGTCGGCTTCTCAAGCGAAAGTTACACACGTTTGGAACGTGTAATCAAGTTATAGGAATGTTTTGTGGAGATATCGTTCGTGGAGTTTATCACGTTCTTATTGGATCTCTATATTGGAGTATTGGACTTTTATTCTCGTATTGGTTGGGCTCTACGATCGATGGAGCAATCTGCCCGTACCCACGGTGAAGAGTTCCGCCCAGGGTACACTACCCGGCGCGGTCTCACGTTTTTAGACCCCGAATCGATTTACAGCACCGATCCACCGAGTGTGTTACCAGCCCATTCCATCGGGTACACAAGGTGAGATGACGAACGAATCGAACTAGGCGTCCTATGCTGATGATCGGTCGTCTGCTAGCAGCGGACGATCAGATAGGATCGTAGGCGAAGGTTTGCGGGGTACCCCCCCCCGTAAGTTGGACGACCGGGCACGATGGTGGTCAGGTTCTCGACACTACGGTGTTCGATTTTGAACTTGACTCCACCACAATAGTCCGCGTGCCCGGATTCAAACCAGGGATATCACCGAGATGATATCTCGCGAAGAATCGATTATAACGAGTATAATGTGGAATCGTTCTGGAGAGGACATAAGGAACGGCTATCGCCTTATGTTCTCGTTGTTGATATGGATGGCGATGTCCGATCTGGCCGGGTGTTGGACCAGATCGGGATTAATAAGTTTTTTCTTCCCCATAAAGCTCCCACCGGAGCCGATCGGGACTATAGCAAGTCTTACTATAGTTCCGGAAAGGATCAGGACTTTGTCCTGATCCTATGCATTTAAATGATGTTTTGTTGAAAAGAAAATTAAAGATGAAAACTACTTGGAGGCAGATGGAAACGATTAGATCCATTTTCCAAAGGTCCCCAAGCGGAGGCTCAGAATGCCATCCGACGAAGACGACTTGGAAGAAAAGTCGCAGGTCGGGGATGGGGTTATCAAGGAAGAAGACCTGAACAGGATGTATTACATCCACGAGTTAAAGCGATTTATTCGTGAAGACCAGGTCATGCGGATTATAGACCCCCAGGTCCCTGATCGCCTTCTCGGACCCACACCGAGCCGATCCAAAGCAATCGGCCGTTTCTATTGGTGAAGAACCTGCTAGCGATGTTGGCTGAGGCGGGCATGAAAGTGCTAAAGCTCGCTAGCGTACAGAAACTGTTCTATCTGGATACTTGGAGGTTGTAGATGTCGATGTCGACCCTCCATGATCATTTGGTGCCGTTGGTGTGGGCGGTTCGCCGACCAACTCCCACCGTAGAATTGAAGGCTGCTGAAGTCACGGCAGCATACGAAGATGTGTGTTCCGACTAAAAGTCGTTGTATCAGTATCCACCTGCCTCTAATACCTCATCAGAGTTGGAGGTCGGTGTTGAGCGGATGACCATGGGGGTGGACCATGCCCCATGGGAGCAAAAAAAAGACGTGCGGCAGCATGGGGCTGCATGCCGGTCGGGGCCCCAGGATCCCCCACATGTTTCAACACCTCCAAAGAAGGATGTCAACACGCCGCCCATGACCCAAGCTAACGTCCAAGCCATGTTTGAGGCAATGATGGAGCGTTTCATGGGAGACCGATGCCGATCGCCTCCGCGCCCGCATGCTCAGGACCGATCTGCCCGGCAAAATGTCAATACTTGCCGGGATGTCGATATGGAGTCAGTGGCATCAACGTATAAGGCTATCCGAGGTGACAAACCAGTTGGCAGAGGAAGACGCAAGCCGCAGCTAGCCCTACCGCGCCGATCAAGCAAGAACAGCGATTTCGACATGGAGTCGATCGGCGATCCGGATGACCACTATGGGTCAGACGGTGCAGGGGTGGGCAGAGCGCGCAGGGATAACCTATCATCTACTTCCGCTTTTGATTTTGTATCCACTGCGATCCCACGCATTCGCATGGCTGCGACCACGGATCTCAAGGACTTTACTGGCAAGGACTCCGACGAGGGGCAAGCCAGGTCGTGGTTTGGTGGGGTCAAGTATCCTTTCTTACGGGATCAGACACCAAAAAAGGAACGGTGTATGATCTTCATGGATCTGCTGAAAGGACCGGCTGCGAACTGGATCCAACAGTTGGGTCGGAATGTCCGATCTGACTGGGATCTGCTATGTTAAGGATCGGAGGGGTAGTACTGCAACTCCGGATTCTCTACCGCCCGCAAGTATCACCATATGCAGAAGCGGGGCGATGATACGCCGATCGAGTACTTGCACCGCTTGAACGTAGCTGCAATTCGCGCCGGGATAGTGATCAAGGAAGGCAACCCGCCGACCGGGGCCGCTATGCAGCACGTGGGTCACTACATCAGTACCCTTGATGACCAAGAGCTGGCAGATCAGCTCACTCTGCTGCGTCTCAAAGATGTGGGGGAAGTGGAGCAGACGTTGCGGAGGCTGCAACACTCACGCAGCATGAAGGCGAAGGTCGCCGTTGGATCGGGTCGCTACAGGTCTAAGACCCAGACCGACACGGTGAAGAGGCCCCTGACCAGATCGGCCCGTGCTGTTAAGGCGATCGTGACTGAAGACAGCACTGGGTCGGAAGAGGAAAGTAGCGGCCTGTCCAGTCGGGAGTCAGAAGAGGACCAGTATCGCCACGTTTTCGTCACGGAACCTGCCCCAAGAACCATATCGACGCCTAACCAGGCAGATCCGAAGGTCAGGAGTGGGAACAAGTGCGATCCGGACCGACCTCGCAAGAAGTGTACTCACTGTGGATCAAGCAAGCATGATTGTGGGGACTGCTGGAAGAAGTTGATATGCAAGAAGTGCAAAAAACGCTGCCTCCCAACCGATCACTGCCTTTTCGTGTGCAGGTCATGTGGAGAGATCCACGAGACCGGCCAGTGCAAGATCGAAGAGCTCTTCAATATGATGCGCAAGTGGTATGTGCCGGGCAAGCACGCGGGGTTGCTGCTACCTGACGTGGAAAAGATGTTAAACTAGAACGCTTGCCAGGTTGGAATCTGGATCGAGCCGAGCGATCTACGTTTGGCATCTATGCATATGTCGGCAAGGAGAATAAAACCAACAATACATGTTCTGTTCTCAATTGCGTCGATCGGGATCATCCGGTCTACAATCTCACGACCGATGAATATTCCCGATCGAAGGTGGTCATGCAGCTGGATCTGCTGCCTGGGGAGTCTCGCGGATACTGGAAGTATCATGCGCCCGACAAATGGTTTAAGCAGGCGAAAGCATGTGGTAAGATTAACAACCAGAAGGCAACGATGTTGTTCGACTCTGGGGCCGAAGTCTCGATTATCGACTCCGCCTTTGCTCGTAAGGTCGGATGTCGTATAGACGACACCCAGAGACAAGAATGCGTCGGAATCGGTGAAAACTCTTACATGACCGAAGAAAGAACACTTGTGAAGGTCACCCTATCGGGTTCGTTGGTCTACTTTTTCAGCGCTTGGGTTGTCAAGATGGCCGGTCAGGATGCCCTGTTAGGCATGGATTTCATGGTGCCGCGGGTATTTGCCTTGATCTGTCTCTTGGAGTGCTCACACTCCCGGATGAGGTCCAGATCCAGTTAGCTGGTCGGCGGCCCCTATACGGATCACACACCGATCTGGTCAGGTGGGACCAAGATTTCACCATTCCAGTCGGCCAATCCGCTGATACCCCGTTCGACAAAAGTTTTCGTTCAAGGAAGTTATGGGTGACCAGGGGCGATCGGTGGGTGCCAACGTTTGTGAAGAGCGCCGGCCGATATGATTATGTTTGAGTCACTAATATCGGTGACAAGCCGTTTACGCTCGACAATAATACTATTTTTGGCATGTGGCTGGCGGAAGGGAAGGTGTCAAGAAAGGCGGGGTTCGTCTCTATCGGATCGAGAGGTATGTTGAGTGGCAGAACTTGGCATACCAAACGACCACCGATCTGATCAGCGATGATGGACCGGTGGAAGAAGGTACCTCACTATGGTGGAACGACCCAGATATGTAACCCCAAAGAAGATGTTAATTTGAAGAAAGGCACCGCAGTCGCCGGACACAGTGGACCATAAAGCAGATGAGCCAAGGTTCGTCAGCATGGTGGCGTCGCAAGAACAGGCGACAGCGGAGCCGGAAATAGAAAAAGGGGAACATGGGATTGCTGGGGCGGACCGCGATGGCGCGCCTAAGCAGATCGATGTCGTTGAAGAGCAGACTGTCGATCGGGAACACCAGTGTGCAACCGATCAGGACGGTTTGGGTGATATTGCCTCGGAAGACGACCAACTTTGTATACATGAGGGCGGGGCTCAGTATATTCAGGAGCGGGAGAGCCAGATGGAATTCCTCCCTGAAGTGTCTGACGATCCGCCCGAAGTCACCTTGGACGATCTACAAGTGGGTGATCGGATGTCAACAGTCCCGACCAGATCGATCAGCTTAAGAAGATCATATCGAAGAAGAAACATCTGCTGATCGGGAAAGGCAATGTATTACCCCCTGCTGCTCGCGGAGCGATCTGTAACATCGATGTTGGTGTTGCCAAGCCGATCTCCCAGCGATGCCGACGTGTGGAGCCATAGTACCGTGAAAAATTGTCTGATCTTATTAAAGGACTGTTGGCCACCAAGATCATTAAGCCGTCGACCTCTCCGTGGGCCTCGCCGATCGTGATTGTGATCAAGAAGAACGGCGTCGACATCAGGTTGTGTATCGACTATCGGTTGTTAAATCGGTTGAACAAGCTTATGTTGTACCCGATGCCGCTGATCAGCGATCTGCTGGAAGATCTTGACAAGACCCTATGGTATTGCTCGCTGGATATGGCAAGTGGGTTTCGGGTGGTTTCGATGACCGATCGGGCTCGCGAGATTTCCGCATTTGTTACGCCGTTCGGTCTGTTCAAGTGGAACCGTATGCCGTTCGGTTTGAAGAACGCACCCCGATCTACCAGAGGCTGATCGACAACGCACTGTATGGACACTTCAAGATCAGTACCGATCGGGACCCCACCGAAAACCATGATGTGTTTACAGAGGGTGAACCCGATCAGGAAAGGAAACCGTCCGCTCTGGGGAGGCGATCGTACATCGACGACATACTGATCCCTGCCTCGTCATGGAGAGATCTGTGCGAGAAGGTCGAACGGTTGTTGGAGACATGCGATCGCTGGAACCTGTCGATCAGTGATGTGAAGAGTTTTTGGGGCATGTCCAAGGTCGCCTATTTGGGTCATATGGTGTCAATCAGTAAGCTGGAGGCCAATTCTAAGGATCTGGAGTCACTGAGCAACCTCCCGTTTCCCAGATCTCTGAAGGCAATGCAGTCCTTTTAAGGAAGCCTAAATTACTACAGCCGCTTCATTGAAGACTTTGCGATTTACGCGGCCTTGCTGTACGAGCTCCGGGAAGTCGACTACCATAGGTAGCGCGAAGGAGATCGGGCAACTTATCGAGAGGTATGCGACTCTGATTCGCCCGCAGATTTTCCGCAGGTGGAGCAGAGTATCACATGAAGCGTGAAAAGGTTGCTTTCGGTATGCTGAAGGCCAAGATGGCGACGGCACCGATTCTCATACACTTCGATCCGAAAAAAATGCCGATCGTCATTGTATACGCTAGTAAGTGGGTCATTTCTGCCACTATAGTGCAAGAACATGATAGTGTGTACCATCCGGTCACTTTTACGAGCCGGACGTTGAAGCCGAACGAAGTCAAGTATGGTATCGTCGAAAAGGAAGTTCTGGCTTTACTAAGGATTTTGGATGTGTGCTACAATCTACTGGTCGGCCGTTCTGTAAAGGTTCTTTCGAGAAAGTCGACATTGGCCTGGCTGTTATCCGCCAATGGGATCGACGGTCGGCTCGGCAGATGGTCAGCAATCTTTTCGCAGTGGTCCATCGAGGTCGTCAAGTGCACCAAAGGGGGAAGAAGAGATATTGGGCGCATTGGCTGCCAGTATCACCCCTCGGTCTGAAGTGGATGAAGCTCTGATGACGATTGCCCCAAGGAAGCAACCTCGACACACAATCTCGATGCCGCCACCGATCGTCGATCGGGATGAGGCACTTCTGGTCTTGAGTTTCGACGGATCGGCTAGCGTGAAGAAGAAGGTCGGCGCCTATAGTGTCATACTGTGGAAGTTACCACAATGGTCTATAGTAGCAGCCGCCGCCGATTTCACGCCTGCCATAACGGTCAACGAGGCAGAATGTCGGGGTCTACTTCTATGTATCGATCTGCTGTCATCACAAAAGAAAGTTCGGATCATCATATGTGGTGACTCCAACCTAGTGATAAGGCAGATCACCGGGGATATCGACTGTAAGGTACCACGGCTGAAGTTTCTGAATGATCAGGTGATGAAGGCACTGAAAGACTACCTCAACCACGAGCTATTGCACGTAAAACGGAATTGGAATAGAATCGCCGACCACCTTGCGACCCAAGCCATGCGGGACCAGATCGGGGCGACGATCACCAAGGAGGCCGTTCTACTTGAACTTATGGATATAAACAGGCTCCCGGAGTTGATCAAGACCAAGGACAGCCCTGATCAGGTGCATGTGATGGCGGCGACTAGATCGCGAGCTCAAAAGTCTCGCCAATCGTTCCCAAAGGAAAGGCTGAGTGAGCGCGTTGTACAACAGCTAAGGGCGGAACGTATCCTCAAGGCGCAGGACGAAGAAGAGTGGATCTTCACCTTGAAGGCCTATCTGCGCGGTGAACTGTCCAAGTTAACAAATTATCAAGCGAAAGAGTGTACCAAGATCGCGGACAGTTACGATGTGGATGACAATGGATTGATGTATTACTGCCGTGACATTGATCAAGACAGTGCCGATCGAGATCGACTAGCGAAATTGGTGATCCCTGAGTTGCTGCAGCCGGATGTCCTTCATCACTACCATGTGAGTCTATAAGGGGGACATCACTGCATAAGCAGAACATATCACAAGATCAGGGCCCACTTTCACTGGAGAGGACTTTTTCGAAGCGTGCAGAAATATGTGGGCTGTTGCACGGATTGCGAGACCGGAAAGGGCAGACCGATAATCAAGGGCCTATCGCCCGGAAATATTGAGGCTACCTACCCTTTCCTGGTGATAGCGATGGACCACATACCGTCACTGCCCAGATCGACACGCGGCAACACTGAGCTGCTGATCTGGGTCGACCTATTCACCGGTCTGGTGATTGCAAAGGCTAGTGCATCCCGATCTGCAGAGCAGATTGCCCAGAGTTACGAAAATGCGTGTTTAGAAGGTTCGGCGCCAGCGAAGTTATCAGACACGATCGGGAACCCGGTTTTATAGCCGAGGTGTTCCGGTCGTTCAATAACATGGTAGGCCAGAAACAGGGCGCGACGATGGCATATCGTCCGCAAGCAAACGGATCGGCTCAACGCATGGTTCAGACAATAACAATGGCGATCAAGATTTATGTGGCCGACCCAGACCAACGTGACTGGGATGAGTATGCAGAAAGACTGGTATTCGCACTCAACTCTTCAACCGATCGGGTCCGAGTAGAGACGCCTTTCTATCTGGCGTATGGATGGGACCCTCGATCGACACTTGAAGCGGCGATACGGATCGGCTGCACTCGGACCCGTGATCGCGATGACCGCCGTTGGATTATGCAGGTCCAGAAGCACTATCAACATGCGAAGGAAGTCGTCAACGAAAAGTTGCGTCGGGCAACACAAGATCGAGCAGATCGGAATAACGATCAGGTCCGACCTCACGGTATTGAACCAGGGGAGAGGGTCTGGTTATACCTCCATCGGGTCAAGGAAGGTTATGCAAGGAAGTTGGCTCATATGTGGCACGGTCCTTTCCGTGTAGCAGAGCTGATCGGTGAGCATGCAGCCCGTCTGATCACGATCGGCACGGATTATAAAGTTTTCCGATCGTGCATGTGTCCAAATTGAAGCTGGTCATACAGTTCCCCGATCGGCCCAAAACACCCTGTCTGGTGGATGAAGCGGAGAGATTCGATTTTGATGAAGCTCTGCTGCCGGAGGACAATTGGGAAAGGCCATTGGAAGAGGACGAATTCGAGGTGGAAAAGGTGCTAGATGGTTGATCGGTCAAGAAGACGCGTTTCGGTCGCACCCAACGAGAATATCTGGTCCGCTGGAAGGATGATGACGAAGCAACTTGGATCGACGAACTCGATCTAAAGTGTGGAGCACTGCTACTAGAGTTCGAGGGAGAACGAGTCAGTCGGAATCGCTTTGCAGTGATGCAGACTCATGAAGATGAAGATCAAGACACACAGTAGCACCGATCAGTATATCGATCGGTGTGAATATGTGTAAGGTCCGAATTATTGTGAATTAGTGTGATGAACTGTGATGAACTGGAGTAGTGGAATGACGAACGTGGTGATAATTTTCGCGGTGTAAAACTGTGTGTGATAACGTGTTGGTACAAGTCTGGAGAAAGTGACGAGATTTGGTTAGGTGATCAAGAATTTTGGAAAAATGATAACATGTATTATGGATTATCTGGTCAGCTATCTAACGCATCAAGAGTCGCAATCACCCCACAAAAGACCTATAGTCAGCGCCGGATGGTCTCCGATCTGGTTCTGGTGTTGATTGCGCCAGGGCTCCTTCCGTTCGATCTGGACCAAAGCGTCCTTCAGGTCTGCGATCGGCCCGTCACAATGAAGACCGGGATACCAGACGCCGTCGTCAGCTAATACCCCGGATTTCTCAACCCGACGCTTGGCCATATGGAGAACCATAGGATATAAAAAGATGTCGATATCGCACTCGCGGGCCAGCATCCCTCCAAGACGAACTGGCATAGGGTCTGCCAGACCTCACCCGCCCGACTCTGGCGCTTCTTCCGGTTTTTCTGGAATAAGATCAGGCCTTGATCATGGTGCGCTCGATCAGGAGGAGGCACCAGATAGTGTGTATACTCCCAGATCTCTTGGCTGTAGGTTGCATTGAAGGCCTTCAATCGACCTAAGAACGAGTCTATCCACGCAGTCGATGCAAACATGTACCCCAGCTTGGGGCGGACTAACACTTTCCATGGCTCATCTGCATACAGACGGGCGATTTGTGGTGCTGTGACCAGGTCCGCCAGCCATCCAGAAGCGGCAGGAGCCTCTGAAGCTGGAGGAAAAATCCAGGAGTCTGGACGCGATAGAGACCGAGGTAGTATCTGAATGGTCAGGGCTGATTGGTACAAACTACCGATCTGCCACGATGACCATGGCAAAGAGGCATCTGAAGTCAGCGATGGGAGAGGTCGATCTCCGATTAACACCCCTTTCAATCGGGCGTGATTGCGCAACCTATATGTGTCGGGCTGGAACGAAGGCACCTATCTGGTTGACTCGCGCTTCCGTGCAGCATCATCATCCTGGGAGATGATCACCTTATCAGCCCCGATGCAGGCTTCGTAGGAACGGGACCTCGGCGTTGATCGGATCGGGAATTGGATAAAGCAGTGATCAAGAATTTGGAATCTCCCGATCCGTCCCCCGAGTCCTCTACGTAGGAGATCTCTATACGCTTGGTGTGAACAGCGCGGGGGAGAGAAGGTGCACGAGATTTGGGGATGATGGATTTGTCACCTGCATCCGATCTGGGGCTTGGGAGACGCGCCAGCGTCTTGGATTTCTTCTGGGGCACCGCTCGCTTCTCCTCGAGTTCGGAGTCGCGCGCTATGCCCCGCGCCCTTGAGACCTTCGACGCGTCCTTACGTTTCTTGGAAGTTTTTGGAATTTCGGGGGTGCTTACTTTTGGCCAATGAGTGGCGTCGGGTCCGATCTTGATGCAGATAGATCCGAGCGGCCGATGCAGATCGGTCAACGCTAGAACCTGCAGCCGAACGCCGGTGCAACAAGTCGGTCAACTGTTGGTAGCACCTATTTACGGCCGCCCAGCGACGGTCTGACTCCTGGGTCCAGGCGTCCGATCGGCTCTGGAAGGACTCGATCTTCCCGATCTGCTCCATGACTACGACCTGCAACTCGCCGATCTGCCTCTCCAGGTCACCATGTTGAGTGCGGAGTAAAGTCCAATCGGACTGATCCTCCAACCTCTGCCGGTTGACCACCGCGAGCTGTTCCAGGAGGTGTGAACTGTAGGCCTCCAAGCGAGACAGATCATACCGTGCGCCGATCAGCCCGTCCAAGATCGGTCGGAGCTGATCGCAGTGGTCATGCGACTGCCGATCAGCCGCTAATAAAGCGTTGAACGTTTTGGCGATGTCGGTGGACAATTGATCTGCACGCAAAGGAAGATTAGACCAGACCCAAGACGGAAAGCAGACCGATCAGCTTACCTCGCGTTGTTTGTTGGGCGATCTGGACCTGGAGACGTGCGTTTTCGGTGATCACCTCCTGCAACTTCGTGGACATGGGGATCAACGTATCCACCTTCTTCTGAAGTTGCAGGAGCGATGAATCCTTTGTGACCAACTGCGACTGGAGCTCCCTGACTGTTTTATGGAGCTGATCGATCTCGATCTGATGCCCATCCGGTGTGTCGGACTCTGGAGTTTTGTGATGGCTGTCAGATCGGGCCGATCTGGTAGGCGAATCGATATGGGGCGATGAGGAACGCAGGGCATCTGCAGCAACGAGCTTCAAGAGTGGTCACAAGACGATCAGGTTTACAAGTCAAGTACCTGGCGAAGGTGGACTCGAAGATCTGTCCATCGGTGAAGTCTATTTCTGCTAAGATCTAGGATGTGGTGAGATCGGGTCGTTACCGTTGCGCGGCTACGACGAGACTCAGGGGCGGCTGTGGTGAAGCGGACTCAAGAATTTTGGTCGCTTTGTGTCAGCAGCACACCGATCGGCTTATCGGCGATCGGATTGGTGGAAAGCAAGGAGGATTTTAAGCCTATCGTGTGCGAGAGGTGTCAAGAACACGGGTTTTTGTAAGTCACATGATATTGCGTGTACTTACATATTTTTATGTTTGTACATATTGGGGACCATAGGGGGATAGTTTTGGTTAGTCGTTAATTTGTAGCCTTTAACACTCAACAAGAAGTCGTTTCTTCGCATTGTACATCAGTCGACTCTGCACGCCGCAGAGTGTTTGGAAGAAGAAGGTCGAGTAATCCCCTCTAGCTTGTTATACCCGGCCGGGACGCGTTACAGGCGCACTTGGCCTGCCGGAAGTCCCTCGACGGGAGTAAACATTGGTCTGCTTCTCAAGCGCAAGTTACACACGTTTGGAACGTGTAATCAATTTATAGGAATGTTTTGTGGAGATATCGTTCGTGGAGTTTCTCACGTTCTCATTGGATCTCTATATTGGAGTATTGGACTTTTATTCTCGTATTGGTTGGGCTCTACGATCGATGGAGCGATCTGTCCTTTTAAGTATATTTACTTGGAGTATAACAGGTCTTCCCGTACCCAGGGGAAGAGTTCCGCCCAGGGTACACTACTCAGCACGGTCTCACGTTTTTAGACCCCGAATCGATTTACAGCACCGATCCACCCAGTGTGTTACCAGCCCATTCCATCGGGTACACAAGGTGAGATGACGAACGAATCGGACCAGGCGTCCTATGCTGATGATCGGTCGTCTGCTAGCAGCGGACGATCAGATCGGATCGTAGGCGAAGGTTCGCGGGGTACCCCCCCCCCGTAAGTTGGACGACCGGGCACGATGGTGGTCAGGTTCTCGACACTACGGTGTTCGATTTTGAACTTGACTCCACCACACTGGATCGTCTCGTACAGCACAGAAAGTTGCTGAAAATTACGAAGAATGTGTATTCCGACGTTTGGAGCTAGTGAGGTGATTAGACACGACCGGGAACCCGGTTTTATGTCCGAGGTATTTCGTGCGTTCAACAAGATCGTGGGACAGCGACAGAGTGCAACTATGGCATACCGTCCACAGGCGAACGGCAAAGCAGAGAGAACGGTGCAGACGATTACACGAGCGATTAAGATGTATGTATCAGATGTCGGTCAGAAGGATTGGAGTTCGTATGCAGAGCGACTGGTATTCGCGCTGAATTCGACCCCAGATCGCATTCGCGGAGAAACACCGTTAAATTTTGGGTATTGGTGGAATCCACGATCATCGTTGGAATCGACATTGCAACTGGGTGGAACTCGGCGTAAAGACCGCGATGCACGTCGATGGAGATACAGGCTGCAGAAAGTCTACCGCTACGCCTGTGATCAATTGAGCACCCGATTTCACCAAGCAGTAGCAGGCCGAGCGGAGAAGCATAATGATCAAGTGACACCGCACAAGATCGAAGCTGGGTAGAAGGTATGGTTATACCTCGATCGAGTGAAAAGGGTTCGCAAAGAAACTGGCGCATATGTGTCATGGACCCTTCAGAGTCGATGAGATGATTGGTGATCATGCAGCAAGGTTGATTACGGCTGGTACCGACTATCGATAATTTCCAGTCGTGCACCTATTCAAGTTGAAACTGGTCAAAGAATTTCCAAACCGACCTACTACTATGCTAGCAGCTAGGGTAGAGGACCGTTTTGATTTCGATGAAGCTTTACTACCCGAGGACAGCTGGGAGAGGAAGTAGAGCCGGACGAATTTGAAGTTGATCGCGTCACCGATGTCAGATCTGGTCGAAAGACCAGATACGGCAGAACGTTGCGTGAAGATAAAGTATATTGGAATGGTCATGATGAGCCGTCATGGGTAGACGAGGCCGATCTGAATTGTGATGCTCTAATCAAGGACTTCGAACGAAGATGATTACCAAACATCGGTTTGATGTAATGCAGGTGGATGAAGAGTCCCACTAGTGCATGACCGACTAACTGACTGTGGAATTATGATTGAAGAACCTTGTGATTGGAGAAAAAGCTACTGACGAGACTTACGATTAATGGAGAAATAATGATTGACTTAAAGTGGTGAATTTACGGTGGATATTGCGCAATATGGTGATGGGGTAACGGCAGATGAGACAATGGAAGAGCGATTTATGTGGATATACTGAAAATGATGAAGCAACAATTGGAATTACTATGATCAAGAATGTTTTCGATTGAAGAAGGAAAGATGATCAACGAGCTAGCTTGATCCGTAAAGTTTGCGACAAAGGCGGGTAATCTTGTTGCCGGGTGATTGTCAGTGGAAAGGTGATACTGGAGTCGCCAAGGCTCAACGATGTCAACCTCGCACAACGCATCCTGTAAGGTAGAAGGCGGTGGGTCCGATAGGTACCCTGGGTACCAGGTGCCTTCTTCAGCCGGAGCGTATCTAGGGGAGCGATTACGGGCGCAGTGTGAAATCGCCGGATCCAAGAAGATCTCGAGATCGCACACCCCGCTGGTCATGCCTTGCAGGACGAACTCCACGACCTTCTTCCATTCTGCCCCGCACGGCTTCTACGTTGACGTCGATCCTCGTAAAATTCTTGAAAAAAGGCGTCGCGTTCTCGGAGGCCCTGATCCACGTGGAGGTAATGAGTGGACTCCCAGATCGCCTGCGCATGATGGTCCAAGAATGCCTGGTACCGCGCCTCGAAGTCAGCAAACCAGCCGACCTAACGGAAGGAGATGGGTGGCAACATATGCTTGAAACAATCCCAGGGGCGTCGCGAGTTCAATAATTCCACTGCCGATTGGGTAATCAGGTGACTGCACCACTCATCAGGCGCAGGGGCGTCCGTGACGGTGGGGAACAGCCATCCCACGGGATGTTTCAAGTACTCGAATATCACTTGTACTGAAACGATACCCAGATCGAAGCCGCTGAGTTTCTCCGAGGTCCACGGCAAGTTGTAATGGTCAGTTGCACCATCCGGAAACGATATAAGCAACGTGAAGTCACCCTTCCGAGGGAAAAAAAATTTGGCAGAGTCTAGATCATGCGGAATTTCGCTTCCCAACTCGCTGATTGTGGGACTGGACGGAATTTGCGCGCCAGGAAAAGCAGAAGAACCACCTTGGACACCATCCGGCCGACCAGGAGGACAAATAGCACGTCGCGACCCGCTCTTATCGGGACTAGTGGGGGATAGACGTTGCCGCTTGGACCGGGAGGCGGATTGTGAGCGCCGAGCGCGTTTTTTAGCGAAGAAACCGGTCGGATAAAAGAAGTTGTAGATGGACCGTCTGAAGGATTAGTAGACGGGCTGACAGCCAGGTTAATCCCCCCACTAGTGGAACCGGCGCTCGGAGTGATTTGAAGGTGTAATGCTACACCCGCCAACATGGTCTGGATGTCGGAGAGCTGCGCACGCAGTTGCTCCGCCTCATCCTGAACGCGTCGCAACTCGCGGCGCAGTGCGTCACGCTCGGAGATGTGTGGTTGAGACGGTGCCGCGCCGTCGATAGTTCTCCCTTCAACTTGGAATTCTGAATGTGCAGTCTCTCCAGCTCAGCCCTGTCGACCGACACCGTGTAAAGGCGTGCAGATAACTCGTAGGCCCGAGCATGGGCAGCAACGAGGTTTTTCATCTTTATGAGATTGGTCTCTTTCTCCGTCCGGATACGATCACGTTGGTTTTTTCGCTTGCGAGCCTTGGATGAGAGCTTAGCCAGCTGCTCGGAC
>CM047591.1:11979012-12034436 GCA_026184515.1 Peronosclerospora sorghi | reverse complement strand
GACTAACGAAGGGGGTCGTCCGGTTGTCCTTGACGGCTTGTGTTTCTGCTCACCTTGTGTACCCGACGGCTTGGGCGTGGGTCTCTCTCCAGGTGGAGGGGATGGCACACTGCAATTCCTTGTGGCAAGACTGAGTTGACTTGTGATGAATCGACTGATGCGATCAGACGATGATCAGGCGCAATCAAGATTGAATCAAGTGCGATCAGGTTTGATCAGAAGTAATCAGGATTAAGGGTGCGATAAAAGTCGTTGATCAGCTGTGATCAGACTTGATCAGACTTGATCAGGCTTGATCAGGCTTGATCAGGTGCTAAAAGTCGCTGATCAGCTAGTAGGCGCGAGTTGAGAGCAGCTGAGCGCGGATCGCGAGTTGCAGAGTGTCGATCAGGTCTTGATCGGCGAAGGGGTACTTGATCAGGCAGAGGAAATCTTCACCACCTGATCGACGAGCCTCTTAAACTTGATACGCTAAAAAAATCCCCAATACTATGTATTCTACGCTTAAGTTAAGAGGAGGGTCGATCAGCTGCGGGCTGATCGACGGTTTACACTGAAAATCCGCCTAGTAGTTCCCGTGGGGCGCTTAAGCAGCCGAACTACCAGGGGCCAAACTTGTACCAGTGGGGGAAGAGGTGAGAGCGCACTGCTAGATCACGTTCCCCAAAAACCAAAACCAAAGAAAAACCTTTAAAAGGTACCGCTGAGACAGCGGGCGGAGTCGCGGGGCGAGTTCTCAACGCTCTACGTCTGCCGGTGCCACAAAAAATGCACAAAGTGCTCCCGCCCGGGACGTAGAGGTGTGTATTAGCGAGGGGGGCGCAAAGGTGCCGCCCCTGAGGTGTCCTGAGAGGTTGGACGCAAGAAGAGAACTGTATTATTGCTTATATCCTAATACCTACCAAAAGCCTAATATCAGCCAATCAGAACTACCCATTCCTACGCATTTTGTCGACCATTCGACCTGATTCCTTCGTTTACCTTCGTGTTACCGTTAGGTAACTGTGCCAGTTGTCGCATCGTCTCAGACGTCCCGTCCATGCCTCTTTTTAAGTGGGGGGTGATGTAATGGGGTGCCATTACATAATTGATATTCAAGTTAGAATATCACAGTTTATTTTCAGACGCGTTGTCTGAAATTTAAATAAGAGATTATAAGTTATTATAATCTACGAAGGAAAAGTCCTGTCCGCCACCGTTATGTCAACAGTTGTACTGACTGAGGTACTTACTGTGGTACCAACTGCGGTGCCCACTATCGTACCACCTATTGTACTGACTATTGTACCGACAAAATTTGTGGTACATTCTACCACAGCTACACCTATAGTGGTGTCCACAATTACACCCATAATTACGTACCAATTTTATGGTACGCTTTACCACAGCCGCCTCTGATCCTCGTCCCATCCGTACAGCGGTTGGGGCGAGGGTCGATCATGCCGTTGGATGTCGTAGATCATTCTACCGTTGGTCGAGTTGTCCACACCCATCAATCACGCCATCATAGCCCAGGTGATAATCACCCATCAATCTGCCCCTTCTCCCGCCGATCATGTCCCAATCTGTCAGGCCGTTACCGTTAGTGGTATGCCCCTCGCGATCCAACGTTCATCCTCCACCAACCGTGGCATCTACGATCAAGCTGTCTCGATCAGACATTTCTGCATTTCCATCTTGCAAGCGATAAAGGATGGCACCCCGGCGAACACTCCAACGCTCCTGCCCTGGGTCGGGTCGCAGCTGATCAGGCGATCGCCTCCATCAATCAGGCTTACAGCTTACAAGGGGCCCTCCACGCACGCGATGAACAGATCACCATGTTATCCGACTCGCTCGCGATGAGCGATGACACTATCGCGATGCTTCGACAGCAGCTCGCTCGTGCCAAACGTGCCGTGGTGGAACAAGATGCCGAGATCAAGCGGGCCGCCTTTAAACAGCTTAAGCCATTGCGTGACTTCGTTGACACTGCAGTCAACGATCTCCAGACTAAGTTGAAGACCGTCGAAAACGCTGTGGCCGATCAAGAAAAAAACCATGGTCGATCAACGCGCCCAGATCCGGGATCTGGAGAGCCATCGTGCCCGTGATCGATATCTGCGATCGGTGCATGAGGACACTATCGCTGATCAAGCGCAAGAGATGGATCAGCTTCAGCAGCGCATGGCCAAGTTACAAGAGGAATACGATCGGGCTGCTTCTAGGAATCAGCTCTTGTTCGAACAGGCGTTCAAGCTCACCGCCGAGATTGATAGGCGCAAACACCAATATACTCGCCTCCGGAAGAAGAATAAGTCCAATCACATGAAGATGTATGAACATACCGCCATCATGGCCCAGACGCAGGAAATATCTGATTGGGTCGAGGGAGTGTCTGACCTCCAAGATGATCTGGGTGATCTATACGCCGCATATTCTCAGCTAGAGAAAGAGCTTTCAACCGTGAAAGGCCGCTTCGATCAAGTTTCCGCAGAGCGCGACACGCTACACAATCAACTGCAACAGTCTCAAGACGAAGTCATGCAATTGCGCTCTTTTCACTCGGACCTTCAGTCCCAGTTGGCTGGTATGACGTTGCGGATGCAGATCGATCACACCGGCTGACCGTACCCCTCCGACAGGTTCTGATCAAGCCACATCACCGGCTGGCCTTCCCGCTGCTTCTCCAGACGGCTCGATCAGCCACGCCGCCCCTTCGCCTAAAAGGCGTATTCAGCGTTCCCGATAATCCCCTCGGTCGAAGAGGCCACGCCTCCTTTCCCCCATTTCGGAGGCAAAGACGGAGGACGATGATCCCCCAATTCCTGATCAGGACGATGAAGGCGAATTTCCTGACCCGATCGCTTCCATTCCTTCTACTCCTTCAATTAGCGAGTTCGAGAGCGAGGATTTACCTGATCAGGGCACTGCCGGGTCTCTCTTTCCACGTACGGGTGATTTCAAGACGCTAATCGTGGTGCCTGATGATGCCAGTGACGCCGACATCCTGCCGTGGACTCCAGATCAACTCGGGGGGGGGGCGATCTGCGTAGCGTTACGGCTCAAGTAGTCTTTGACTACATGACCCGCCCCGCAGGATGGTTGTTCCCGACCGCCACGCATGCCCCTCCAGCTAATTCGTGTCTTGGTCATTTGATCACCCAGCCGGAGGTGGAGAAGTTATATTCCCAACGCCACTGGGACATTTTTACGACCATGCTGCCGCCCATTTCTTTCCGCTCAGTCGGCTGGTTCATCGACTTTAAGACGAAGTACCGGTCGTTTCTCGACCATCGCGCGCTGGCGATCTGGGAGTCGACGCATACCTCCCCATCACGAAAGGCCTTCGCCACACTGATGACTTCTTCCGGGACTATTACAACGATCGACGCCAGCGCAGAAGTCGTGCCGGGGCGACATGGAAGAGGGTTGTGGACTTTGTCCTGCGGGGAATGATCGACGGGAAGTGTGATCTCGACGTTTTACTGGACCCTTCGATCACCTATTGTGCTCAAAATCGTCCTTTGAAGTATGCCCCGGCCGACGATAGGGCGTGGTACCCCGTGTTCCTATCGGACCCGCCACCTCGGACCCTATTGGACGCGTTGAGGGAGGTTGATGACTTTGAACCTTGGTGGGCTCAATATCGTCGTTCCCCCGAAATCCACCCTGGCAATAAAATTCCTCGTATTCGTCGCAAGTTCTTTGGGTCTGATTAGTCGGTTGATCGTTCCCTCTTTAATCAATAAACACTCTTGATCATGCCATTTCCCACTGTTGCTTCCTTACTTCTCAATGCATAATATAAATCGGTATTCCGTCGTCTCATCTGTCGTTGATCCATGTCTCGCAATATTCATCGTAAACACACCACTTCAAGTCATTCATCATTTCTTCATCAATTGTGAGTTTCATCAATCATTTTTCTTCAATCGGAGGTTCTTCGATCTTAATTCCATGATCAGTCCGCCGATCACGCGATAGTTAGACTCTTCGTCCACTTGCATTACGTCAAACCGATGTCTGTTGATACCCTTCCTTTCAAAGTCCTTGATCAGAGCATCACAGTTCAGATCTGCCTTGCCCACCCGCTACGGCTCGGCATAACCTTTCCAGTAGACTTGATAGTCGCGTAACGTTCTTCCATACCTTGTCTTTCGACCAGATCGGACATCGGTGATACGATCAACTTCAAATTCATCTGGATCTAGCGTCCTTTCCCAGATGTATTTGGGTAACAAGCTTCATCGAAGTCAAAACGATCCTCTATTCCAACTATTAGAGCAGTGGTAGGGCGATCTGGAAATTCCTTGACCAATTTCAACTTGGACAGGTGCACTACTGGGAACGTACGATAGTCGGTGCCAGCTGTAACCAATCTCGCCGCATCATTCCGATCACCTCATCGACTCTGAAGGGTCCATGCCACATATGCGCTAGTTTCTTCGCGAACCCTTCTTTCACCCGATTAAGATATAACCAAACCCTTGATTCAGCTTCGATCTTGTGTAGTGTCACTTGATCATTGTGACTCTCAGCTCGCTCGGCTATCGCTTGATGAATTCGAGTGATCACTTGGTCGCGGGCGTATCTGTAGTCTTTCTGCAACTTATATCTACACCGACGAGCATCTCGGTCTTTACGCCGAATTCCACCCAGTTGTAATGTCGATTCCAACGACGATCGCGGATCCCACCCATACGCCAAATAAAATGGTGTCTCTCCGCGAATGCGATAAGGGGTCGAGTTCAGCGCGAATACCAGACGCTCTGCATACAATCTCCAATCTTTCTGGCCGACATCTGATACATACATCTTGATTGCACGTGTAATCGTCTGCACCGTCCTTTCCGCCTTGCCGTTCGCCTGTGGACGGTATGCCATAGTGGCACTCTGACTTTGTCCAACGATTTTGTTGAACGCACGAAATACTTCCGACATAAAACCCGGTCCCCGATCATTCCGGATCACCTCACTAGCCCCAAATCGTCGAAATAAACATTCTTCATAATTTTTGGCGACTTTCTGCGCTGTGCGGGACGATCCAGCTTTCGCGATCACCATACCCGTGTAACAGATCCGTCCAAATCAGCAGTTCAGTATGTCCATCCGTTGATCGAGCTAGTGACAGGATATGATCCATGCCTATCACTTGAAATGGGTACGTAGCCTCGATATTCCCCGGCGACATGCTCTTGATCGTAGGCTTGCCCTTCCCCGTCTCAATCCACGCATTGTCCGACAAACCTTTGTACACTTCGGAAAAGACCACGCCAATGAAAGTATCGTCTGATCCGCTGATATGTACGACCAATACCTTGGTGTACTCCTTCCAAACTCACATGATAATGGTGGAGGACATCCGCATGTAGGGCCTCGGGTAAGACCAGCTTGATCGAAGAGTGTCAATCGTCTTGATCATCTTGTTCATCGGTGGCGTTTCCTTTAGCCAAAATTCTCACAGTAAATCAACAATCCTTTTTTATCGACATCGTAGTTGTCGGCAATTTTCGCGCAATCCTTTACCTCGTCTGCGCTCAATTGTGAGACGTCTCCATACAGATAACGTCGCAAATCCTGAATCCATTTTCTTCGTCCTGCGCCTTTTCACCCGTTCTGCCCTTATCCCGTCTATGGATATATCGGGCCACGTTGACGGTCGCGGCTGACGGAGGTTACGTGATCGTGTCGTCACCAGCACTTGTGGGGCAGTGGGATCTTCATTCCACGTGATCACTTCCGACAATCTGTTGAGATCGGCCAATTCCCTCCAGCTGTTTCTTGACATCAATCTCAAATCTTGTTCCACCCTGCATGGCCATAGTGGTGATATGATCTGCACTCTTATTCCACTCTTAGTGTTGCAACAGCACTTGCAATCGCGGAGATTTGCACTCTATTTCACCGCGCATTTGCCTAATTACCAAATTCGAATCTCCACACACGATCATCCTTCCTTTGGGATATCGTGACAGTAGGTCCAAACTTAAAAGAAATCCATGGTATTCCGCTTCCTTCACCGTGATATCAGGTGCATGATCGGCTACCGCGGTCATAAATCTTCCACTCCGGTAATTTCTAAACGATACCGCCGAACGCACCTACAAGTCGCTTGACACTTGCAGATCCATCGAAACTAATCACGTAGAGTTCTTCGCCTTCTCAACCGTAGGAGGTGGTACTTCAATCATCTGCCGCGGTTGCTTTTTCGGCGCGATCGCAATCAGTGCTTCATCGATTTTGGTGCGAGGGGTGATGCTTGCAGCTAACGCTTCTAGTACCTCCTCTTCTCCCTGTACACATTTCTTGATATCCAAGTCCTATTGTGATAAGATCGCAGCCCATCTTCCCAATCGTCCGTCTATCCCGTTGGATGTCAGTAACTATTTCAACGTGGATCGACGTGACAAGACAGTGATCGCCTTTCCGACCAACATCGTGAAGTAAACATCCAAAATACGCAGAAGCGTCAGAACTTCCTTTTTAACGGGGCTGTAATTCAGCTCACCGCTCTTCAATGTCCGGCTGGCGAATGCGACGGGGCAATACACTTGATCATGTTCTTGTACCAACGCGGCATATACTGCCCATTTGCTGGCATAAACCACGATCACCGGCGTTTTGGCTTAATAAAAATGGTGCAGGGTTGGGGATGACGCAATCTTCGCTTTCATCATACTGAATGCCACTTTGCCCTGATCAATCGATCGTCTTCATGATCCGAATTCTCCTTGATAAATGGTCAACTCTTGATAATCTATCTCTCTTAATTCATAGAGCACAGCGGCATAGATCGCGAAGTCTTCTATAAATCGACGGTAATAGTTCAAACTTCCCAAAAACGATTGCATAGCACGTAAGGTACCAGGAAAAGGCAAATCGATCAGATCATCCAGATTTTTTGGATTTGTTTCCAAACCGCGTCTAGAGATATGGTGCCTTAAATAAGGAACTTCTCTTCGTCCCCAGTTTGATTTAGCCACGCTGATCGACAAGTTCCACTGATCGCACTTTTCCAACAGGTTCCGCACCTCCACACAGGGTAGTCCATGTAGGTGCAGGGATCAAAATATCATCGATATAAGACCGCCGCTGCATCGCAGACAGGCCCGGTGTTTGGTCGGGCTCTCCCACAGTAAATACATCAGCCGTTTCGTCAGCACCGTCCTTAACCTTGCGATATCCATATAATGCGTTATCAATCAGCCGCTGGTAGATTTGCGGAGCATTCTTTATACCAAAGGGCATCCTATTTTATTCAAACAATCCAAACGGAGTGACAAACGCCGAAATCTGACGTGCTCGATCGGTCATAGACACGATCCAAAAACCACTCGCCATATCCAAAGAGCAAAACCACAACGCTTTATCCAAATCTTCGAGTAGATCAGAGATCAGGGCATTTGGTATACCATCAAACGCTTGAGTTGATTCACAGCGCGATAGTCGATACATAAGAGGATATCACCATTCTTTTTCACGATGATCACTATAGGTGACGCCCAGGGTGAAGTAGACGGCTGGAGGATCTTAGTAGCCAATAACCCCTTGATCAAGGCCGATAACTTCTCGAGAAATTGCGGAGCCACCTTTCGACAGTTTTGGGCGATCGGGCGCGCATTGACTACATCGATATCACACACAACTCGACGTGCAGCAGGAGGCAGCACATTCCATTTTCCCGATCAACAGATGTTTCTTCGCCCAAATTATATCGCGGAGCTGATCAATTTCTTCTGCCTTGTTGACCAAGGGGTCTCCGACTAGCAAATCATCTTTATTCACCTCTTAGGTGCCTGCAGACACTTCGGGAAACGTAGCAAGCTGCTTCTACAGTTCTTCCACATACAAATCTCCTCCTTCATGGTATCAAACTTGATCATCGATAGGGATTATACCAAATTCGCTAGGATCGGCTGATACAGGGTGATCACGCGTATCTTGACTAGGCGTATCTCTTGTAACAGGTTGTTCAACTCCGTGATCCAAGGTCGGAACTTTCGTCCCCTGCTCCTGATTGCATCGCGCTTGCACCTCTTGCACCTTTTGCGACTCTCCGGTTACCAATGCAACATATGTGACGATCGGGTCTGTAGGACGCACTAAAATGCTTCGAGGAGTGGGATACTCCTCTTCTCGACTAGGGGACCTTGATCGACACTTTCTTGGTCGTCATTCACAGATTCGGTAGACGCTTGATACGCGAGATTTTGCCACTCCTTGTAACGATTAGACCCTATCGAAACAAATCCAGGGCGACGGGCACATCATCTTTGTTCATCCAGATACCTAAGATCGTATCGTCTTGCACGATGATCGGATGATCAACGACGTTCGTAACACGCAGATATCGCAAATTACCCACGCCCCTAGTGATAGTGGGGACCCAATCTTTTCCACGAGTAATCCACAACTTTCGAGATCGCTGGTCATAAACCCGAACCTCAGCAGATCGACCTACTGAGATCTTTTAGTACTGATTGAGTTTCATATAATTACCACTCGATCCATACAGCTGCCGGCGCCCCTCCAATGGGATGATCACCTCATCAGGCGCAAACTTAGCGCTCCTTGGGCGATGTCTAATCGAACACCAGCTGGTATCATAAAATCCATACCCAATATAGCATCTTGACCGACAAGTTTGTCCACCCATGCATAAAAAAAAACAACGAGCCCGCTAACGTAATCTTGATTTTAGTGCTCCATTCTGTGAGATATGCACTTTCACCAATGCCGACGAATGCTTGTGTTTGACTCGTGTCGATCTGAAACCTCACCTTACGAGCAAAGGTTGAGTCGATGATCGACACTTCAGCACCAGAAACGAATAATAGCGTGGCACGTTCGTTATTAATTTCACCACTCTCCTTGGATTGTTCAATTTCTTTGGCGAGTGGTACTTCCAATGTCCACGTGATTCACCTGGAAGTAGATCGACCTCCATGATCACCGGGGACCAAGAAAACTCATAAATACGGAAATTAGCCAAACGTGGTAAATCAGGCTGATCAGATTTATCATTATCTCTTTCTGCTGCTTGATCATCCCTCTTCTTATCCACATATGCAAAAATACACAAACCAGAACGCTCCTCTCGTACCAGATTGCAACCTGGCGAGCGTCCTAGTTTAACAAATCTTAAGATTCCTTGGGCAACATTCCAGCATGCTTGGTGGGATTGTACCACTGGCGGATGCGGTTGTAAAATTATTCCATAGGGCACTTTCCCGCATCGTGAACTTTGCCGCATGCTCGGCAGACGTACAAACAATGGTCGGTCGGATGTCCCTTCTTGTCACACTTGAGACAGGTCAGGCGCTTCCAGCAACAAAAACTATCGTGCCTGATCGACCCACAATGACTGCATTTCGTCGTCGCCCCTTGATCAAATGCACTTGAATAACTTCGATTACCCGATCGGGACTCACCATGTTGATCGAGCAACCCTGGTTGATCGCGCATAGCAGCAATCATGTAACGGCTCTGATCTCCATCACTTCCACTGTCGTCGGCACTTGTTTTTCACTCCCAGACGTCACCTTGATCGCGTGTACTGCCTTAAGCTTTCGAGCCGGGGCAGGTGCCAGATCTTCGCCGAATTTCTGGAGGAATCGTCTGGTACCTACCGCCGCGGTTGGCTGGTACCATTTATTGCGCGCATACGCCCGAAATGTCTCTTCCAGATCCGTGGCGGTATCCAACCGCAAAAGTGCCAGTTTATCGGCGAGCTCGCGATTGGCCAATGTATCCAGAAAATGTTGCACATGCTCGCGTAAGATCGTAGGCGATTCGTCCTTGATCGGCAAATTGGCTCGCAGTCCCGCCACATTCAACCGGTGCAGATACTCAATAGGGCTTTCATCTGACCGCTGCTTCGTCTAATAATACTGGCGGGATGCTGACTGACCACTTCCACAGTATTGAACTTCAAACTCATCCACGAGACGTTTCCAACTTGATCGAGTGCCTCTACTCAGCTGGCGTTGCCAATTGCGCGCTGGTCTTTTTAATATAATTTTGCATAATTTTTTTATAATTGATTAATTTATATTTTTTAAAAAAAAATGTTTTTTTTCTTAACATGATAAGAATTTATATTTTTTGTGATCAATTTAATACTAGATTAGATGAAATTGAAGAAATGTTAACTAATAATAGAATTTGGAAACAAAGATTAGTAGATCGCCCAGGATCAAACACTTTTTATGATCAGAAGCTTGATCCCGCATAAATGCTGACTTGAGGCGACTATCCAATTCCGCGCTTGGTCTTCATCTACTTCCTTTCTCGAAAATCCTTTTAAATCACTGATCGCAGACATCCGAATCCTGGGAATCGTCTGTTGATCAGGCATCCCAGTGTACGCGGAAGCAACGGTGGCTAGTCGTGGCAGTGTGATCGGCTCATCTGGGTCAATATACTTGCTCTGGAATCGTTGATCATGGAACCAATACACGGATTCCATTTCAACGTCCTTGACCGTCGCCGATCTTCCTGGCTTCGACTGCTGCTGAAGAAGCGAATGCACGGATTCCATGTCGATATCCTTGATCGACGCAGCTCTTCCTGTCTTGAGCTGGCGGGTTTTTTCGCCAACGACTCCGGGTGTCAACTTGCGTCTTTCCTCAGCCAGAAACTTCTCCAAAGCCTTGTCAAAGAATTGCTGCAGCTGTGGACTTTGCGATACTTGATCATCTTCTACCTTGATCGATTGAGGTTACATCTTGATAACCTAAAAATTGGATTCATCCTTCTGGCAAACTGTCATCCTGGTGATCTTGGGCTCTATACTTCCGGCACTACTCGACTCCACTTCAAGTTCATCGCCTTCGGAAGGGGAAGATTCGTAACACGATGATCCCGTGTGTTCTGCCACGTTGATCGACGGGCCCGCTTCAATCTTCAGTGGGGAGTGCGAGGGCTCCGCCTTAGTAGTTTGGCCCACGATAGGCACCAACAGATAAAACAACTGCTCGGTAGCTTCTGCCAGATCTTCTGGGTCCTGATCAAATACATCTTCAGCATCGTAGGCGCCTGTCGTCAGACCAGCCTGCTTGATCAGGCGTGTTAGCCTTAGCACGATCGTGAGCTTGTCCTTCCCATCCGTAGCTGGCCGATCTACCAGTCCGTTCAGCTTCCCGCTGATCATGACCCCAAGTAGGCTCATGATCGAGTTCGTCAATAAGAAATCTTCCAGTTTTTCTTTGTAAACCTTTCGGCAAAACGTCTTCACCAGATCGGCCTCCGTTGGTGGCGTACTTGATCGACTTTCGTCGCTCTCCGATCCAGGCGCCTTCATCAACACCTTCGGCTGGTCGGTCTTGTAATACTTCACCACCGGATACCAATCCGGATATACACATATATTTGGCGAATCCCAACTTGCGTTCCGATCCGCATGGGCTCCCGAAGGAGCCTCGGGAGGTGGTTGAGGCTTCTTCTCCTTTATCTCATCAAGATTCCTCCCCAGGTCCAGATGATCAGCATTTCCTTTCTTCTTCAGGCATGACGACGGAGAACTGCCTTCCATCGTCACAACATCCTCCTTTTTTTCCACCATTATCTTCACTTCTGCTTCCGCTTCCGTTTTCACTTCCGCATCAGCGCCATCTTGCGTAGAATCGCGGTGATATCCCGCGTCTCCCAAAGATCCGGGCACGCGCACCATTGTGGTGAAGCGGCTGATCAAAGTTTTTGAGACTTGATCAGGCGGTACCACGGCGCCCGGACTGCCGACAAACGAAGGGGGTCGTCCGGTTGTCCTTGACTGCTTGTGTATCTGCTCACATTGCGTACCCGACGGCTTGGGCGTGGGTCGCTCTCCAGGTGGCGGGGATGTAAACACGACAATTCCTTGATGCAAAATTCGGGGAACTTGTAACGAGTTGACCTATGTGCTTATCAGGCGTGATAAGGTACAATCAAGCTCGAATCAGGTGTTATCAGGCTTGATCAGCAGTGATCAGGCTTGGGCAGGCGCTAAAAGTCGTTGATCAGCTGTGATCAGACTTGATCAGGCTTGATCAGGTACAGGAAGACGTTGATTAGCTGTGATCAGACTTGATCAGTCTTGATCAGATGCTCCAAGTCGTTGATCAGCCGTGATCAGACTTGATCAGGCTTTATAAGGCTTGATCAAGTGCCAAAAGCCGTTCAGGAACGAGTTGGCGCGATCTGCGAGAGGTTGATCCCGGTAGCGAGCTGCAGAGTGTCGATCAGGTGTTGATCGGCGAAGGGGGTACTTGATCAGGCAGCGGAAGTCTTCACTGCCCGATCACGGAGCCTCTGGAGTCTTAAACAGATAAAGGAACACCCAAATATCTGTATTATTAGCCTAGACCTACGAGGGGGTAAATTTCACTTAATCCACCTAGAGTTCCTGTGGGGCGCTTAAAGCAGCCGAACACTAGGGGCCAAACGTGAACCAAACGGGGAGAGGTGAGAGCACTGCTCAATCACGCTCCCAAGACCAAAAAACCTTTACAGAAGAACCGCTGACACAGCGGGCGGAGTTGCGGGGTGAGTTCTCACACTCTACGCCTACCGGTGGGCCAAAAACGCACTAAGTGCTCCCGCCCGGGATGTAGAGGTATTTACTAGTAGGGGAGGCGCAAAGGTACCGTCCCTGAAGCGATCTGTTCGATCGTACGCAAAGGAGAACTTTATTATTGCTTAAAGCCTTAGATCTACCATTTCCCTAATTTCAGCCAATCAGAACCGTCCATTCGAGCGTCCTCCGTCCACCAGTCGACCTGATTCCTCCGTCGTTCGTCGGTGTTCGCCGGTGTTCGTTGAGTACCTGTACGTAATCGTCCCATCTTCCCATGTCCCGTCTATGCCCTGTCTATGTGCACCACGGTTGTACACGCAACTGTATACACCGTGACACACACAATCGTATACAATTACGTACCCAATTAGTGCCCGCAATCAAACCCCTAATTAGGCCCCTAATTAGGCCCTTAATTAGTCCTAATTTATAGCACACTTTACCACAAAGACACTGAAGGATCATCCTAATCATGAACTAATTCATGTGAAACGGGATTGAAATCGAAGTGCTGATCGTATTGAGACCCAAGCCATGATTACATCGGGATAACGATCACCGAGGAGGCCATTTTGCACGAATTAATGGAAATAAGCCCAGGCTCTTGGAAATGATCAAGCCTAAAGGAAGTTCCGATAGGGTATACGTAATGGCCGTAACCAAATCGCAGACTCGAAAAACTCGCCGATCGTTTCCGAAAGAAAGTCTAAGTGAAGATATCGTGCAACAGCTGAGGGCGGAAGAATTCTCAAGGTCCAAGATGAAGAAGTATGGATTGTTAACTTCAAGGCCTATGTATGTGGAGAGTTGTCCAAGATTACGGACGATCAGGCAAAAGAATGTGCGAAGATCGCCGAGGATTACGATGTGGATGATAACGGACTGTTGTACTACTGTCGCGATACCGATCGGTATAACGCCGAGCGGGATCGACTGGTAAAATTGGGAATTCCTGAGACGCTACAACCGGATGTCCTCCATCGCTATCACGTGATTCTAGAGGGGGGACATCAAGGAATAGGCAGAACGTACCATAAAATCAGAACGCATTTTCACTGGGGAGGGCTCTTCCGAAGCGTGCAGAAACATGTAGGTGGTTGTAAAGATTGCGAAACTGGAAAGGCCAGACCGATTATTAAGGGCCAATCTCCCGGGATTATCGTAGCTACATACCCTTTCCAGGTAATAGCAACGGACCATATACCATCACTTCCCCGATCGGCGCACGGCAATACCGAATTATTGATCTGGATCGACTTGTCCACGGGCTAGTAATTGCAAAATTCAGCGCCTCCCGGTCTGCAGCGCAGATTGCTCAAAGCTATGAAGAATGTGTGTTCAGAAGATTCGGTACCAGTGAAGATATCAGACACGATCGTGACCCCGGCTTTATGGAAGAAGTCTTCCGATCATTTAACGACATCTTATGCCAGAAGCAAAGCGCGACGATGGCGTATCGTCCGCAAGCAAATGGATCGGCTGAATGAGTGGTGCAAACGATAACAAGGGCTATTAGAATGTATGTGGCCGATCCGGACCAGCGCGATTGGGACGAGTATGCCAAGAGATTAGTGTTCGCGCTAAATTCTTTAATCGATCGAGTCAGATGGGAAACGCCTTTCTATCTAGAGTATGGATGGGATCCAAGATCGACACTCGAAGCAGCCGTACCGTTCGGCTGTACTCAGACCCGTTATCGGGACGCCTGTCGCTGGCGCATGAAAATCCAGAAACATTACCAACACTCGAAAGAAGTGGTTAGTGAGAAGTTACGTCAAGCGACACAGGAACGATCCAAACGACACAACGATCAAGTCCGCCCTCATGGTATTGAACCAGGGGCGAAAGTATGGCTATAGTTCGATCGGGTCAAGGAAGGCTGCGCGAAGAAATTAGATCACATGTGGTATGGTCCTTTCCATGTAACAGAGCTGATCGGCGAACATGCTGCCCGCCTGATCACGACGGTACAGATTACAAAGTTTTCCCGATCGTCCATGTTTCCAAGTTGAAGCTGGTAAGAGAGTTCCCCGATCGGGCCAAAACGCCCTGTCTGTTGGGCAAATCGGCCAGATTTGACTTTGACAAAGCTCTATTTCCCGAAGACAGTTGCGAAAGACCACTGCATAACGAAGAATTCGAAGTAGAGAAAGTACATGAAGTCAGATCGGTCAAGAGAACGCGTTTTGGTATAACTCACCGATAATACCTGATCCGTTGGAAAAATCACGAAGAGAAAACTTTGATCTACAAACTCGATCTGAATTGTGGTGCGCTACTTAGAGAGTTCGAGCAAAATTGAGTTAGCTAGAATCGTTTTGGAATGATTCAAACTCATGAAGTTGAAGATCAAAACTCACATTAACATCCTAACATCGATTGACATGGATTAATATCAGTCGGCGTCGAATGCATGTGATGTTTATATTATGATTACGATTACGAGTGTGCAACGATCTGGTATTTTATCTTTAGCTGGTTTGAAAGAAACATCGTGTGCTTCAGCTTCTATAGCTTGGACGACATCCGGATAGTCAAGTAGCTTCGCTGGAAAACGCCAGAACCCCCGCCCGTGAAGCTGCGCCATGGATCGGATAGTCACGTGATGCTCTAGGTGATCTCCAGCGCCCCTCGGTTCAAAATACTTAGAATCGACGTAGATGGCTCCGCAGAACTCGTTCGAGAGCAAGATGTAGTTAAGACGATTACATCGAGGACGCGGAAGGTGAAGACACGCTCGTCTGGGTGATGGACCCACCACGCGTCAACGATGCCGAGTTGTCCAAGCCAGATTAGACATGCGCTCCTTCCCGTGGATTCTGCTGAACGAGGCCTGGACGCTTCAAGAATCGGGTCGAGTGGTGTGTTTAGGTCACCCAAAACGATGTGCGTGGAGTTACTGCCAAACACTTCTAGTGGGAGATGGTTGAAAAATTTCGCTTTCTCTTCGTTATCCACTGGAGAGTACACGTTGTGGATAAAGATCGAGGCGCGATTGACTACAACTTCAACTACCAGGTACCGGCCAAGAACAGACCGCTCTGGGGGCTCCTTTGCTGTCTCGTACCCGGGAAAGTCGGACCGCAGAACTGTGAGGACCCCCCTAGAACGGTTAGGTTGCGCCACGAGGGTTTAAGAGTTGTGGTCGTTGACGAACAACTTGTGCTGAAAGCGTGCCTCGTGGTTGAAAGAAAGTGTGGCGAGATGATGGGAGTCTCGAAGTTTGGTTTCTTGGACACAAGAGAGGCTGTGTTTCATCAGCAGATTCTCGATGAGTAGGTGGCCATTCTTCTTGATCCCGTTGGTGTTGACAGTCAGGAGACTGACACCATCCCACGCGACTGGGCCACTCGTCTATCTTGGGTCCACCTTAGCACTCAAATTGCAGCGGCCCAGTCACAAGTATTGGCGGCTTACTGTCCACTGTCTTCAGCTGCAGAATTGCTTCGTCAGCTTGGACAAACAGTTCACAGTTACGGAGATACTCGAGCTCATCGAGTAGCGAGCCTTGCCATTGGAGCGTCTTCCAAACGTCGAAGCACTGGGCGCCCAACCCGGACCACAGCAAACTCAGCAGTATGTTCGGGTGCAAGAGACGGCAGTTGAGAGCCGGGATCCACGCAACCGGGTGGCCAGTTAGGCGCTTGATCCATATGTCTTTCATGGAGACTTGAGGAGCCGTGCACATCAGCATTACCTCGAACAACGCCAGCGCGCGCGTTGCACGCAGCATTGGTTTGATGGCTGGATCCCTCCACCAGCCGGCAGCCGCGCTGAAGAGCTCTTCACGAGTCTTTGGGAGTTTGGTTCCGAAGTACTTTTTCCATTTGTGAGCGAAAGTCGTCGTTGTTTACGGGTCGGAAGCACTCAACACACGATTCAGCATGTGCAGTTGCGCGACTTCCGAAACACTGAGCTTGGTCTCGCTCATCTCGGCCAGCAATGCAGCGTTGAAAGCGAGCGGAGCCTTCGATGACGCCATGAAGCACAGCGTGTCCGGATTGTTCGTTTTCCGCATCGTGTTGCGGAGCCCAGCGACACGAGCGTCAGCAGTGGCGAGTTGCGTCGGCTTTAGCTGGAGGTTGGCAGTCTTCTCCGCGTCCTCGAGCTCGGCTACCGCCTCTTGGATCGGTATCGCCTGCTTCGTTCTCTTCACGGACGTGTGTTCCTTGAAGAGAAAGTGGCTCGCCTCGGTACTCTTGCGCACAGTTCAGGGAAGGTTACCTTGCGTGGAACAATATGGAACCGCACCGGGGTATTGTCACTGACCACCTCACGCCGGCACTCAAAGTCAACTTCGACTTGTTCGAGTAATGCAAGTAGTTGCTCGTCGCGATACCGCCGACAGGCTTGGGCTTGCCTTTCTGGACCATGTTCGCGAAGTCGTTAGTACTGCAAGTGCGCTTGCCCTTCGGCTTCTTTTCACTGGCTTAGAGGTCTTCGTGTCACTTTGGTTCTCCGCGTTCGACCCGAGCAGAAGCGTGCTGGAGCGTAACCCACCGGATTGAGGTGTATAGACAACCAGAGCCTTCTCTTGCGTCTTCCTCTTCGGACTACTGGGTGGCGTTAACACTGATCCCGCATTTGTGTCCAAGGAGAGGACACTGACGGCCTCGTCGTTTGGTCCATGTTTGCTGGGCGTTGACGCGCCTTGCTTGACTACGTCGGCGTACGACTTCCGTCCTCCACCCTCTTTTGTTGACTGAGTTTCCACTCCCTCTCCAGTCGTTCGATATCGAGCTACGTCTAAGGATAGAGCACCCGTTGAGCGCTGGCCAAAACCGAGGCGCTGGGACGGAAACGTAGCATCTCGCCCCAGAGCTGGATAGACACGACCCCCAAAGACGATCTGCTTAAAGTTAATGTATTCCAATTTACCAAAGACGATCTGCTCGCAGACCTTCCCGCCTACCATCAGCGCGTCGGGACACCGGCTTGCGCGGAAATAGATGCGAAACGTCGCGGTCGTAAGGCCTGCCGAGAGACAGTCGTCGCGGAACGTAGCATATATGGGCTGTGCCCCGAGTCCATGAAAGGTCTCCACCATCGCTTGGTCGTCAAAATCGCTTTTGACGCTGGACACGTCCAGATAATACCCGATCCGCTAGAATATCGAAATCCGAGAACCGGTACTTTACACCGAGTATCTTGACTTCTTGAAGCGCCAGCGCTTCGCACGCAGCGCGAGTCATAACTTTTACACGGAGTGCACCACCGCGGCCTTTCGAGATCTGCCCGATCTGAACGGCTTGGATCTGCTCTTGAACTACGTGGTTTCCGTTGTCCTTGAGAAAGGAGTTTGCGATCTTCGTGATATTTGTGCGTTCGAAAGCACGCCGGGTGTCGATCGTCATCACGTATTTGGCTCGAGGAAGTTCATATGGACGGGAATGGGCGATCGAGGTGGCCACTGTTTCCTTGCTCTCGCCGGAGTCGTAGAGAGCTTCAATGGCGTCAATCTCGATAGCCCGGGGGAGCGGCAACGTAAGTTGCGCGAATACCGGAACAGGCGCTTTGTCACGGCGGATCTCGGCATCGCGCTTGAGAAGCGCGCGGAGAGACATTGGATTCGATCTCGCAGTTGAGGCATTGGGGGCGGCAGCACCACCGTCATCGGTTGCCTCAGTGGGGGTGTCCGCCGGAGCTGATGGCGGTGACGCCGTCGTTTCTTCTTGCGGCCCTCCGTCGACGTTCATTGGTGAGGACGTGTCACGCAGGACCACGGACATGCCAGCACCGGCGTCGACGGTGCGCACCGCGAGGTCTTCGTCGACGGCATCATCGACTCGACAACTTGGTGTCACAGGAGACGGGTCACTGGATGAGTCCGGTGCTGAAACGGTTGGTTCGACGACAGCTGAGGCGACAGAACCGGACCGGACAGCTGCTCGGGATGGGCGTGTACCACAGTACCCAGTTGCGGAGTGGCTGAGATCGTCGGTTCGTTCGGGTCAGCTGGAGTCATCTCGTCGCTGATTGGTTGGTTTTTAAATGCTGGTTACTTCTGGCTGTCGCTTGATCGGCTTGTGCTCGACAAGGCAAATTGTGAAGACATTCCATTGATAAAGTATCTGGTTTGGTTATTTTCTTCTTTTCTTTACGAACTATCTACGGGTGTAATTTCACTGCGAACGGACATTTGGTTGTTGATATATTGACTTATGTTATTTTCGTTATACTTGGAATTAATATCTAGCATCTACGACAAGTTTTCGACTATCTGTGGAAACATGAATACCGACAAAATCCAACATGATTGTTGATGGATGAAGCCATGCTTATTAAACGTGGCGCAGGAGAAAATTAGTTGGCCTTAATCACCAGACATTTTGGCCCCGACTTGGATTCTTGTCTATTGTGGGACTCCAACCTGCGATACTCCCGTTCCGGTGGTGGGTGGGCCCTACAACTTTACAACGGAATTGGTCTGGAATTTTAAAAGAACTGCTGTACTTTTGAATCTTTGAAATAAAATGGGCAAAAAAGGTGGGTCAGCCTATCCCGTCTTATCCCGCAGGCGTCCGACGGTATAGTCGGGATGGGACGCGAGACAGCATGATCGGGTCGGAGCTCTAGGTGTGACACGGAATATACTGCTCTAATTGCAGAGCCACAACGGTGCTTGTGTGTATGTAAGTAGAACTTTAAGCTTTGAAGGGATAAGGCCACCTCATAGTATACTATGTGTGACAAGTTTTGTCGCTTAAGTTGCGGAGAACCTATCGCTGCCGAAGTGCTCACTTTCCACTGAAGCTGCTTCTCTACTCAACTGAGTGCGTGGCGTTCCAGCAACTTTCAACTGCTGGGAGGAAGCAGGAACAGCATCCATAGACGGTTCCACTTGTTTCAAAGCCGCGACTTTCTCGTAGAAAGCTCGATTGCACAGCAAAAGCAGCTTCCATCCGGGCGTTAGAGCGCTGGCCGCCGTGACGTCGCGTCCTTGCAGGACTAGGCGTTGAAATATCGGGTCCAGGTTAAATGTTCACCTATTTTTGCTTGAGGGCGTCTAATGCTTGCATCTCATGCGGTGCCAACGAAATGGAGAAAAATGAGTCGAGTGTTTGCCAAAGACAACAGTCACATGCACTGCCGCCATCGTCTTAACATTTCATGTGGTTGACGTTAAGTGACGTGTAATCGATAGTGAGGTAACTTTCGTGCTCACGTCTCGCATGGTCTCGCCATGCTTTAGCCATTTTGGTTCGAGCATGCATTTCCTTTTGAACCTCGTAAAAATGCAACTTGGAACGTAATCGAGTGAGAAGGATTAAGTGATGCGAGTAGCGCGTGTTCTCTTTACGCTATTGTCCGTGCATCTCGTATTCATTGCGTTATGATTACTATGTGTTCAACATGCTCGAGCTCCACTATTTGGACAGGAACAAGGGATTTCTGGCTTGCGCCTACTCGTTTGTATGTTTTTTTATCCTATGGCGGAATGAGTGGATTACGTGCCGTGACACGTACAAGAACGAGTGCGAGACAACATGCCTTGATGTGCTGGGTCCTGCTCTTCACGTTTCACGCTTGCTATCTGGTTCGCATCCTCTCGGCACCTCTGTGGCCACAAGACCACGAGCCACAAGCTTGGTCAGCTTTGGACATGCTCGAGCAGTTGGTGACCGATGTCATATGTTGTGTATTCCTCATGTGGCAGGAACGTCCGAACGACCGCGACCATTACTTACCATCCGAGTGCGAGAGTAGACTGGATCTTAATAGGCTCTTTTTCAACGTGACGTATCCTAACAATTAAAGCCTTAGAAAGGCTGTCGTTAGAGACTGTTTTCGCGTTTGCTTACAGAGTTAGCTGTGTTTGATTTTGCGCACGGCGTCTTAGAAGGTAGTGCTCACTTGTAAATTCACCTGCACGACCTCAGAGCAGTAGCAGAATGGACTCGAACACGGATATAATTTTGCGACCGTTCTCGCGCATGGACGCCTTGATGAGTAACCATCCGATCTTCTATTTGTACTTTTTTCCACCTGCGTCTACGCCTTATAATCTCGACAAGCTCCAGTCCTCGCTCCGCGCTCTTGTCGAGCACGATTATCCCATTCTCATGGGCGAACTCTATGTTGATCCCAACACGGGAATCACCAATGTCAAGCAATCGAAAGCACAGCAGGAACTAGGAGGTGCGCAACACATTCGATTTGAGACGAATCCATCCAACACCATGACGACAGAGGAAGCAATGCAGAAGCGGTCGTGGGAATTGATGCCAACGCCACGATCCAAAACGGAGGTCATCTGTTTCAAAGGAACCTTGTTAGCCGATTGCGGGTTGGTCATTGGCATTAATGCAAATCACGCCGTGTTTGATGGAGAAGCCCTCTTTACCTTCATAAGAGTATGGGGACAACACTATAGTGGCGTCAAGAAGGAAGATCGACTCGTCGTGAATCATGATCGACATTTGTTAAGAGGCGAGGGCGTCCCGCCCAAGTTGGCCCACCCCGAGTATCAAATTGCTCACATTGAAACTCCCACAGATTTATCCTTCTTGCCAGCCACCACGGATCATTTCTTTCACCTTACTCGAGCGATGCTGAAGAAAATCAAGGACATGACGACGGGTGACTCGATGAACGAGGGTAGGAAACCATCCTATGTGAGCACCGTGGACTCGATCACAGCACTATTTGCCGTCCTAATCTCGCTCGCTCGAGGCCATGGCCAAGACGTGCGCGTATCGACTGCAGTGAATGGTCGCAAACGTCTAGAGCCTCAATTACCAGCGCATTACGTCGGCAATGTCGTTTTCAACACAATGTCAACGTTCAGCCCCAGTGACTTTTACGATGACAGTGACAAGGCTGTTCCTGTTTCAGCATCAACAATTGGCAAAGTTGCACGAAGTGTGCGTGCCTCGATTCTCAAGTATGATCCTTCCTATCTCCGCGATGCGCTCAACTTTTTAGACGAGCAAAGTAACATGAGTGATGTCCACTTTGGCTGCAATTTTTTCCATGGGCCCGACCTCGCGTTTACGTCGTTGCTACACTTAGGGATGTATAATACCTCGTTTGATGGGACCCATCCATGCTATGCGTGCATTCCTACGATTCCATACTCTGATGGCGTGGTAGTACTCATGGAGGCCCCAAAACCTGCCGATGGCATCGACGTTGTCGTAATGCTAGAATGCTCGGCCATGGACAGACTTAAAGAGATGTTTTCCCAAGTGTCCTACCTCTATGAGTAGTGAGTACCTCATGAACAATAGTGTGGTTTTACGGGCAATCCGAAAAAATAGACTACTGGAGCTGTGCTTTTTTTTGGTTCTACCACTTTTGACTTTACTTTTGCTGCTTGTAACATGGCGTAAAGCCATCGGAAACGTAATGACAATATGCATCGTTTAGCCTATTGAAATTCGATTTCGCACGACATGGACGAAAGATTCCGTTAAGGCTTCTACAGTAAAGTATCTAGCTTGTGACTATGCTCCTTATGATCTCCTGATTGTGACGACAGCATTCCTCAATGGTAATTAGCACTTCCAATAGCAGATGCTATGATCAGATCTTCGAGATCACCTACTTCACCTATCTTTAGAGATAACCAGGATATTTTTGCTCCTTTTGATGTGAGTATGGTCTCCAACTGTTGGATGTTGTCGTTATTCATGCTTGCGCAAGTAGACGAAAACTTGAGTCGTAAAGGTTTGATTATATCTCCAAATATGACGAAAGTAACCTAAGTCAATATTTCCACAACCACATGTCCGTTCACAGTGCAAATTACAGCTGTAGACAGTTCGTAACGAGAAGAAGAAAATAACAAAACCAGGGACTAAATCAATCGAATGTATATTGAGAAGTATTTAGCTAGCCTAACATGAAATATGTACGAGGTGTTGAAGTTAAGGTAAACTTCCATCTGTCGTGTGGTACACACTACTTATTAGCGCCCGAAAAACATACGTACACACATCCCCCTTAGCTTATACCCCTGGCAGACGCAGAAATGATAAGTTATGAGGGGTTATAAGTGTAGCCGGTGCGTACACGCACGGTGCGGCTAGCGCACAGAGGAAGACTTTCCTTTAAGCGGCGTTCGCCGCTACTTAGCCGATACGCCCTTATAGAAGGGCTTAGTAAGAGAGAACTCTCTTACTCGGGGCCAAGATTCCACTTTGGTTTACCAGTTAGCACAAGCTAACGCCTTAACACAAGGCTCCCTTAATAAGGGGGTTGCTAAGGGAAGAACTCCCCTTACGCTACTACAGTCAACCCATTCTATAAGAGCCACTGTTATAAGAGCCATCCACTATAAGAGCCATTGCCAGGACCATACGGATTTCCGCCAGCAAAAATTCTCTCTCTATAAGAGCATTCCATTTATAAGAGCAATATCCGTGCAAGAATATACGTTTTATACATAGTGACCCTCGCTATAAGAGGCACTAAATTTGTAGTATTTTAGAATTGGTTACCAGAATGCCATGGAAAGCCTCAAAATGCTTCTGAACTGTTGTTTTACTGTATAGATTTACCAAAACAATCAGATATATAAAAGAGGAGCTCAGTATCCCACCCATCAGCCTTCACTCAGCCCACACAGGTGTACCACAGTCCTGTATTTTGTCACCGCATCACATCAGGTACATTTTTCCCAGCACCAAGATGCCACCGAAAACAAGGCAGGCCATCCCTTTAGAAACAAAGAAGGCAATTTTGGACTACCATGAGAGCCATCCTTCTCTTACCCATGAACAGCTTAGGGAAAATTCAACCTCGCCAGCCGTAAAACTGTTACAGGTATCATCCGCGAGAGGGAGAAAACTTTACAAGCTGTCATCGAAGCTACAGCAGGCAATGCCGATCCTCAACGCAAAAAACTACGCGTGTGTGATTTCCCTGAGGTGGGTGCCTTCTTTAGTGCTCTCCTCATAACGCACCTTAATGATCTTGCTAACCTTACCACGCGTCAGCAGTTGGACAAGGCTGTCAAGATCTGGTTTGTCCAGATGAGGTCCAATAATGTGGTGCTCACTGGCGCTCTCGTAATTGCCAAAGCACTTTTCTTTGCGGAGTCCCTTCGAATTAATACCCCCACGCAGAAGGAGTACTCTGCGTCTGACGGGTGGCCTCGGCGATTCAAGTCACGCCACAACATAAAGTCCTACCGTCTACACGGAGAGGCTGAGAGTGCCCCGATTCAAGATCTGACTGCATTCCGCCTTGAACTCCAAGATATTACTGGAAACTATGCCCTTAATGATGTTTTCAATTGTGATGAAACTGGGCTGTTTTTCCGTATTTCCCCAAACGAGACACTTGCCCAGTCTGTTGAGAAAGGGTTTAAGAAGGACAAGGCCAGAATTACAATTCTGCTGGCGTGCAATGACTCTGGTTAGTGTTTCTGTGACCTTGGTGTCTGTTTTTTTATTCATTTTCTCTCTTAAAATGCTGCCCAGGATCTGAAAAACTCAAACCATTCGTCATCGGGAAAGCGGCCAAACCCCGTCGCTACCGGAACGTGGACATGACAAAGCTAGCGCATGTCAAGTACTACAATAATAATAAAGCATGGATGAGAAGCGTAATTTTTAAGTCATGGATACTTGAAATGAACCGCAAATTCCGACGCGTAGATCGTAAGATCTTGCTTTTTGTTTATAATGTCAGTCCCCACACGGTCGAGAATTATGAAGGTCAACTCACCAATATAAAGGTGAGCTCGTGGTGGCGATCAGAGTCTGACAGAATTTTCACATGATAAAATGAGTCCTTTTCAGGTTCACTATCTGCCACCAAACACAACTTCTCACCTGCAACCAGCAGATGATGGTATTATTTCTAATTTTAAGGCAAAGTACAAGGCGAGGTACATAGAGTACTTAGTGGACAGGTTTGAGACCACGGGCGAGCATCCATTTACTGGTAAAACGAAGTTTAACCTGCGCCACGCCATCAACATGCTTGTTGAGGCGTGGAATGACGTCCATCCCACAACAATTGCCAATTGCTGGAAAAAAACTGGGATTTTAGGATCCCGTTATCGTCACATGGAAATCAATTCCTTGCTTAATGAGGAAGAAATTGATCCGGTTCGCCAGGTCTCTCAACTCCTTGACAGGATCCCTCATGATGACATTTACCAACCGATGGAAGCACAAGCCTACCTGGAGGCTGAAATGTCCCTGCCGGTCATCGAAAGCCTTACTGATGAAGAGATTCTGGCTGAAGTCTCTCCTCAAAGCGAGGAAAACGTGGTGGAGGGCGAAGATGAGGACAGCGGTGAGGAGGAGGCCCCGGTGCCGGTGACCTGGGGCCAAATGCAGGAGGCTGTGGACATCCTACTTAGTGGCCTTGAAAAAAGAGAACCTGGGTATGAAAGGGCAGAGGGGCTGGATCTGCAGCTGCGTCAATTCCGCCGTTTTGTCCTCTCTAGCAAGGTCTCGACCTCGAAGCAGACAACCTTGATTGACTTTTTCAGGCGCAACAAATGCAAAGGGCGTGATGAGGATTGAAAAGGTCGCTCCAGTTCAGCAGGGTAGTTAAATAAGTATTGTAGCTGGCATAATGCTCACACCACTAGCCCTGAGAAAAACTTCTGTTTGAAAATTCGCCTATAACATCCAATACAGTTAATAAAATCTGAGGAACTTATATGTGAGTAAGATCCACTCGCTATAACAGGCAGAAATGTGGTATACAATCGGGGATGTTATAGAGAGGGTTGGCTGTACACTGTGGTGGAGTCAAGTTCGAAATCGAATACATTTGTATCGACAACCTGACCACCACCATCGTGCCCAGCCTTCCAACTTACGGGGGGGGGTACCCCGCGGACCTCCATTCGAAATCTGGTCCGATCGTCCGCTGCTGGCAGACGACCGGTCATCATTGAAAGACACTTGGTCCGATTCACTTAAGTTCATCTCACCTTGTGTACCCGATGGAATGGGCTAGTTACACACTCGGTGGATCGGGATTGCAGATCGATCTGATTCAGTATTGAATATGAGACCGTGCTGGCTAGGTGTACCTAGGGCGGAACTCTTCGCCCCAGGTACGACAGACCAGCAACACTTCCAAAAGTTAAATTCCAATAGGTCGATCGTCCAAACGATCTATACCTGACCAATACGAATTAATAGAGGGTAGACCAATCAACCGGTCTAGCCCCTGACCAATATGAGAGAAGACCAAAACCGGTCTAAACTCCAACCAATGTTACAATAAGCCAATATGTCCACGTAAAGACCCAATATGCCCGTGAAACTCCACAAACGATATCTCCACGTAAAGACCAATCCAGTGAATAGCACGTTCCAAACGTACTTTAGTCAAAGTGTCGAGATCGCCAAATCGTACTCGCATCGAGGGACTTCCGGTGGCCAAAGTGCGCGTGCAGCGCGTCCAGACCGGATATAATAGGTAAGAGGGGATAATTCAACCCTCTGCCCCCAAACACTCCGCGGAGGGCGGAGGCGACTAGTGTACGTGAAAAGAATAACGGCGACCCCTTGCTGCGGCGTAGACCAAGACCAGAAGAGGTTTTTTCACTTATTCCTAGACCAAAAGACTTTTACTTGGAAAATCCGCAACCAAAAGACTTCTACTTGGAAAAATCGCAACTAACCAATAATACTACCTCCCTATGGTCCCTAATGTACCCACACAAAATTATGTAAAATACCCAATGTCGGGTGACTCACCCAAGACCTGCGTTCTTGATACTCCTTGAATCTGATAGGCTAACAAGCCCCCCTTGTTTAGACCAATCGGAAACTCGACCAACTGCTTTGATCAAAAGTGGCCAAAATTGTGGTACACTTCACCACAGCCGCCCCTGAGTCCGACCGTGTCGCACAACGATAACGGTCTGACTCACCCATCACTCGACCAACTGGACCTTGGTCACTCACACTTCTTCCCCTATGGACCAAACATCTTCGACACCTGCGTCAGGTACTGCCTTTACTGCACTTGATCTTCTTATGCTTACCTTTGACGCTTGTTCTTGTTGTTCTTGCAGAAACTCTATGCGCCGAGTCGCCCCACCTTGCTTCGCCTGTCCGGTCGGCTCGGTATGACAGCCCACGTAACTCTCGTGCAATTCAAACATCGGAAGGGCGTAATACTGAAGCCGACACGCAGATGCAGCATATGCATGCAGAAAACATGCGTTTCAGGACCCAGGTGGCCCACCAGGCAACACGAGGTGCGCATCTTTGGTCTTCGTCTTGTACTTGTCTTGGCCCTCGTTTTTCTTCAGCTCTCATCCCTCCCAGCGTCGTCAAGGCAATAGGTGCCTTGCTTGATTCCGATAGGCAGTCCGACGATCATGTTGACCAGCTTCGACCAATTTTAGAGGAGCTGGTAAGCGCGCGTCATGAGCTGTCCCGTCTGGAGGCTCATCAGTCCCATCTCCGGGATCAACTTGCACTTGTTCGCCGGCAGCAGCTGGACGGACAGTTTGACGCGACCACACTGCGCATGCAAGGCGACGACTTCGCGCGACGCATTTCCGAGCTTCAGATTTCAATTCAAGACCAGACCGGGAAGGTCCGGTCTTATCAAGACAAGTCAGACGCTTGGACGCTAGAGTCGGGTCGTCGTCAGGTGGCACTAGACCAGCGCCGCCAGCGCTTGATGAACTTGCTGCATCCGTGTTCGGCTGCTTCCTCCAGCATAGATTGGTCTGCGTCGGCAACCTTAGTCGCCTCGGAGCAAGACCAAGACCGCTTGCAGCAGGACCAAGACCGACATCGTTCATTGGCTGATATTCAGCAGCCCGAAATTGCAAAAAAATCGAAGAAGCGCGCGGACGCGCCGTGTAGCTCGAGGGCGAGGGGCACTGCGCGCGGACCCAGACTCGGGGGAAGCGTGCAGTGCCTCATAAGCGAGCCAAGACACAGGCGCTTCTTATGGACTCGGACTCGGACACGGACGAAATCTATAGCCCCTCGGAAAGTCGAGCGCCCTCGCGCCGTACTGCAAATCGCACCAAGCACACAGGGGTCTCGTCCGAGGAGGACTCCAGCGAAGGGTCCTTCGATTCCGAGTTTATGGTCGCCATCCAGTCCAAGTCACGAACGAATTTACGTGAAAGTTTCATCCAGGTGGCGTCGACATTGGGGTCAGAACAGAAGACCGGTTTGCCAAGTGACGCCACACCAGTATCGACATCAGCGAAGCCGGCGCCTTCGGTTCTCCCCGGGACATCCGAGATTCACAAGAACGCTCTACTGAAGAACATGGCGGTTGACACCAGCTCCCTTCCGCCGCGGACGTTTGAAATCACTTTGCCGTGGTCGTCGGGGCAAATCGGCTGTTTGCGCCGGTCTACCCTGACCAAGCAGCTTCTGGCCCGGTCTTTCTCTCGCCCGAACCCCTGGCTTTTTCCACCGGCCAAGAAAACCCCTGCCGCGTCTGCATGGAGGGCGGAATTGATTACGTCGGCGTAGATCTCCCGCCTATACGGCGATGAAACATGGAAAATTTTCGAACACCCCAAGATAGGACTTGTGTTCCACTTGACTCCGTGGATCGGCACTTTGCTAGGCCGGGTGAAGAATTTGAACAGGATCCACGGCCAAGCAATTTGGGAAGCGTCCCACTACTTGATGCTTCCCCCCGACCGAGTGCGACAAGATCCGGTCCTGGAGACGTTCCAGAGCAAGCGCAAGCGACGTCGAATTCGGGCGGGAGAGGCTTGGCAGTCCCTGTGCCAGTCATTTTGGACGGGATGCGAGCCCGCGAGTGTGAAGTCGACGTATTCTTGTACCCGGTGTTCCTCCACATGCCGAGGCGTCACGTTGAGAAGACCAGACTGCTGGCCGACGACGGCATATGTTACCCCGGTCTTGATTGCGCTGAGCCGGTCGCGGACCTCAAGGATGATTTGGTCCAGCTTGACCTGAAGGACCCCTGGCGTAACCAGTTTCAGAATCAAGTGAAAAATCATCCGTCGATGGTCATCGGCCGTCTGTGGGGCGATAGCAAGTGAAGTCGCAGGTAGTCGACCAGATAACTCGTAATACATGTCATCATTTCTTTTTCATATGTCCGATCGTCAAATCACTTGAACTAATTTTACCACTCTCCATAGTTGCACCGAACACGTTATCGTAAACAGTTCCATCCCCATCACGAAAAATAGTCATCACATTCGTCATTCCGCTACTCCAATTCGTCACAGTTCATCACAATTTCACATCAACTCCGGACCTTCCACATCTTCACACCGGTCTAGACCGACCGATGCTACTGCGTGTCTTGGTCTTGGTCTTCATGAGTCTGCATCACTGCGAAGCGATTACGACTGACTCGTTCTCGTTCGAACTCTCGTAGAAGAGCCGCACAATTCAAGTCGAGCTCGTCGACCCAAGTTGATTCATCATGGTCCTTCCATCGGACCAGGTACTCTCGGTGAGTCCGACCGAACCTGGTCTTCTTGGTCGACCGAACATCTAAGACCTTCTCCACTTCAAACTCGTCTTCCTCTAATGGTCGTTCCCAACTTTCCTCCGGCAGTAACGCTTCATCAAAATCAAATCTTTTTTCTTCGTCTACCAGACAGGGAGTTTTGGGTCGATCAGGAAATTCTCGGACCAGCTTCAACTTGGACACATGCACGATCGGGAAGACTTTGTAATCTGTACCAGTTGTTACTAGACGGGCAGGTGCTCACCGATAAGCTCGGCAACACGGAAAGGGCCGTGCCACATGTGAGCCAGCTTCTTCGCATAGCCCTCTTTCACTCGGTCTAGGTATAGCCATACCCTCGCCCTTGGTTCTATACCGTGGGGTCGGACCTGGTCATTGGTCCGGTCTGCCCGGTCTTGTGTGTCCTGACGCAGCTTTTCGTTGACGACTTCTTTTGCATGCTGGTAGTGTTTCTGGACCTGCATGCGCCAGCGTCGAGCATCGCGATCGCGGGTCTGGGTGCAACCGATAGGGTATCGCAGCTTCCAGTGTCGAACGAGGGTCCCATCCATATGTCAGATAAAAAGGCGTTTCTCCTCGGACCCGATCGGTCGACGAGTTGAGTGCAAACACCAGCCTTTCTGCATACTCGTCCCAATCTCGCTGGTATGGGTCAGCAACGTACATCTTGATCGCCCTCGTTATGGTCTGCACCATGTGTTCCGCCGATCCATTTGCTTGCGAACGATATGCCATCGTCGCACTCTGTTTCTGGTCCAGCATGTTATTGAACGACCGGAACACCTCGGCCATAAAACCGGGTTCCCGATCGTGCCTGATGACCTCGCTGGCGCCGAATCTTCGGAACACACATTCTTCGTAGCTCTGGGCGATCTGCTCAGCAGACCGAGATGCACTTGTCTTCGCGATAACTAGACCAGTGAACAGGTCTACCCAGATCAGCAGCTCAGTGTTGCCGCGCGTCGATCTAGGCAGTGACGGTATGTGGTCCATCGCTATGACCTGGAAAGAGTAGGTAGATTCGATATTTCCGGTCGATAGACCCTTGATTACCGGTCTACCCTTTCCGGTCTCGCAATCCGTGCAACAGCCCACATATTTCTGCACACTGCGGAAAAGACCTCTCCAATGGAAGTGGGACCTGATCTTGTGATAGGTCCTGCCTATGCCCTGATGTCCCCCTTCTAGACTCACGTGATAGTGATTAAGGACATCCGGCTGCAGCAACTCGGGGATCACTAATTTCACCAGTCGGTCCCGGTCTGCACTGTCTTGGTCGGCATCGCGGCAGTAATACAATAATCCATTATCATCCACTTCGTAGCTATCCGCGATCTTGATTTACTCTTTTGCTTGATCTTTCGTCAACTTGGACAGTTCACCACTCAGGTAGGTCTTCAGGTTCATAATCCATTCTTCTTCGTCCTGCGCCTTGAGGATCCGTTCCATCCTTAAATGTTGCACTGCATATTCGTTCAAACTTTCCTTCGGGAACGGTCGGCGAGACTTCTGAGCTTTCGATCTAGTCGCGACCATCACATGCACCTGGACTGGGGCGTTCTTGGGTCCGATCACCTCTGGGAGCCTGTTTATATTCACGAATTCATCCAGAACGGCCTTCTCGGTGATCGTAGCCCCGGTCTGGTCTTGCATGGCCTTGGTCGCGAGGTAGTCGGAGCTTCTGTTCCAGTCCCGTTTCACGTGCAATAGCTCGTGGTTGGGGTGGCCTTCAATGCCTTCATTACTCGATCATTTAGCGTCCTTAGTCGTGGAGCCTTGCAGTCGATCTCTCCGGTGATCTGCCTGATGACTAGGTTGGAGTCACCACATATGATGACTCGTCCCTTCTCTTGCGACGACAGCAGGTCCAGACATAGAAGTAGACCTCGGTACTCCGCCTCGTTAACCTTAATATCCGGCGTGAAATCAGCAGCGCCTGCAACTATAGACCATTGTGGCAACTTCCACAATATGGCACTATAGGCACCTACCTTCTTCTTCACGCTTGCCTATCCGTCAAAACTTAAGACCAAGAGCCCTTCATCATGGTCGACGGTCGGTGGCGGTCTCGAAACTGACTGCCGAGGTTGCTTCCTCGGGGCAATCGCTATCAATGACTCGTCCACTTCAGACCGAGGGGTGATACTGGCAGCTAATGTGCCCAATATCTCTTCCTCGCCCCCGGTGCACTTAACGACCTCGAGGGTCCACTGCGACAAGACTGCCGACCATCTGCCTAGACGTCCGTCCATCCCATTGGCTGATAATAGCAAGAAGTAGACCGTCTTGACAGGACTTTTATAGGTCGGCCGACCAGCAGGTTGTAACACACATCCAGAATTCGTAGCAACGCCAGAACTTCTTTCTCGACAATTCCATAGTTCACTTCATTTGGTTTTAGCGTCCGGCTCGTAAACGTGACTGGATGATACACACCATCGTGATCATGCACTTAAATGGCCGAGATAGCCCACTTACTGGCATATACAATAATGGTCAGCACTTTTTCGGGAGCGAAATGCTTGAGAATCGGTGCCGTCGCCATCTTAACCTTCAACATACCAAAGGCAAACTGTGCACGCTTCATATGATCTTCGGCCTCCACTTGCGGACAAACTGCAGCAAGACCAGAGTCGGCGCCCTCCTGTAAAGTTGCCCGATCTCCTTCGCGCAACATATGATAGTCAACTTCCCGGAGCTCGTACAGCACAGCCGCGTAGATAGCAAAGTCTTCAATGAATAGGCTATAATAATTCAAGCTTCCCAGGAAGGACTGCATTGCCTTCAGCGATCTGGGGAACGGGAGGTTACTCAGCGAATCCAGGTCCCTGGTATTAGCCTCTAGACCATTGTTCGAGACCATATGGCCTAAATAGGCGACCTTGGACATACCCCAAAAAACTTTTCACGGCACTGATAGACAGGTTCCAGCGGTCGCATGTCTCCAACAATCGTTCAACCTCGCACAGATCGTTCCATGACGAGGCAGGTATCAGAATGTCGTCGATGTAAGACCGCCTCCCTTGAACGGACGGTCCTCTTTCCCGATCGTGTTCACCCTCTCTAAACACATCATAATTTTCAACAGGGTCCCGATCGGTCTTGATCTTGAAGTGTCCGTACAATGCGTTGTCCATCAGCCTTTGATAGATCTGGGGCGCGTTCTTCAGACCGAACGGCATACGATTCCACTCGAAAAGACCAAACGGCGTCACAAATGCGGAAATCTCACGGGCTCGATCAGTCATCGAGACCACCCAAAATTCACTTGCCATAGCTAGCGAACAATACCACAAGGTTTTGTCGAGGTCTTCCAACAGATCATTAATCAGCGGCATCGGGTACACCATGAGTTTAGTCAACCGATTTACCAGCCGATAGTCGATGCACAGTCTAATGTCAACGCCGTTCTTCTTGATAACAATTACGATCGGCGAGGCCCATGGCGAGGTCGACGGTCTAATAATCTTTGTGACCAACAGTCCTTTAATGAGATCAGAAAGCTTTTCACGGTACTGTGGCGCCACGCGTCGACATGGCTGGGCAATCGGCTTGGCATCTCCAACGTCAATATCGCAAATCGCACCACGGGCTGAAGGTGATAAGGCGTAGCCCTTTCCGATCAGCAGATGTCTTTTCTTACATATGATATTCTTCAACTGCTTGATCTGGTCTGGACTGTTAAGGTCTTGATCACCCACTTGTAAAACATCCGTTGTAACTTCGGGCGAGTCGGCAGACACTTCAGGGAGGACTGCCATTTGGCTTTCCAGCTCCTGAATGTACTGTTCCCTGCCTTCATGTATACAGACTTGTTCATCTTCTGGGGCGATATTACCTAGACCATCTGGACCGGATGAACGCCCCTGGTCTTGATCGACGGGCTGTCCTTCACTGATATCGGTCTGATTGGGAATACCGTCATGGTCCGACCTAGCAATTCATGTTCCCCTTCTTCCGTTTCTTTCTCCGCTGTCGCCTGGTCTTGTGCTGACACCACGTTGACTAACCTTGGCTCGTCTACTTGATGGTCCACCGTTCCTGGTGACTGCGGCGCCTTTCTTCGGACCAACATCTTTTTTGGGGTGAAATAACTTGGTCTTTCCACTAAAGGTGAGGTATACTCTTCCACCGACCCATCATCGCTGATAAGATCGGTGGTCGATTGGTACGCCAGGTTTTGCCACTCGACATACCGCCTCGATCCACTCGAGACGAACCCCATCTTCCTTGGTATATTCCCTTCTGCTAACCAAATACCGACAATAGTGTTATTGTCCAGTGTCAGCAGCTTGTCACCGATATTGGTAACACGGACAAAATCACGTCGACCAGCACTCTTTACGAAGTCGAGACTCACCGATCGCCACTGGTCAACCATAACTTCCTCGAACGGAAACCTTTATCGACCGGGGATTCGGCAGACCGACCGACTGGGATAGTGAGGTCTTAATCCCACCGGACCAGATCGGTATACGAACCATACAGAGGTCTTCGACAAGCCAAATGGACCTGGACCTCATCCGGGAGCGTAAGCACTCCATGGGACAGGTATAGGCGAATACCAGCTGGGACCATGAAATCCATGCCTAGTAAAGCGTCTTGACCATCCAACTTGCCAACCCAAGCGCTGAAAAAGTAGACCGGAGATCCCGACAAAGTAATTTTCACACGCGTTCTTCCTTCGGTCATGTAAGAGTTTTCACCGATCCCGACGCATTCTTGTCTCTGGGTATCGTCTATACGACATCCGACCTTACGAGCAAAGGCGGAGTCGATTATCGAGACTTCAGCTCCAGAGTCGAACAACATCGTCGCTTTCTGGTTATTAATCTTGCCACAAGCTTTCGTCTGCTTGAACCAATTACCAGGCGCGTGATACTTCCAGTATCCGCGGGATTCTCCAGGCAGCAAGTCCAACTGCATAACCACCTTGGTCCGGGAGTACTAATCGGTCTTCAGACTGTAGACCGGATGGTCTCCGTCGACGCAATTTGGAATAGAACGTGTATTGTCGGTCTTATCCTCCTTGCCGACATATGCATAGATGTGAACCGTAGAACGCTCGGCTCGATCCAGATTCCAACCTGGCGAGCGTTCTAGTTTAACATGTTTTCCGCGTCCGGCGGCAGCATCCCCGCGTGCTTTTCCGGAACTTACCACTTGCGTATCATGTTAAAAAATTCTTCAATCTTGCAGTGGCCGGCCTCGTGGATCTCTCCACATGACTTGCATACGAAAAGGCAGTGGTCAGTCGGGTGGACGCGTCTCTCGCACTTCATGCACACCATATTCTTCCAGCAGTTTGGACCATCATGTTTGCTCGACCCACAGTGGGAGCACACTTCTGACGAGGTCGGTCCGGATCGGACTTGCTTCCGTTCCTTCCCTTCCGGTCTACCTGGTCGGACTTCGACCTGGTCTTCGGGGCAGGTCCCGCAACATAGACGTAACGATAATGGTCTTCATACGATGACTCCTGGCTGGATTGACTTCCACTTTCCCTTTCCGATCCCGTGCAGTCTTCGGCTACGATCGCCTTGACCGCTCGGGTCGGTCAGGTCCAGGGTCTCTTGACCGGATCGGTCTGGGTCTGGGTCTTGGATCGGTAGCGATCTGATCCACCAGCACTCTTCGCCCTCATTCTACGCGACTACTGTAGCGTCCGTAGAGTCTGTTCAACTTCACCGCGTCCCTAAGACGTAGCAGAGTAAGCTGGTCCGCCAGTTCTTGATCGTCCAGGGTACTAATGTAGTGACCCACATGTTCCAGAGCAGCACCGTTCGGCAGGTTATTCTCTTTAATTGTTATGCCGGCACGAAGTGCAGCCACGTTCAACCGATGCAAATACTCGATCGGTGTCTTGTCGCTCCGCTTCTGCATATGGTGATACTTGCGAGCACTCGAAAATCCGGAGTTACAATATTGCCCTTCAAACTCTGCACATAGCTGGTCCCAGTCAGACCGGAAATCTCGACCTAACTGTTGGATCCAGTTGTCAGCCGGTCCTTTCAACAAATTCCGGAAGATCAGACACTTTCACTTTTCGAGGTCTGGTCTCGCACGAACGCAGACTTGACCCGACCGAAACAAGACCGGGCCTGGTCTTCATCTGAATCCTTGCCAGTGAAGTCCTTGAGGTAGGTCGTCGCGGCCATACGGATGCGTGGAATCGCAGCAGATACAAAGTCGTAAGCAATGGTGGAGGATAGGTTAGCCTTTCGTGGCTTGCCAGCGCCCGTACTGTCTGACCCACAGAGGTCGTCAAGACCGCCGACCGACTCCATGTCACAGTCACTTGTCTTGCTTGGTCTACGCGGTCTGGCCGGTTGCGGCTTGCGCTTCCCTTTGCCGACTTGCTTATCACTTCGAGTGGGCTTGTCCAAAGATGTTACCGATTCCATATCTACATCTCGGCAAACATTGGCACTTTGCTGGGTAGACCGGTCTTGGACATGTGGGCGCAGAGGTGGTCTAACCCGGTCTTCCATGAAACGCTCCATCATCGTCTCAAACATGGCTTGGACGTTAGATGGAGTCATGGGAAACGTGTTGATACCCTCCTTTTGCGCAACGGAGGCCTGTGGGGGTCGCTGGAGCCCCGACTGGCAAGCAGCCCTTTGCTGCCGCACGTCCTTTTTTTGTCCGGCTGGGCATGGTCCACCCCCATGGTCATCCGCTCGACACCAGTCTACAACTATGATGAGCTGTTCGAGGCCGGTGGAGATTGATAGACCGATTCGTCATCAGAACCAATGTCAACAGGCGCTGTGGAGACTTCAGCGACCTTCACTGCTGCGGTGGGAGTTGGGCGGCGAACCGCCCCCACCAGTGGGACCAAATGGTCGTGGAAGGTCGACATCGACGATTTCAGCCTCCAAGTCTCAAATTCAAATAGTTTTTGGACATCGGCGGGGTTCTGCATTTTAATGCCAACCTCCGCCAACATCGCCACCAAGTTCTTCACCAACAGTAATGGGCGATCACTCTGGACCGGCTCGGTAGTGGGACCGAGAAGATGATCGGGGATCTGGAGGTTCAACACCCGAAAGACCACGTCAAAGCGAACAAATCGTTTCAGCTCAAAAATGTAATACATCTTGTTTAGGTCTTCTTCAGTGATGCCTCCATCTCCGACCTGCGACTTTTCTTCGAGGTCGTCTTCGTCGGCCGGCATTCCCAACCTTTTCTTGGGAATCTTGGAGACCTTGGGGACCTTGGGGAGGTTGGTCAGATCGTTCTGATCAGCCTCCAAGTATTTTTCGTCTTTTAATTTTCCATCAACCTTTTTTATGCACATACATAGGATCAGGACCTTGGTCCTGATCCTTTCCGGGACTATAGCAGGACTTGCTATAGTCCCGATCGGCTGCGGTGGGAGCCTTTTGGGGAGGAAAAAATTATTAATCCCGATCTGGTCCTCCACCAGGCCAGACCGTACATCGCCATCTTTATCGAGAACGAAGACGTAAGGTGATAGCCTTTCCTTACGCCCTCTCCAGAACGATTCCAAATTCAAATCTTCAGATTCAATCTTTGATGACACCTCGCGGTGATATCCCTGGTTTGAATCCGGGCACGCGCACCATTGTGGTGGAGTCAAGTTCGAAATCGAATACATTTCTATCGACAACCTGACCACCACCATCGTGCCCAGCCTTCCAACTTACGGGGGGGGGTACCCCGCGGACCTCCATTCGAAATCTGGTCCGATCGTCCGCTGCTTGCAGACGACCGGTCATCATCCAAAGAAACTTGGTCCGATTCACTTAAGTTCATCTCACCTTGTGTACCCGATGGAATGGGCTAGTTACACACTCGGTGGATCAGGATTGCAGATCGATCTGATTCAGTCTTGAATATGAGACCGTGCTGGCTAGGTGTACCTAGGGCGGAACTCTTCGCCCCAGGTACGTACAGACCAGCAACACTTCCAAAAGTTAAATTCCAATAGGTCGATCGTCCAAACGATCTAGACCTGACCAATACGAATTAATAGAGGGTAGACCAATCAACCGGTCTAGCCCCTGACCAATATGAGAGAAGACCAAAACCGGTCTAAACTCCAACCAATGTTACAATAAGCCAATATGTCCACGTAAAGACCCAATATTCTCGTGAAACTCCACAAACGATATCTCCACGCCAAGACCAATACAGTGAATAGAACGTTCCAAACGTACTTGAGTTGAGGTGTTGAGATCGCCAAATCGTACTCCCGTAGAGGGACTTCCGGTGGCCAAAGTGCGCGTGCAGCGCGTCCAGACCGGGTATAATAGGCAAGAGGGGATAATTCAACCCTCTGCCCCCAAACACTCCGCGGCGGGCGGAGGCGACTAGCGTACGTGAAAAGAATAACGGCGACCCCTTGCTGCGGCGTAGACCAAGACCAGAAGAGGTTTTTGCCACTTATTCCTAGACCAAAAGATTTTTACTTGGAAAATCCGCAACCAAAAGACTTCTACTTGGAAAAATCGCAACTAACCAATAATACTACCTCCCTATGGTCCCTAATGTACCCACACAAAATTATGTAAAATACCCAATGACAGGTGACTCACCCAAGACCTGCGTTTTTGATACTCCTTGAATCTGATAGGCTAAAAAGCCCCCCCCTTGTTTAGACCAATCGGAAACTCGACCAACTGCTTTGACCAAAAGTGACCAAATTTGTGGTACAATTCACCACAACACTCACTGCGCGCGCGACCGGTCGAGGTCGTGCGCCCTGCAGTCTTTTGAGTGAAATATAAACTGAATGCATATTTAATATGTAATTAGCCTAAATTAATTTAAACTAATGTAAACTATATGTATTACTAAGTAGAACTTACTAAATTCGTACTTAGCTAAAATGTAGTGTACACCACCTGTGTACCAACACGTGGCTGGCTGCCACGCCTCCACCAAGGGCTCTTGCCCTGATTGGTTAAAATAACCAATAGTTCCAAACCCCTCGGACCGGTCAATACTGACCCCAACCGTAGTGTACTCACGTACACCACACATACTCAATGTAACCAGAATGTAACCCTGTTACATCCTCCTCCATCAAGACTATTGCTTACGCAATAAATCAATTTTAGTTGGAGAACTCCAACTGCCAGAACCACTGGATAACCATGAGCACCATTCGTGGTGCCAAGGATGGAAACTATTCCGATAACTCGGAGGTGGATTGTCGTGAAGGGGTTGAAAATTATTTTAATTCCACTTAATTAACAACACAAAGAGGTAATAAGCCAGTCCTCCTTGTTTAACTTCCCGGGTACTTAATACTTCCGTCCGAACCAACAAATCAGTCAAACACACTTGGGGTACACTTCAAAAGGCTGTTCCGGGCTGCCCCCAACACTAGCGCACTTAAAATGGCTGCTGCTCCACTCACTACGGCGTGTGCTCACCGACTTCCTAGTGTTACACTTGGTTCTTTTTATAGAGTAAAAAAAAGAAAGGTTTTTGAGGGCCGCCAGAGATCTGGGGAGTTCAGGGGGAATTTCGTTCTCTTAAGTATTACTACCTCCTACATCAACTTCAATCACTTTTTTCACCCACTACTTTGTGGTTACTTCAGCGCTGACTTCAATACGTGGCAGTTACCGCTGAGGCCCTCTGTAACCTGATTGATCATCCTTGAGAGCTACCACTGATTCCCTCTGTAACCCGATTGATCATCCTTGAGAGCTACCACTGATTTCCTCTGTAACCTGATTGATCATCTTTGACAGTTACTTCAGAAACCCTCTGTAATCTGATTGAGCGAGTTGGCCGTCGCGAGTTGACCGTCGCGAGGTGGCCGTCGTATGTCACTCCTGATTGGTCAAAATTCCACTTATTTTTCCACATTCGTACCAATCACAAACAAATTAGCCGTGAGCGAGTTGGCCGTCGCATGTCACTCCTGATTGGTCAAAAATTCCACTTATTTTTCCACATTCATACCAATCAAAAACAAATTAAACGTGAGCGAGGTGTTCGTCGCGAGGCGGCCGTCGCGAGTCGCCACTGATTGGATGAAAATATTTTTTTCAAAATGGAATAAAACCACTTGAAAACAATCGAGAATAACCAAGCCGATCAACTGGAGCAGCCAAGGGCGCACAACTTTTCGTTGGCTTCACCGCCATGAACGGACCCGCCGTTGTACTAGTAAGTTGCGCCCATGTCTTGACTCCCTTATGCAATGCTGACTGTTCGTCTTCACAATCTGTTTGTCTTGTTATATCATGTGTCCTAGCGCCCCTTTGTTATTGAGTATGAGACCAAGGCCGCATGAGTTTCGTTGGCTTTTGCTGCCACGAACGGACCCGCCGTTGTGCTGGTAAGTTGCGCCTATGTCTTGACTCCCTTATGCAATGCTAACAGTTCATCTTTACAGGCTGTTTGCCTCGGTTATTTGATGTGCCTTAGTGCACCTAGTTGTTGGACCTCGAATTAGACAGTTATGAAGCTGAATACGCTCAACTTAGCGTTTAGCGTCACTGCCATGATGCTAGAGCTAAAGCAACTGTGTCGAAACCTTGTAAAATGTGGGAAGCATCACTTGGCACTAGTAATGAATTGAAGCATCTTGCTAGAAGACAGAAGCTTCGCACTACTAACATCGTGTTACACTAAGTGTTCGTATTGTTCACCTATTAAAGGCATGGCACAATATTTGTCACTAATATTCAGTGTTTGAAGGAATCACCAGCGTAACAAACGTCATCGTGCTAGTATGTAGAGTTTGGAGAGATAAAAATATACCAAGAATTAATAAATGCCGCATATCACCTTCATGCTGTAAATAAGGACTCCACTTCACCACAGGATGCCCTTGGGGATATCTACCCAAAGGATGACCGCTCCGACAGCGCCGAACGGCGGTGTCGGTCATCCAATCCATTCCCTACACGTGGGGAAAACGCGCTAACTCGTGCGCCACCTCTACCAACTACGGATGATGCCTCCTTGTCGCCGAAGGCGACCATCACCAATGAACCAGACACGGTTCATGAGGCCAGACCTTCCGTACCGGCACTGAAGGGACCTCGTGACCCTCAAAATAAAGCTAAGAACGAGGTCAAGAGAGGTTTATCCTCCTTTACCCCTGGTCCTGTGAATGTACTGCCGCGTTAAAATGCGCGCCGGAAGCAACTCCGGGCCAAACTGCTAACTCCTAAGCAGTTCACTGTTAAGTCCTACCGAGCGAGCCTCGGGAAACAGGCATGCGGTGCCATCGTAGAGATCTTCCGCGAGGTTCCCTACGTTCTCCTACGGGACGAGAGTGTCGAGGACGCAGAACGGGAATTCCGCGCTTGGGCGGAAGGGGAGAAGCGCCTCCCCAACTTTGATGCGCTGTACAACAGCTTCTCCGAACCCGACGTTCGGGTAGAGAGGGCGTTACACTTGACATATGCCCAAGCCAAAGCGCAGGAGCAATTACCTGCCTCTTACTACACGCGCCCTGCTATCGATGTGGTTCCGGAGAGCAATGAAAACTCTGCATCTGACCCCGGCAAACTTCCAGCTACTGGGAGTGAAGGGGATTTTCCGTCCCTTTGGTCGTTGACTCTCATCGGGATTCTCCCGCTCGAAAGCGTCAACGACATCACGGCAATCCTACCGCAGGGAAGTCTTGGACTCCCACGAACTCTGGGAATGTGGATAATCTATCCACTTCACCAGCTACTGGGTCTCACCACGGTGGTGGCGTCGTGCCTTCAAACGTTCCACATGGTAATGTGGAGTATCCTCCGTATCGAGAACTGGAAGAGGAGGTCGCGCTATTGCGACGTGAGTTTCACGAGCGCTGTGATCGACACAGCCATCGCATCCGTAGTGTCCAGGAGGGACTCCGCGACGAGGGGAGTGCGAATGAACGCATCGAGGGGCGGCTTGCCTCTATCGAGTCTCTCTTTGCGGAGCTTTAGGGTCGTATATCAACCCTGTTGGAGATGTTCCGACCTGTCGTGCCTTTTGGCTATCCGACTTCCCACCCTCCTCCCAGAGGGTACCCGCCTCCAGGTTCTGGTATGGCTTAAGCATACCCACATAGAAGGTTGGATGCGTACGCATCGCCTTCGGGACGTCCAAGGTATACGACAAGCCCTTTCGGGCTAGTATATTAAAAGGCCCCACAAATCTGGGGCGCAGTTTATTCCGCAACACGTCGGAAACTATATGTGTAGGAAGATTTTTAGCGTTTAATAAAACACTTTCTCCTACTTTGTACACCTTTTCATTACGCCGCCCCTTGCGGTCAGCCTTCTCCTTCTGCTTGTCTTGGCTTTCCGCCATGGCATCGCAGACGTGTCGTAATACACTAAGGCGCGTCGATAAGAACTTATCGATGTGCTTTCGCAAAGATACAGGGATGACTTCAGGGAATCCTCCACCTCTCAAGTCCAGGGCCACACACACCTGGCGTCAACGGAACCCTAGGATTCACTAATCCGTTCACGTAATACGGGGTAAACCACGTAGATGCATGGACCGAATTGTTAATAGCAAATTCGGCCATAGGAAGCATCTCACTCCAACTCTTTGAGAATCCGGACATAAACTCCGGAGAATATCCTCCACAACGCGATTAACGCGTTCCGTCTGACCGTCAGTCTGCGGATGATCCGCAGTGGCCATGAGGAGCTTGGTGCCGAGCACCTTAAACATCCCCCCCAAAACTGTCCCGTAAAACGGGGATCCCGATCCGATACAAGGGAATCAGGTAGACCATGCTGTTGAAGACACGGTCTAGGAACACTTTCGCTGCTCCTTGTACATCAATGGACTCTGGCACCACCGCCAGGTGAGCCGTCTTGCTCAAACGGTCTACAAAGACCAATATGCCGGTGTTCCCGGCCTTATCCTTCGGAAAACCGAAGATAAAATCCATACTAATGGATTTCCAACACTTCATTGGAACGGATAAGCTCGCCAAAGGTGCAGCTGAGCTTGCAGAGGGTTTAAACCTATGACACGTCTCAAAGGTGCGTATATACGCACCGACCCACTTATACATCTTGGGCCGCCAATACAAAGCGCTTAAAGCGCTGTAGGTCTTATCCCGACCTAAATGACCCCCGGTAGGGGCACCATGTGCCTCCAAGAGTATTCTTTACTTTATTTACTCACCATGAGGAACAACCCCAGCGGAGTGTCCTCCGCGCTCGTGCTATTATATAGCAAACCGTCACAGTACCTGTAACGGCGTAAACAATCTTTAGCTCGACTTGACAGGGTTGGCTCAGACGAGCCAAGTCCCTTTCCACGCAACGCGCTGATAAGCGCCGTACACTGTGGGTCTTTCTCATACGCCTGGCGTATGAGATCCACCACAGACGAGGTGACGAATGTCGCGTGAGCGAGCTCGTAATCGGGACGACGCGATAACGCGTCTGCAAGAACGTTCTGTTTGCCAGGTTTATACTTAACCTCAAAGTTGTACTCCGCAAAGGAGAGCCAACGGGCCATCCGTTGCGAGAGATGAGGCGACTTTGTCGCTGTCCGTAAGGACGCGTGGTCAGTATAAACCACGAACGGCTTTGAGCCGAGTAGGTGACCCCTAAACTTGAAAAGGGCATACTTCATTGCAAGTAGCTCCTTGTCATGAACGGTATAATTCCGTTCATCAGCTTTAAGCTGCCTCGACTCAAACGCGATAACGCGTTCCCTTCCTGCATCGTCTGCTTGTAACAAAACACATCCGATTGCGAAATCGGAGGCGTAGCAGACGACACTAAATGGCTTCCCAGAATCTGGGAGAGCAAGAACGGGAGCTTTCAACAAGATCCCCTATACCGCTTCAAAAGCGTCTTGGTGTTTGGCTTCCCAACACCAATCAACGTCCTTCTTAAGAAGGTCGGTTAATGGCTTCGCCATCTCAGCGTAGTTTTCGCTATGTTTGTCGAGATAATTGGCTAATCCAAGCCACTTACGTAAATCTCTAAGATTTACAGGCGAAGACCACTCCACAATGACTTTCACCTCCGCTGGATCCACCCGCACTCCATCCTCACCGATGAAGCATCCGAGGAAAGGAATTTCCTCAGCACCAAAGATAGACTTGGATGCGTTTGCATATAATTTATACTCTCGCATACGTTCGAGCACCGCTCGAAGGTGTATTAGGTGCGTCTGAACATCAGACGAGTCGCCTTCCGCATGACTATGAACGAATATATCGTCAAAGTACGTCTGAGCGTACTTCCTATGAGGGCGGAAGAGTTGAGTCACCAAGCGATTAAAAGTCGCTGGTAATTAGAAAGCCCCTGCGGCATAACAAGACACTCTCACAGCATGCCACTAGGCGTGATGATAGCTTTAAGCGGAATATCGGATGCTCGCATGAGCACCTGATAATACCCGTCCACCATATCTAAGGAACTGTACACAGTACAGCCTGCCATATTGTTCTGGAGGACATCCTTCCGAGGAATTGGAGTTTGCATGGGTACGGTAGCTGCATTCAGCTTATTGCACGTATGCACAATGCGCCACTTTCCGTTCGGTTTACGAACACAAAAAGTGGGAGATGAATGTGGAGACTTGCTCTCCCGTACCATCTCTGCCTCTTCTTTCCCCTTGAAGAATGTTTCGATGACGTCTCATTGCTCCTTGGGGAGAGGCCACTGCCTAGTGACGCAGTATTTGGTTCCAGGAACCAAATCGATTTCATGTCGGACTCCCCTATCCGGTGGTAACACCATCGGCGGGTTGTCACTAATGACATCTCCAAATTCCTTCAGTAAGGAATGGTAAGGCTCCTCAGGATCCGCAAGAATCTTGAGGCCGCTTCGGTCATTCAATGCCTGTTTGGTTTGCACCAAAACTGACTCGTTCATCGTGGATGAGGAGTTCAACTCCTCTTCCGGACGTTATACGACAACCTCGTCGATTTCACTTGCTTTCAAAGCAGTTCCAAACTCGTTGAAGGACATCTCCTCCAACGACAACAGTTCGCCTACCCCAGACAAACGTTCAAGGGTTACGACTTCTGTGACAACACCTGACACAATATTTGGCATCCGATAGGACTGCTGACTACTGGCCTCGGTACTCATCCCGGGACCCAGATGGGGGGGGAGTCAATTGCCTCATCTATTGGAAGCGCATCTCGCCTATCCACAGAGGTCTCTACCTCTACCACCGGTGACGCGCCGGTCTCACCTAATAAGGAGTGGCCGGAATCATTTACTACGTGCGAAAGAGACGAACTACGGGTCTCTTCGCTTCGAAGCTCCTCGCGCTTAACCACAGGGGTCTCTACCTCTACCACTGGAGTCGCAACTTGTTCGCCGAACACGGCGTGGTCGGAATCAGTTCCGACCAGTAGAAGAGACAAACTACGGGTCTCTTCTCTAGGAAGCGCCTCGCGCTTAACCTCAGAGGAATCCACCTCTACCACTGGCGACTCACCAGTCTCGCGTATCTCGTCGTGGGGATTAACCGCCGAATCCCCCTCGTCAAGGAACACTTCCTTCAACTAATTGGGACTGATCATCTCAGACATCCCAATCTCTGGCATCTCTCGCCAGATCGCTTTTGCGATTGAGCAAAGGTGGCCTCATGACTCGCCAATGCTTCACCCGATCGCGGGTGCGTTGAGCCAATGAACTTAGACTTCCAGTCTATCCATGGCACGTGGCGTTCCAGCCACTTCATGCCCGGAATGAGGTCATACCTCGAGTCCAAGTCCAGGACTAGGCAACGTTCTAAGCTGACGAAGTCTGCAAACTTCAGCTTAAGGTCAATAGAGACCTTGGGTACAGAAACCTGTACACCCGTCGCTAGACGGGCCGTGACAACGTCACGAGAACGTGCCTCTAGGGCCTCGGCATACAGCCAACTCTTCTCTACAGAAGCTCGTCTGACATAATTGTCAGACGCTCCAGAGTCTATCAAGACTCTCCAAGGATTATCAAAGCCTTTCACGTCCGCAAGGACGACCAGCAACCCTGGCTGGTACACCAACTCGGTGCTAGAAAACACCGTTTCCATCGGGGCTTTGTGCTGTCGGCCACTACCCTGGGGTTTAACAGCACTGAGGGATCCCCCAGTAGGGCTCCCCGCACCTACTGGGAGCCGTCGTTTCCCGACGGCTTGGGTGAGGGCTTTTCACCTGCCCTCGGCCCCTTATAGCGAGTGTCTCGCTGGGGATTTTCGGACATCTGTTCCGCAGATGATCCGTGCTTTCACACAGGAAGCATCACAGCGGCCCATGCCGCTGCAGTATTGCAAGGAGCTCCGACTCGAAGCTCAGCGAAGTAGAGTCAGGGTGACTCTTAGCGGGAGGTTTCTCCTCCGTTTCGACCTGACTCAGGTCCATGGGTTCGGGACCCACCTTAGAGGAACGAAAGTTCCTTTCGGCGTTAAACGCCATCTAATATGCCTCCCCCATGAATTGGGGTTGGCATCGGAACAGTTCCGAACATGCTGGCCCTTCTTTCAGGCCTCTCATGAACACAGAAATGGACACATCGTCCGAATACGCTTTCGCGTACATCCCTGCCAACAGGGTCTTTAATTCTTGTACTATGTCTCCAAGTCTCTAGTGCCCTGACGGCACCTCAGAAACACCAGCCGATTCTGGAAAACCAGATCAGGCGTGGCATACATGTCCATAAGCTTTTACTTAAGGACTTCCAAGGTCGGGAACACGTCCGTGACCGAATCCGGACACGTAAACGCCCATGTACGGGATTTTCCCGTAAGATGGGTCAGTGAAAGTTCCACTTGAAAGTGATCCTCGATCAAATTCGTGGCGAATGCCGTTTCGACCTCTCGTAACCACACATAAAGGTTATCACCTTTTACACCGGTGTATTCCTTTATCTTAAAGGATAATGAGGGACGCATCCCCGTGGAACGACCTCCACCTAAACTCGCCTCATGGGCGATGAGGGGATTGACCCTCGCCTTTACGGCCACAAGGAGCTGCATGCCTTCGTCACCCAGTAAGGATAACAGCCTGTTAAAGACTTCCTGCTGGACGAGGGTTACCCTTTCCCAATCGTCCTGATTCATCCCTTGAAGAGGATGGCGTAGCCTACCAACACAGGTGTTGGATTGACCACAAGTGCTACCAGATGTAGCCGGTGCGTACACGCACGGTGCGGCTAGCGGACAGAGGAAGATTTTCTTTTAAGCGGCGTTCGCCGCTACTTAGCCGATACGCCCTTATAAAAGGCTTAGTAAGAGAGAAATCTCTTACTCGGTGCCAAGATTCCACTTTGGTTTACCAGTTAGCACAAGCTAACGCCTTAACACAAGGCTTTCTTAATAAGGGGGTAACTAAGGGAAGAACTCCCCTTACGATACTACACTCACTGCGCGCGCGACCAGTCGAGGTCGTGCGTCCTGCAGTCTTTTGAGTAAAATGTAAACTGAATGTATATTTAATATGTAATTAGCCTAAATTAATTTAAACTAATGTAAACTATATGTAATACTAAGTAGAACTTACTAAATTCGTACCTAGCTAAAATGTAGTGTACACCACCTTTGTATTAACACGTGGCTGGCTACCACTCCTCCACCAAGGGCTCCTGCCCTGATTGGTTACAATAACCAATAGGTCCAAACTTTTCGGACCGGTCAATACTGACCCCAACCGTAGTGTACCCACGTACACCACATACTAAATGTAAAAAGAATGTAACCCTGTTACAATAAGGTAGAAGGGGTACCAATGACTCATTGGCCGGAAAATCAATTAATTTAACAGTCAAAATCATCAGTCACCAACAACACCTCCACCGCCCACACCCGCGTCAAAACCAAAACAAACCATGACCAAGACCCCCGAGGCTACCAGGGCCACCAAGGGAAAGGCTAGAGCTCAGAGGCAAGTGCACAGAGCTCTTTTCAGCAGCTGTGCTGCCTCAGCTGAAATCTTCCTTTTCAAACTTTGAACAGGACCAGCTATCAAATGAGCAGAGGCTGGCTATCTGCAAACACAGTGCAGCCCATCCAGGCATGATCCAGACGGAGCTGGCCAAGTGGGTTGTGCAACGGTTCAACATCCGGGGCTTGAGTCAGCCGGTAATCAGCGGCATCCTGAAGAGGAATAATGAGCTGGAGAAACTGGACAATGCCTCCCTTCAGTCAAAGAGGGCCTGAAAAGTCACTTCCAATCAGCTGGAGGAGACCATTTCCACCTGGGTTCTGCAGTGCCAGCACAAAGGCATTTCCCTCAGTGGAGAGCGCATCAAGCAGAAGTGCCTCCAGTTCCAGGATATTCTGCAGTTGGACAAAAATCTGGAGTTCCCCAATGGCTGGCTAGACCGCTTCCAGCAGAGGCACAAGCTGAAGTCCTTCAAGATTCGTGGCGAGAGTGTTCTGCTGAAGTTGATGCTATGGTAAGGTCTGCCTGATCTGAGGCAGCTCATCTTCTCCTACAATCTGAAGGATGTGTACAACATGGATGAAACTGGTGATTTTAATGTTTTTGTGATTGTGAAACAGTTTCTTGAACAGTTTGTTGACATTTCTCACTGTCACCAGGCTCCAGACCGTACCATTGCCCAGCAGCCTGTGGAAGGGACAAAGAAGGATAAGGTGAATAGTGAAATCCATGCCTTTGAGATTGCCAACCAAATGCTAACATCTCCTCATACTCGCTTCACTTTGGCACTGTGTGCAAACGCAGACGGATCAGACAAACTGGCACCTTTCATCATTGGCAAGGCTGAGACGCCCAGATGCTTCAAGAAAAAGACAGGAGCGCAACTCGGCTTCTACTACCACACCAACAAGAAAGGATGGATGACTCGCATCCTCTTCCAGGAGTGGATGGCTGACATTGACAAGAAAATGAGGGTGGGTGGTTTTTTTGCAAAGGTTATCAAAGGATGTGTTGCTAAGCTTTGTGGTGGAGTCAAGTTCAAAATCGAACACCGTAGTGTCGAGAACCTGACCACCATCGTGCCCAGCCTTCCAACTGACGGTGGGGGGGTACCCTGCGAACCTTCGCCTACGATACGATCTGATCGTCCGCTGCTAGCAGACGACCGATGATCAGCATAGGACGCCTGGTCCGATTTTCGCGTCTCCATCTCACCTTGTGTACCCGATGGAATGGGCTGGTTGCACACTTGGTGGATCGTCGCTGTGAATTGATTTGGGTCTAAAATGCGAGACCGTGATGGGTATTGTACCCTGGGCGGAACTCTTCACCCTGGGTACGGGAAGACTAATTATACTTAGTGTAAGTGTACTTCAAAGGGCAGATCGCTTAACCGATCGTAGATCCCAACCAATGTATGAAGAAAAGTCCAATATTCCAATATGTAGACCAAACTAGAACGTGACAAACTCCACGAACGCTATCTCCACGTAACAATCCAAAAATTTGTTTACACGTTCCAAACATGTGTAACTTGGCCTTTCGAAGCCGACAAATGCGTACTCCCGTCTAGTGGCTTCTGGCGGGCCAAGTGCGCCTGTATCGCGTCCCGGCCGGGTATAATGAGCTAGAGGGGTTTACTCGACCCTCTGCTCCCAAACACTCTACTGCGCTCGGAGGCGACTGATGTACTGTGCAAAGATGCGAACGCCTTCCTTGTTGAGGTGTTAACGACCAAGAAAGACGGAAAAACCAAAACTTACCAATCCTATCTCCCTACGGTCCCCAATATGTACAGACATGAAATATGTAAAGTACACTCAATATCATGTGACTGACCAAAATCTGCGTTCTTGACACTTCTTGCACATGATAGGCTTAAAAGCCTCCTTGTTTTTCATTAATCCGATCGCTGATAAGCTGATCGGCGTGACACTGACACAAAATGACTAAAATTCTTGAATCCACTTCACCACAGCCGCCCCTGCGTCTGGTCGCAGCCGCACAACGGTAGCGACCTGATCTCACCACCAGTTGGCATCCCAGATCTTCTCAGTAGCAGACTTCCTCACCGATGGATAGATCTCCGATTCCGTCTTCGCCAGGTATATGTGGCGAAGCGGACCCAAGAATTTTGGTCGTTTTGCGTCAGAAGCACACCGATCGGCTTATCGGTGATCGGATTGGTGGAAATCCAGGAGGCTTTTAAGCCTATCATGTGCAAGAGGTGTCAAGAACGCAGATTTTGGTCGGTCACATGAGATTGCGTGTACCTACATATTTTCATGTTTGTACATATTGGGTATCATAGGGGGTAGGGAGTTTAGTGTTGGTTTTGGTTTTGCCTGCTAAGAGTCTTTTGGTTTTACGTCTTAATTGTTGGGCCTTTAACTCAACCGGAGGTCGTTTCGCCTTGTACATCAGTCGCCTCTGCACGCCACAGAGTGTTTGGGAGAGGAGGGTAGAGTAATCCCCTCCAGCTCATTATACCCGGTCGGGACGCGTTAAAGACGCACTTGGCCCACCGGAAGTCCCTCGACGGGAGTACACTTTGGTCGGCTTCTCAAGGTTAAGTTGCGCACGTTTGGAACGTATTACTAAGTTTCTTTTGGATTGTTACTTGGAGATATCGTTCGTGGAGTGTATCACGTTTTTCTTTTGGATATCCCTGTTGGATTATTGGAGTGTTATTCTCATATTGGTTGGGCCCGACGATCGGTTGAGCGATCTGCCCTTTGGAGTATACTCACTCCAAGTATAACTGGTCTGTCCGTACCCAGGGTGGAGAGTTCCGCCCAGGGTACACCACACAGCACGGTCTCCCACATTTAGACCACAAGTCAATTTCCAGCACCGATCCACCGAGTGTGTTACCAGCCCATTCCATCGGGTACACAAGGTGAGATGAAGAACAAATCGGACCAGGCGTCCTGTGTTGATGATCAGTCGTCTTCCAGCTGTGGACGATCGGATCGGATCGTAGCCGAAGGTTCGCGGGGTACCCCCCACGTAAGTTGGACGGCCGGGCACGATGGTGGTCAGGTTCTCGACACTACGGTGTTCGATTTTGAACTTGACTCCACCACAATGGTGCGCGTGCCCGTATCACTTGGTGATCGTGGATATCACCGCGATGATATCTCGCAAAGAATTGATTACAATGAATTAAATGTGGAATCGTTCTGGAGAAGACATAAGGAACGGCTATCGCCTTAAGTTCTCGTTGTCGATAAGGATGGCGATGTCCGCTTTGGCCGGGTGGAGGACCAGATCGGGATTAATAAGTTTTTTCCTCCCCATAAGGCTCCCACCGGAGCCGATCGGGACTATAGCAAGTCTTGCTATAGTTCCGGGAAGGATCAGGACTTTTGTCCTGATCCTATGTATTTGAATGAATGTATTGATGAAAAGATAAAAAGTGAAAACGACTTGGTGGCTGATCGGGACGATCCAATCCACCATCCCAAGGTTCCCAAGCCTAGGCTCAGAATGCCATCCGACGAAGACGACTTGGAAGAAAGTCGCAGGTCGGAGATGGGGTTATCAAAGAAGAAGACCTGACCAGGATGTATTACATCCACGAGTTAAAGCGATTTATTCGTGAAGACCAGGCCATGCGGATTATAGACCCCCCGATCCCTGATCGCCTTCTCAGACCCACCACCGAGCCGATCCAAAGCGATCGGCCGTTGCTATTGGTGAAGAACCTGCTGGCGATGTTGGCTGAGGTCGGCATAAAAGTGCAAAACCTCGCCAGCGTACAGAAACTGTTCGATCTGGATACTTGGAGGCTGGAGATGTCGATGTCGACCCTCCATGATCATTTGGTGCCGTTGGTGGGGGTGGTTCGCCGCCCAACTCCCACCGTGGCATTGAAGGCCGCTGAAGTCACGGCAGCATACGAGGAGGTGTGCTCCGACGAAAAGTCGTTGTATCAGTCTCCACCTGCCTCTGATAATTCATCGGAGTTGGAGGTCGGTGTTGAGTGGATGACCATGGGAGCGGACCATACCCCCATGGGAGCATAAAAAGGACGTGCAGCAGCAAGGGTCTGCATGCCAGTCGGGGCCCCAGGAGCCCCCACAGGCTTCAGTACCTCCAAAGGAGGATACCAACACGTTTGCAATGACACAAGCTAACGTCCAAGCCATGTTTGAAGCAGTAGTGGAGCGTTTCAGGGGAGACCGATGCCGATCGCCTCCGCGCCCGCATGCCCAGGACCGATCTACCCGGCAAAATATCAATACTTGCCGGGATGTCGATATGGAGTCAGTGGCATCAACGGACAAGGCTATCCGAGGTGGCAGACCAGTTGGCAGAGGAAGACGCAAGCCGCAGCCATCCCGACCGCGCCGATCAAGAAAAAATAGTGATTTCGACATGGAGTCGATCGGCGATCCGGATGACCACTATGGGTCAGACGGTGCAGGGGTGGGCAGAAAGCGCAAGGCTAACCTAGCCTCCACAACCGCTTTTGATTGTGGATCTACTGCGATCTCACACATTCGCATGGCTGCGACCACGGATCTCAAGGACTTTACTGGCAAGGACGCCGACGAGGAGCAAGCCAGGTCGTGGTTTGGTAGGGTCAAGTCTCCTTTCTTACGGGATCAGACACCAAAAAAGGAACGGTGTATGATCTTCAGGGATCTGCTGAAAGGACCGGCTGCGAACTGGATCCAACAGTTGGGTCTGGATGTCCGATCTGACTGGGATCTGCTGAAAGGACCGGCTGCGAACTGGATCCAACAGTTGGGTATGGATGTCCGATCTGACTGGGATCTGCTATGTTAAGGATCTGAGGGGTAGTACTGCAACTCCGGATTCTCTACCGCCCGCAAGTATCACCATATGCAGAAGCGGAGCGATGAGACGCCGATCGAGTACTTGCACCGCTTGAACGTAGCGGCAATTCGCGCCGGGATAGTGATCAAGGAAGGCAACCCGCCGACCGGGGCCGCTATGGAGCACGTGGGTCACTACATCAGTACCCTTGATGACCAAGAGCTGGCAGATCAGATCACTATGCTGCGCCTAAAAGATGTGGGGGAAGTGTAGCAGACGTTGCGGACGCTGCAACACTCACGCAGTATGAGGGCTAAGGTCGCCGTTGGATCGGGTCGCTACAGATCGAAGACCCAGACCGATCCGGTGAAGAGGCCCCTAACCAGATCGGCCCGTGCTGTTAAGGCGATCGCGACTGAAGACAGCACTGGATCGGAAGAAGAAAGTAGCGGTCAGTCCAGTCGGGAGTCAGACGAGGACCAATATCGTAACGTTTTCGTTACGGGACCTGCCCCAAGAACCAGATCGAAGCCTAACCAGGCATATCGGAAGGTCAGGAGTGGGAACAAGTCCGATCCGGACCGACCTCGCAAGAAGTGTTCTCACTGTGGATCAAGCAAGCATGAAGGTGGGGACTGCTGGAAGAAGTTAATATGCAAAAAGTGAGAAAGACGCGGCCACCCCACCGATCACTGCCTTTTCGTGTTCAAGTCATGTGAAGAGATCCACGAGGCCGGCCAGTGCAAGATCGAAGAGTTCTTCATCTGATGCGCAAGTGGTATTTGCCGGGCAAGCACGCGGGGATGCTCCCACCGGACGTGAAAAAGATGTTAAACTAGAACGCTCGCCAGGTTGGAATCTGGATCGATCCGAGCGATCTACGTTTGGCATCTATGCATATGTCGGCAAGGAGAATAAAACGGACAATACATGTTCTGTTCTCAATTGCGTCGATCGGGATCATCCGGTCTACAATCTCACGACCGATGAATATTCCCGATCGAAGGTGGTCATGCAGTTGGATCTGATTCTCGTGGATACTGGAAGTATAATGCGCCCGACAAATGGTTCAAGCAGGCGAAATCCTGTGGTAAGATTAACAACCAGAAGGCAACGATGTTGTTCGACTCTGGTGCCGAAGTTTCAATTATCGACTGCGCCTTTGCTCGTAAGGTCGGATGTCGTATAGACGTTACCCAGAGACAAGAATGCGTTGGAATTGGTGAAAACTCTTACATGCCCGAAGGACGCGCGTGAAGATCACCCTATCGGGTTCGTTGGTCTACTTCTTCAGCGGTTGGGTCGGCAAGCTGGCTGGTCAGGATGCCCTGTTAGGCATGGATTTCATGGTTCCGGTGGGTATTCGCCTTGATCTGTCTCATGGAGTCCTTACACTCCCAGATGAGGTCCAGATCCAGTTAGCTGGTCGGCGGCCCCTATACGGATCGTACACCGATATGGTCAGGTGGGGCCAGATGTCACCATTCCAGTCGGCCAATCCGCGGATTCCCCGGTCGACAAAAGTTTTCGATCAAGGAAGTTATGGGTGACCAGCGGCGATCGGTGGGTGCCGACCTTTGTGAAGAGCGCCGGCCGATATGATTTTGTCCGAGTCACTAATATCGGTGAAAAGCCGCTTACGCTCGACAATAATACTATTGTTGGCATGTGGCTGGTGGAAGGGAAGGTGTCAAGAAAGGCGGGGTTCGTCTCGATCGGATCGAGAGGTATGTTGAGTGGCAGAACTTGGCATACCAAACGACCACCGATCTGATCAGCGATGATGGACCGGTGGAAGAAGGTACCTCACTATGGTGGAACGACCCAGATATGTAACCCCAAAGAAGATGTTAATTTGAAGAAAGGCACCGCAGTCGCCGGAAACAGTGGACCATAAAGCAGATGAGCCAAGGTTCGTCAACATGGTGGCGTCGCAAGAACAGGCGACAGCGGAGCCGGAAATAGAAAAAGGGGAACATGGGATTGCTGGGGCGGACCGCGATGGCGCTCCTAAGCAGATCGATGTCGTTGAAGAGCAGACTGTCGATCGGGAACACCAGTGTGCAACCGATCAGGACGGTTTGGGTGATATTGCCCCGGAAGACGACCAACTTTGTATACATGAGGGCGGGGCTCAGTATATTCAGGAGCTGGAGAGCCAGATGGAATTCCTCCCTGAAGTGTCTGACGATCCGCCCGAAGTCACCTTGGACGATCTACAAGTGGGTGATCGGATGTCAACAGTCCCGACCAGATCGATCAGCTTAAGAAGATCATATCGAAGAAGAAACATCTGCTGATCGGGAAAGGCAATGCCTTACCCCCTGCTGCTCGCGGAGCGATCTGTAATATCGATGTTGGTGTTGCCAAGCCGATCTCTCAGCGATGCCGACGTGTGGAGCCATAGTACCGTGAAAAATTGTCTGATCTTATTAAAGGAATGTTGGCCACCAAGATCATTAAGCCGTCGACCTCTCCGTGGGCCTCGCCGATCGTGCTTGTGATCAAGAAGAACGGCGTCGACATCAGGTTGTGTATCGACTATCGGTTGTTAAATCGGTTGAACAAGCTTATGTTGTACCCGATGCCGCTGATCAGCGATCTGCTGGAAGATCTTGACAAGACCCTATGGTATTGCTCGCTGGATATGGTAAGTGGGTTTTGGGTGGTTTCGATGACCGATCGGGCTCGCGAGATTTCCGCATTTGTTACGCCGTTCGTTCTGTTCGAGTGGAACCGTATGCCGTTCGGTTTGAAGAACGCACCCCGATATACCAGAGGCTGATCGACAACGCACTGTATGGACACTTCAAGATCAGTACCGATCGGGACCCCACCGAAAACCATGATGTATTTACAGAGGGTGAACCCGATCAGGAAAGGAGACCATCCGCTCTGGGGAGGCGATCGTACATCGACGACATACTGATCCCTGCCTCGTCATGGAGCGATCTGTGCGAGAAGGTCGAACGGTTGTTGGAGACATGCGATCGCTGGAACCTGTCGATCAGTGATGTGAAGAGTTTTTGAGGCATGTCCAAGGTCGCCTATTTGGGTCATATGGTGTCAATCAGTAAGCTGGAGGCCAATCCTAAGGATCTGGAGTCACTGAGCAACCTCCCGTTTCCCAGATCTCTGAAGGCAATGCAGTTCTTCTAAGGAATCCTAAATTACTACAGCCGCTTCATTAAAGACTTTGCGATTTACGCGGCCTTGCCGTACGAGCTCCGGGAAGTCGACTACCATAGGTAGCGCGAAGGAGATCGGGCAACTTATCGAGAGGTCTGCGACTCTGATCCGCCCGCAGATTTTCCGCAGGTGGAGCAGAGTATCACATGAAGCGTGAAAAGGTTGCTTTCGGTATGCTGAAGGCCAAGATGGCGACGGCACCGATTCTCATACACTTCGATCCGAAAAAAAATGCCGATCGTCATTGTATACGCTAGTAAGTGGGTCATTTCTGCCACTCTAGTGCAAGAACATGATGGTGTGTACCCTCCGGTCACTTTTACGAGCCGGACGTTGAAGCCGAACAAAGTCAAGTATGGTATCGTCGAAAAGTAAGTTCTGGCTTTACTAAGGATTTTGGATGTGTGCTACAATCTACTGGTCGGCCGTTCTGTAAAGGTTCTTTCTAGAAAGTCGACATTGGCCTGGCTGTTATCAGCCAATGGGATGGACGGTCGGCTCGGCAGATGGTCAGCGATCTTTTCGCAGTGGTCCCTCGAGGTCGTCAAGTGCACAAAGGGAGAGGAAGAGATATTGGGCGCATTGGCTGCCAGTATCACCCCTCGGTCTGAAGTGGATGAAGCTCTGATGACGATTGCCCCAAGGAAGCAACCTCGACACACAATCTCGATGCCGCCACCGATC